>JAWZYV010015304.1:0-561777 GCA_038373885.1 Cheiracanthium punctorium
AATGACAATAATAACTTTTGTTTGAAAATGAACCAGTAGGATTCGAAATTTCCAAAATATAATTCAACATTGTGACCATAAGTATTTAAAACATAATTTTGTGTTTTTAAAAGCCTTAAGTTAGCACATTAAAAATACGAAGATCTGAAACAGAGTCACGTTGAATTTTTCAAACCTATGCCTAATTACTGACAACTTGCTTAGTTTCTCCCAAATTAATACAATTTGACATTTTAGATAAACTAACTATCAAGAAAGAGCGAAATAAAAAAATGATGGCTTTTATTGTAAATTTTAGAATTATAGGTAAAAAATAAATCTGTAGTTAATGCTTTAAAAATAAGCATACAAGTAGAAAAAACCAAACCACAAGTACTGGTAGAAACATTTTTTTATGCGACCATTTGAATTCGAGATATCTCTTACTGTTGACATTTCGATTTATTTTTAATAGCATAATGTTTGCTTTAAAAAAATAAACGCTCGCTTACTTACTTTTTAAAATTTATGATAGTAAACTTCATTCATTTTTATTTCTTCTTTACCGTTACACAGTTGCGGGAGTGTCTATAATAGTCTTGTACATAGCAGAAAGAAAAGTTTCCATAGCTTTAGAACAGCATAGTAACGATCCAACCTGGTCTCAAATATCCTCAACAGACATTACCTATGTAAAGAAAAAGAAATATGGTTGCAGAAAAATACACATAAAATACAGAAATATTTAAAGCAAACATTTTGTGCCATCAATAACATTTATTTACTTTTTTAAATATTTATTTATTTTGTATGTATGTGAGTAGCAAAAAAAAAAAAAAATTAATAACCGAAAAATCTTAAACATACGTACAGTTAATAACAATAACAATTATGTTGATGATAATAACAATAATAAGAATAAGAATGACAAATTTCCTGACTTCGTTTTAAAAGAGTACGAAGTTCTACTGTATGAAAATTACACTTTTCAAAGTAAAATGTAAAAGACAATTACAGATTGTTTCTGAAAGTATTTTACAAACCATTGACTAGTACTAGCACATTTTTAAAAGTAATTAATTACTGGTTCTTGAAGACTATTTTAGTCCCCGTGAAATTCTTAGAAACTATGGTGCACTCAACAACTTCATTACATTAATTTGATTGAAATTTTCTGATATAATGTATAGTACCAGGTTACCGAGCCATGCTCAGAATCTAAAGGCTCCTTAAGTGTAAAATAATGAATACGTAAATGCCTTGGCACGTATCAATAATCTTCATGGTTGCCAAAGATTTTCATCGCTGTCGGATCACCCATACATTATCAGGTAAGCTTTGGTCGGCATTCAATGTTACAATGGTATATACTTTGTTTTGAAGAGGGATGCTAAATATTCGATGGTCGGTGCCATCAGAGTTGAGCAAAAAGTAGTTTAACGTAAGGTGCCTCCTTTCCTTCTGTAGCAGATCAACGAGGGTATCAGCGAAGATCTTGGGCGATGCATTCACTAACAGCGTCTTCATTACTTCAGAAATATATCTGTCCATATTGAGGACGTTCAAATTCAGCATCAAGAATTTGAGTTGGTTGAACTGTCAGATGAATGAGTTTATAAAAAAAATTCATCAAGTCTGTTATACACTGTTCGCAACGTAGCAGTACACACCAAAATCGTTAATAGTTTTACTCGTCATATACTGTGAACAAAGCCATTGTAAAGTATGCTTTCAAATTTCGAATTCTTTGAAATGTGGGTGACATCGAAGAAACAACCACACCAATTCATTAGGAAATTCGGAATGTCCTACATCAATCTTACAGTCCCCAAAATGGTTTCGGTTAATTTTTGTTTTTACTGTTCAGAAAAATGCAAAGCTCCAGGGTGAATGCAATCCATGTTAAAAAGTTTTAAACTATGATAATAAGTACCCACATTTGTGGCAGCTTTGTAGATACTTACACTGTTTACCCGAAGTATTTGTCGACGTCTAGCTGTTCCATGTCGTTCTCCTTCCAAATACTAATCATCTGTTTCATCTGCTTGTGTTTTAACTGCACGTTCACACATTTGGGCTAAGTGCTGCTGTCGGTGATCATATGTTTCCACAGCTCGTTTTTGAGCTACACTTTCATGCATTTACGTCTTTATAATACATCTATGATGATAATTCTTTACGATTGAAATTGTAAATTTCTCTATAGTGCTTCAATTCAAACATAAAATACTTATTTTTTTCTAATTCAAAGAAAATACATCATGCCTAAACAAATTCTACAAACGTAAATTCAATCTTATAGATACATAAATATAGATGCCATAAAAGTATAATCTTACATAAATATGCTTTAAACATAATTTTATTTTATAAACTCACCCTTAAGAAAATAAAAAGTGTAACGCAATTTAAATTATTAGTACAAAAGGACACTTCGAAATCATGAAATCAAAAACAGAATAGATCAAAAATATTCTTTTATAATAACCCTAACAACTACTTAAACGTTCACAATAATAGAACAAACGGATGGACTGAAGAAAATGGACTTCTAACCTCGAATAAATCAAAAATACATCGCTCCTATATAGTTACGCTGATCCCTGACTCTGTCACAATTCCAGTTCAACCACTCAAAATAAAACTTTTACCATCCAAACAGATTAAAAATGTATTGTCTAATAACTTAAAATTTACACACGGTTCGTTGGTGCGATCAGCCTGAAAATTATCATAATTATGTAAAAAAAAAGAAAAAAAAGAAAGAAAAAATCTGATAATCCACCCGTTCCCTGATTTTTAAGCGTTTTTTTTTTTTTTTTTTTTGTATTTTTAGCTCTATTTCATTTAAGAGAATAAAAAAAGCTAATCATTTGAGTGTCAGAATTATCTATTGCAAGTGACATTGACGTTACATTGAAGTCACGGTTATCAGGCTTTGGAGGGAAAATTACGATTCCAATTCGCTTAAGATAGCTTTTCTAAATTACTACTCAGTTTAACTTTTTTTCAAAAATAAAACGGTTTTCTATGCATTAAGCATGGATATAGGAGAGGATGTTGATACCAAACGAAATGTTTCGAATACGAAATGTTTCTGCAGATTATACAGTTCGAATTTCGATGTATAATAAAAATTGAATATGAAGTTATTTGATTTTAAGTGGGTAAATATTAAATATTCTGAGTGTAGACATTCTATCGCCCGCTGTAATTGTCTCCACAAAGGGCTTTATCCTTTAGTTTAATGATAGTACACAACACAAAACAACACAGTCTAATCCACTTCTAAATAAGAATTGAAAATTTATTAGAAAAAATCTTAGTAACCAGATTTCAGCCTCCCAATTTACTGCTTCCACATATGGACAACTCCCAGCCTGCGGCCGGATGGGGCCCGCCATGGCTTTTGGACCAGCCCTCAGAACAAGTCAAAACCCTGTATAAAACCTATATAAAACATTCAAACTTCCATATAAATCCGAATTATACGGCCCGCGATTTCGCTAACATCCTGAAGTCAGGCCCAGGAGGCCACTATCGTAAAGTTCTGCCCGCAACTTTTAAAAGGTTGTCCATACGATGATAAAATAAATGAGTTGAAATCATCAACTGCAGTGAATGAAAACTAAACTGATGGCTGATCATCTGCAAAATTAATTTGAATATCGGCTGCGAGCCCAATTTAGGAATCGATCGTATCATTTTTTCATCGGAGTTTCGAACATCGTTTCATTATAAACGGTTGACCCATTAAAAAAAAAAAAAATCGTCAGGGTAACTACATTTAAATATTTATCGTCAACTTGGCGGAATAAGGCAGTTAAAATAGAATTCAACCTAGTGCGGTTATTTAAAAAAAAAATGGAATTTTCATGTTACGTCACAGGATCTTTTTTCTTACTGTGAATGACTGAAAAGGGTGTCATTTTCATTTAAATTATTCGGCTAAGCTGAAACTTTTATGCACTTTTGAAATTCGCATCATATGGATCAATAAAATACATGAAAAATATTTATTGTTTTAGTATATACGCGAAAATACATTTAGCTTTACGTTAGTTACAAAAGGATAATTGTAATAAATGCAGGCAATTTTTCACATAAGATTTACGAATAGTTTTGTATTAATAACTATGAATTAAGAATAATTAAATTATTTACGTATATTACATCAAGGTGCTTGCGGGGATGGCAACGAAGACTCTTTTCGCTTTTTCTTTCGCTGGTTGCCAGGACGATATTTTGAAATAAAACTAACTTTTTAATTCTAAACAAATTTATGTAGCTGAATGGTGTAATATATCTAGTTACTAAAATATTTATTTGTCTGTGTACTGAATATCAAGTTCCATTTATTTTATTTCTTTGCGAAAGTAATTTTTACTATTATATATCGATGGCGTGTATTTTTTAATCCGCCCCAAACTTATTTGAGCGTCCCTTTTAGGAAGATTGCATCAAGTGTGTTTTTCAAACGCTCAATAGATGGCGCTACCGTCCAAAAATTTTAAATTTTAAATTTTGAGCGTTTTAAGAGATTTTTCAATCAATTGACCTAGCTCAATCGTTTCAGGGGCCCAAAAAACTCTCAGGTACGAAATTTAAAAAGAATCCTTAGAGCAGTTTTCGAGATCGTTCGGACATACACACACACACCCACACACACACAAACATTCCTCGTTTAATATAAGAGCTGATACAGGGTGTTTCAAGAAGGTGGCGATGGGCTTTAGTTCTTTACCTATTAGAGATAAGTGGGCAATGCAAATTGAAAAAAAGGTTCAAAATAAGGTTCCGTTAAGAAAAAACTCCTCTCGTTCATTTGCAAAGAGTTACACTTTTTAAATTTGTATACGACCCCTGCACAAAAAAAATCCCAGTTAGAAAAATGTGCCCCATATACTAATGACGTAACGTACCAAATTTCAGCCTTTCATGACACATCTTATTGATATCGTTAAAGAAAGATGATCGGAGTTTATACATGATTTTGAATGAAAACGTTTATTGCTATAGAGTAGAAAAAAAAAAAAAAAAGGTTTTCTTTCGTAATTTCTGTACGACCCCTGAAATGCTTTCATTCGACGTTATTTTTTTTTTCTTCGAGAGGCATTGAAAAGTGGTTTAAGTCAACTTTATATCTATCTTCATATCTCTGGCACTTTTCAGGATATAATTATCAAATTTTGTATATCACCTCATTAGCGTATGGGGCGCATTTTACTAATTGAGAGTAATTTTTTTTGTTGTGCAGGGGTCGATTTAAAAAGTGTAATATTTTAAAAATTAACGAGAAGAATTTTTTCTTAGCGTAATCTTTTTTCCGACCTTATTTTGAACATTTTTCCAATTTACATTACCCACTTATCACTAACAGATAAAGAATTAAAACCCGTTTCTGCCTTTTAGGGGACACCCTGCATACTACACAACACAACGCAATTATAACATGGGAAAAGCAGCTAATCCCTCCCCCCGAAAAAAAAAAAAAAAATATGTAACTATATTTCGAACACCATTACATTTTTTATATATATACCGCTCATTGCGCACAATGATTTTA
Organism: Cheiracanthium punctorium; assembly: GCA_038373885.1. Taxonomy (NCBI): domain Eukaryota; kingdom Metazoa; phylum Arthropoda; class Arachnida; order Araneae; family Cheiracanthiidae; genus Cheiracanthium; species Cheiracanthium punctorium. Next base: position 5,546 of record JAWZYV010015304.1, read on the forward strand.
TTTTAATGCAGCGCTAAAACCGCCAACTGGCCGGTCACATTATATTCCACTTATTTCGCCCATCGCTGGAGATGGGAAGTTCAACAACTCACCTCTTTACCCGCATTTTCTCCTCGTCTTTCAAGTTCAATCGCCTTCGGGTATGTGCAGTGAAAGCATCATTGTTTCAAAATGAAGAAGTGAGAGAGAACAATTTCTACGTCGGTTGGTCGCTGGGTGATGGCGGGCTTTGTCGAATTGCTAAGTGGGAACGCGTAATCTTAATGCAAATTTAAATAGCCCTTGTTATGCCACTCAACTTCGGGGGGGGGGGGAGAGAATTCGGAGATTCTGAACAGCGTTTGAGGCAAATTAGTGTTTCAAAATAACCAGTTTTCTTCCCTTCTTTCTTTCTTTTTTATTAGTGCGAGAACTTACGGGTGAACACGAGTATGGATGGTGACGTCCTAATACTGCACTCTTAAGCACAAACGACGTAATTCAGTTGTTTAACTTACCGAACATGTACCATGTAAGGAAAGTATTGTAATCATGAAAAAATTCGAGATTTTGGTGTATTTACACGTTTTGAGGTCTTCTGAATTCATTTATGCTGTTTTTACGAGATGTATGTATGTACGTGTGTGTGTATGTGAGTGAACACAATAGCTCCTAAACGGGGCATTCTTGAGCTCAAATTGGGTATATATGTTACAAACCACCGTCGCAAGACCGGTATTGATTTTGGTATGTATAGGACTTATAGTGTTTCTACAGGGCTACGACAAAGATTTCTTTTACATTATGGACTATGAGAGGAAATTTTTGAGTGTGCGCTAGCGTTTAAACGGTATAAATCGATTGAGCTCAAATTGGGCATATATGTCATAAACCAGCATCGTAAGACGGGTATTGATTTTGATATGTATAGGACTTATAGTATTTTCTGCAGAGCTCCCGACAAATATTTCTTTTATATTATGGCGTATGGGGAGAAATTCTTGAAAGTGCGCTAGCGTTTAAACGGTGCATTCGATTGAGCTTCAATTTGGTATATATATTTGAATTATTCATCGATTAAAATTTATTCAAATTCTTGGTAATGATCTTAATCATAAGTGTTCGGAAAGTCGAGTGGAGTCACTCCAGATTTTTCATTTTTGCTGTTTTTCTTGTATGGACAAGAGCTTTCTTCTGTGAGCTATCTCACTACTTGGCATTATTCCTCATCATGAAGGCTCTGTACTATTTAGAAATATTTAAAAAATATTAAAATTATTATAAAGTCGCATCTTAAAATATATATATGAAAACTACAAGCGAATTGGTCACATCTCAGTTTACTTAACCCTTTAACGCGCAGTGTTCCCGCTCTGGGAACACCAAACTCTGACGTTTTGACTGTTGCCAGTCACGAAGAATAGATTTTATTTCTATAAAAATAGTTGCGAGTGACATAGCTCCACGAGAATCCTTTACTTTTTAGCACGTCATTTCCCGTAAAAAAATATTCACGATTATTTTCAACAGCACTGACATCTGATAAAAAATGGAAGAATGGGAGAACAGTTGGATAGATTGCCCAATCCTGAAAAAAGGGCAGCCGTTGCCATCGCTCGACTTAACTTCCAGCAAGATGGCGGACGACCGAAACGTTCATCGCGTGTCAGAAATCTAGAGACCCTTTTTTGACACGCGATGAACGTTTCGGTCGTCCGCCATCTTGCTGGAAGTTAAGTCGAGCGATGGCAACGGCTGCCCTTTTTCCAGCATTGGGAAAGGGTTGCGCCTCAAAGGGTTAAACAAAAAGTCAGCCAAACTGAAGCTAAAAGCCAAAACTGATATATGTTGTTAAGTATTACAAACTAATGATGGCTAAAGAAAACAGTGCACGTAGCATTTAAAATTACTTGCGGTACTCAAAAGAATACTAGTACATGACAATCTGTAAAAGTTTAGAGACATTCATTCATTTCAAGTAAAATATGATAATTGTATCGACATTTATAACAGCTTAACGTTCATTTAAAGAATGGAAATAATATTTAAAGATCTTTTACAGGGTCTCTCAAAATTATATTAGTACCTGTTGTAATTTATAACCCCCAAAATCTAGCAAAGTTTGACGCAAGTCAAAGAAGCAAATTTTGACAATGATACATCCCCAACTCTGATCGCAAGATATCAATACATCAACAAATTTGGCGGGGAAAAAAATCTGTTGGAGTCTGTTTTATAATTGATGCGTTCGGCAAGATTTAGTTTTATAGCAATGAAGAGACTAAGAATTTAAAAATCTATTCGTTCCCTTATCTTTTAGCGATTTTTAACTACAACAAAAAGCATCGGAAATCTTTCTAGCACTGTTAACACTGTTAACTGTTTAACATTTTGCACAGACACATAGTAAAGTGCAAAAAAGGGAATAAACTATTTTTAAAATTGAAAAGTCTATTTCTCGAGTTTTAGCTAATTTTTAGCTGCGGAAAAAAAAGCTTTTACAGCAAAATTCAAAATATACATGATAACTAATTCAAAATATACATGAAATAGTCTAAAAAAAAGCTTTTGCTTGTAAATTAAAACTTCGTGTGCGTTCGTGAATTTACTTTCAACACTTCATAAATCAAAATAAACAAAGAAGCTATATAAATATATGTATATATATATATATATATATATATATATAGTTAGATATATAGATACACAAAAATATTTTTAAGTTATGACAAAAAGTTAGGTGTAGCTGGATAAAAGTGGTGATTTTCATTTGAAAATTTTAACAGAGATTCACTAGACGTCTCACATCTTCCAATTGGGGCTTAAAGGCTTCAAATGTGAAACTTCAGAATAATCATTGAACTTTCCGAGTGAACTATCGAGTGAGCGTACTTTCGCACTTCAAAAGAAGTACATTATGTAAAACAATGTGTGAATGGGAGATTTCGACGTGAATTTTGAATTTCTTTGCATCTTACTGAATCATTAATCTCTATATTGCAGACTAATCCAAAACTTGAGAAGTTCCACTAACGTATTTTCAAATTATGCAGATCCTGGGGCGAGCATAAGGTGAGTTTCAAAGGGCTCCAGATCCCTCTCATGAGTATTTTAGATTTCAGGTTGTTGGTGAAAATCTTTTATATAGTTTGTAAAGCATTTATTAATTTGAAACTTTCTAGTCACTTGAATTGCTTTTACTGCTAAAAATTAAGCCTAGGAAATGATTTGAATACTGACGACAAAAAGGCACTTTCGAAAAGCAATTCAAAACTAACGTCGGTGGTTCATCGAAGGTGGTCAATCGAAATATTCAAATGAATGACTCGAAGAGAAGTAGTCTTGACTAAATCTATTTAATTAAATGTACATAATATTTACATTGAAGTTTTACAAAACGAATGCCCATGTGTGCGCTTATCGAAGTTCAATCCAAACTCGTCTGTCCTTCTTTCACATCGACAACTAGTTAGAGAGTGCTTGCTCACGCCCTCTGCTGGAGAGCGAGATTTCGCTACAAATACCTGACATACGCTTATGAAGAGGGTAAAAATGAAAATATAATATTTTTAAAAATGTAAAATATTTCGTTTTTAACGAAATTTGATTTTTTCTCCATTTTTCGGGAGAAGGAGCATTGCAATTTCACGTCCTTGCCCTTTTTTTTTTGGGGGGGGGGAGGCAGATATTGAGTATAAACTTTACAGTGGAATTCTGTTAAACGACATCAACGAAGAATATTTTGTAGAAATAGAGAATTTTCTTCAATTTTAATTTGATGTTTGCTATTTTCAGAAAGTCACCCAGCGTGAGACTTACGAAAATTTTGTGTGCCCCCCAGAACAGATCATATCCTGTATACACACGGTGAATATAATTTTCTCAAACAGCTGAGGGAGGGTCATCTTTATTATTACTTTCCGAACATGTACCATGTGAGGAAAGTATTGTAATCATGAAAAAATTCGAATTCGAGATTTTGGCGTATTGACACGTTTTGAGGTCTTCTAAATTCATTCATGCTATTTTTACGAGATGTATGTGTGTGTGTGTGTGTGTGAGTGAGTGAACACGATATTCGATTCAGACGGGCATTCGATTGAGCTCAAATTGGGTATACATGTTATAAACCACCGTCGCGAGGCCGGTATTGATTTTGGTGTGTATAGGAGTTATAGTTTTTTACAGGGCTACGACAAAGATTTCTTTTACATTATGGCCTATGGGGGGCAATTCTTGAAAGTGCGCTAGCGTTTAAACGATACATTAGATTGAGCTCAAATTGGGTATATATGTTATAAACCACCATCGTAAGACCGGTATTCATTTTGATGTGTATAGGACTTATAGTTTTTCTACAGGGTTACGACAAATATTTCTTTTACATTATGGCCTATGGGAGCAAATTCTTGAAAGTGCGCTAGCGTTTAAACGGTACATTCGATTGAGCTCAAATTGGGTATATATACTATAAACCACCATCGTAAGACCGATATTGATTTTGATGTGTATAGGACTTATAGTTTTTCTGCAGGGTTACAACGAAGATTTTTACATTATGGCTTATGGGGGGAAATTCTTGAAAGTGCGCTGGCGTGGAAATGAAATACAGTGGAACCTGTTTAATGTGACCACCCTCAGCAGGGGCGTAGCCAAGGGGGGGGGTTAGGGGGGTCATAACCCCCCCCCATGAGGAATTTTTTGCCATACAAAATGTATATTCTTCACTACATTATCACACACACGTATACATATATTTGAGTTATAGTAGTCGTAACCCCCCCCCCCCATGAAAAATTTCTGGCTACGGCCCTGACCCTCAGTAAGAACAATACTGGTCACCTTATAAAGATTGTCACCTTACATGATTGGTAAAGTGTGCTGGTTATAAAGTAAAATTGTGTAGAAACGTGGTCACCATAGACAGGTGGTTTCTTTACTCAGGTGGTCATTTTAGCAGGTTCTACTGTATCTCGAAGGTGTGGAGCAGTTATATCCCATTGGACCTTTTCTTAAGGTAAATCAGCCATTTATCCAGAGCTATAACTATTTCTGGGAACCGGGGGAAATGCCGCGGAGCTCAGATTTTTGTGGTGGGCGGGGGTCATAAATTGGACATATATAATTGATCCCTAACTGGAAAAAAGTCTACCATCCCTAGAAAAAAAAAGTGGTTAAAAAAAGTTAAAAACAATAAAAACGGTACTAACGGTTTCTCCGGGTTTAAAACAGTAAAAATGAGGACCTGTTGTCATTTGTTGTCCGGTATCATTTGTTATCACAAATCTCTGATGAAGTACCTGCATGCTTTTAGCATAGGATTCCTAAACTGTCACTGCCCCACCGCAGGCTCTGCGGTATTATCGTTACGTTGTTTTAGGGAACATTTCTCTTAGGACAAATATTTTCTTATAGGTGACTTTTGAATTTCCAAAATGTACTGTCAGTATTGATAGAAATTACTAACTATACAAGTATAGCCCATATTTATTCTACTCAATATTTAGATAAACAAGAGAAATGTATTATATGAAACGTCTCTTCATAGTTTTAGTGAGAAATATTTTCTCCCTAAAAATTAGAAATGAAAAGAATTGAGCACTGCGCTGTTGTCCTTGCCAAAAATATGGCCTTACTTCAAGTACAAACGTGACCAAAAATAAAGCCACAAGCATACATTATTGCGCACATTCCAATGCACTTGTTCTATTTTTGTGTAGATACAGAAAAATGTATAATTAACCAGTTCGGTTCCACTGTTGAAAATATAATTTCCCTTCTGTCCCCAGCACTGTTTCCTGGCATTCACCTTTTTATACTGAGGCACACAAAGTCGGACAATTGTTTCGCTCAAAATATATTTTTACCCCTCCTAATACAAAGAAACGAAATTACATTTGTGTACTTTTGATTACTTTTTCGGGTAGTTGTACCGATACGAGCCCACCCATGGACAATCCATTGACTAATATTTGAAGCTCCATTGTATGGAAAGGATTTCTGAAAGTATAAATCTAATTTCATTGCCTTGTTACTGTATCGTTTTAACACATTTAAAAAGGAACACACAAGGAAGAAAAATCAACCGAATTTATTAGTAGTCAACAAATTGTACAGCTTTTTAATGAACGTTGCTGATGTTGAAAGATTTCGATGGACGTTGTTGGCGAGAAAGTGCCCGTAGTTCTTTGGTAAAAGTCATTAGCAAGGACAGGTCTTGTGAGTTTTGGCGGACGTAAATGGTGAGTCAGTGTTCTTGTCAAAAAAGGGACGTTCCCAGTATCCTAGTGACACAATGTTCATGGCTTTTAATAAAGTCGTTGGCGGACCGATGTTAACAGATTCTGGTCTACACGGGCGAACCGTTATTCTCGTGGCTTTGATTGGAATAAATAGATGAGCCGACGTTGGAGGCTTTCGATGGACTTTGGTGGCGAGCCGATGTTGTAGGCTTTCGATGGACTTCGATGGCAAGATAATTTTCGCGGCTTTTCCTGGATGTCATTGGAAAATTTTCATCTTTGACTGATGGTAGATGTTGTTGATGAGACAGTGTTCTTCGCTTAAGAGGCGCGTCTTAATTGAGAATTGCTTACGGCTTTTAAAAAAGTCGGTTGCGGATGAACCTTAATTGCTTCCGGTCTACAAAGCTAGCGTGTCGAAGTGCGCAGCTCTCTCTGGATGTTGCTCTAGTGATCCGAAGTGGATGGTCCTATAGAGTCAGATCAGATGACGTCAAAGAGTTATAAAGAGTCGAGTGTTGTTATCCATGTTCTAAAGTACGGCTATAAGCATGGTTAAAAGGATGGAATATATAATGATGAGAAAAACATGCATATAAAAGGGCGCTGTTAACTGAATAGGTGAAAAAGAGCTCCCAGTAAAAATTTCAAACAGCAGTTGGAAGTATTTATTCATTGCTTGCTCATTAACCCTTTAAAATTTAAGGGATAAAGCAACCGAAAAGAGCTCTTAAAATGCGCCTCTTAAATGTTCCTTTCTTAGGACTATCCGCTCGCTCCGGACTTGGAACTCGAGGTGTTGTTCGACGCACCCAGACAGTTTCTCCGGGGACCCAGATGTAGTTACCCATACTTAAGAGGGCAGTTTCCTCCATACAGTCATCCAAAAAACGATCCATAAGTCCCAGAGGATAACGCAGAGGTTTTGGACGTTCGCAGTTTCGAATGATCCTTGCCGACAGGATGGGGCCCTCGGTGATTTCCATTTCCGGGAAGAACATTTCGAGACAGTCAAACGATGTTAGGTAAACAATACTCAAGATGTAATTAGGAGGAAAGATACTTGACAGTTTTGAAATTCGAAGCAGTTCAATCGCAGTTTAAATGAGAGCGTTTAGCATTCAAACGTAAACTTTTAACAGTTTAGCAAGAACTGAAATTCATCGTGGATTGTTGCAAATTTTACTTTTCTACAACAAATAGCTCCATTGCGACTTAAAACAATACCATTATGTTGACATTATTGACAACAATATTAAATCTTACAGAGTTAAAAGAATCATTGTTTAGAAAACTGCTGTTAGTGTACTGCTGTATTCATAAAACTTGACTGATGTATGCCATTATAGGCATAGTGCATGGCTGAATAAAGAACTGTTATTACAAGAGGTGACCAGTGGAGATGAGACGGGCTCATCGCGAGCCGAAAACCCGGGCTCGGGCAATTGAGAAATTTCTCCTTTATTGAACAGACTCCTTGTAAACAGATTTTTAAAAATGGTTCGTGGGAGAAATAAGCTTATTATTATTATTGGATAAACTTGAATAAAAGAATTAGAAAATGCATTAAGAGTTTGCTATTGTATTTGTCTTTGATTTACACAAACGGCAAAATTTAGGATACTCTGTCAATGGAGTCATTGACTTTTACGGATCTATCAGCTGAAATTTCGGGTTCGGTTTCCGACTTAAATAATATCGCTCGGGCTCTGATTGGACGTCCTTGGGCTCGGGCATAAAAAAAAAAAGTGCCCGAACTCATCTCTAGTGACCAGGGTCCAAGGTCGGAGCTAAGGGCTGGCCAGGTGTGCTGCTGCTAGGAGCGCAACACTCGGGGGATTCGCCTTTTGCAGACTTTGATATTTCTCTTCTCTGTAAATAAGTCTTGTGTGCACAAAATTCAAATTTTGTAAGGTACACGCTTATGACCCTAACTACGTCACTGCCTGCTTCACCTCTCGTCTCGTTTCCATCCCTATGTGCCGCAGATGTTGCTAAATTAAAGCCTTGAAAGTTTTCTGGTTGCGGCTCACCACAAAAGTCAAAGGCACCCTCCAAAGTCCTTTTCTACTTTCCGAACATGTACCATGTAAGGAAAGTATTGCAATCATGAAAAAATTCGACTTCGAGATTTTGGTGTATTGACACGTTTAGAGGTCCTCTGAATTCATTTATGCTATTTTTACGAGATGTATGTATGTAAGTGTGTGTGTGTGTGTGAGTGAGTGAGTGAACACATTGCTCCTAAACGGGGCATTCGATTGAGCTCAAATTGGGTATACATGTTATAAACCACCATCGTAAGACCGGTATTGATTTTGATGTGTATAGGACTTATAGTTATTCTACAGGACTACGACCAAGATTTCTTTTACATTATGGCCTATGGGGAGAAATTCTTGAAAATGGGCTAGCGTTTAAGCGGCGCATTTGATTGAGCTTCAGTTTGGTATATATGTTTGAATTATACATCGATTCAAATTTATTTAAATGCTTGGTAATGAACTTAATCGTAAGTGTTCGGAAAGTCGAGTGGAGTCACTCCAGATTTTTATTATGGAGAAAAGTGCTCAAGTATTCTTCAAAATACTCCAGTCAACCTGTTCTCAAAGATACTACGACGGATATTGTTTATGACTAGCGTTGCTTATTCGAGACTGTTTTCAAATCCCTTAACTCAACTTCATTTATTTTTTTAAATAAATTTTATCAATTGATTTACACTTATGAACTTAACGGTATGATTTTTAAGTTCATTTAAATGCTGTTTGCATGAAATTTAACTTTATTTCACAAATTTACTGAGATACAAACCGAATAATATATTACTTCTTTACGTTATTAACAACACAGAGAGTATTAGTATTATTTTCTACTTATACCTGATACTACTACTACAGATATTTACTTCATGTCATGTGCCTCACCATGGCACAGTGTGGTTATGTCACTGGAAATGGTAGACCTGCGAAGAGTGAAGGTCACGGGTTCGAGTCTCAACGCTCGTCCATCGACCTAACCCTTCGGAGTTTTTCGTGGTTTTCCCCGAAACTTAGCGTAAATACGGGTTAGGACCCCTTAGAAAGACCCCACGGAGGGCGTCGATTTCTGAGCGGGATTCGAGCCAAGCACACAAATCCGCATATACATGTTCACAACAACATCAACAATATGTCATGATTTCTTTCTCATTTGTTATACACGCAATTATCCTCTCCGATTTCTTATAATGAATAATAATTTCGGAATGGAAATTTCTCTAGAACAATTCGTTATTTTAACTACAGTTATTCTTGCATTCAACGAATGCCTATCCAATCTTTAAAAATAAAATAATTACTATGTTACGCGATTTCGTAATGATTTTAACCGGTTGGAAATTACCCACAATCTTAACGAGATACATTAACGAAATTAATGCTCATTTATCTTGAAAGAAAAGTACTGAGAAAGGTTTATTTACGTTTACAAAAAAAAACTTTCTTAAGATTATTGGAAAACAGCGAAATTTGTTTCAGTATCTTTTATATATACAAAATAAAACATGTTGAATTAAAAGTGCATTAAATTTTTAATAATTCTGACTGGTGTGGATAGAAATTCAATATTTTTGGGTGTAAAAATGAAAAGGTATGAACAGTTCTCGGGAAGCTTTCTGCGTATGCTGCTGAGTTTAATAATATGAATAGTATAAAAAATAAATTAGGATGAAAGCAATGATAATTAGAAAAAATCTTTTATAGATACTACTTCAAAGCCTTAAATTTTGAAAAATAAATTTGTGATAAACGTATCTTAACTGTTAAAAGATAAAAAGTTCTTGAGGTGTAGGCTGAAGGTCAACGGGAGAAATTAAAATTTTCAGTCGCTCAGAGCTCTGACGGGATACTACTATATAGTTACGATGATCCTTGACTCGCTCTTTAACAATTCCGGGCAACTCATCCAAGATACAAAACTTTTACCTCCATTACTCCAAAAAGCACGAAAAAAGCAATAACATCTATACCATTTGTACGATCCGCTTGAAATTCTTCTTAATCATGTATAAAAATATAGTAAACAATCTGCGTTACTTTAAAAATCTGAAAATCCACCCGTTCCCTCATTTTCAAGCGATTTTTTGGTCTTTTCAGCTCTATTTTATTTCCGAGAGTTTAAAAAAAAGTGAATCCTTTGCGCGAAAAAATTACCTGTTTTAAGTGAAAATGCCGTCATACAATTCGGATTCCAATTCGTTTAAAATGGCTTTTCCAGATTCATAGTTTTTTTTTTTAATAAATCGTCTGCATGGATATTAGAATGGCTGTGTACACAAAACAAAATCTTTCGAATGTGAAAAGTTTCTGAACGTTTTCAGATGAGCATGAAATTCGATTTGGGTATATAATAAAAATTGAATATGAACTTATTTATTTTAGATGGACGAAGATTAAATGCAGTGAGTGTAGACATATTTTCGTCAAAAGTTTTTTCTAGCGCTCGGTGTAATTGCCCCCACAACGGGCTTTGACTACTAGTGCCAGAAGATTACCCCACCCTCGATTAGTAAAAATGCATCTAAACCAATCCGATGTTTTCCAATCATTTTTCGTGATTTTTCCTGGAAAAAAAGGAATCTCATCCAATGAAGCCATTCCACACTTTCACCGGCACCTTTTGAAAATTTCCATTCGACTGGAGTTAATTAACGTTCCTAATTGGTTGGAGATCTCCTAAAGACTTGATGTGTTTAAAGTGGAAAGTGTGCTGAAGACAGCACTTAACGGGATGCGATGAAGGCTTACAATCGATTAGCTTACGCATTCACGTTTCAGCTTGTAACAATCTTTCCTAGCATGATAGGATTATGATTTTGTAACTGCATTTTTCAACATGCTGTGATACTAGCTGAAGTAATCATCTCCTGTGGGTTAATCTCTCTTCCCAAGCCTTCAAAATGCCAATTAATGATATTCGAGAACACGAATCATTCTTAATATAAAAGGCGAGCTTAGGGTTTTAGTAACTCTGAGAAAAATATACTAACGGCCTTATTCAACGAAACACCTGACATAAGAATTAATCCAAACTCGCGTATTAAAGTGATAGGTAAGATATCTTACCAATGACTTTAACAAGCGTTTTAGGATTAATTCGAGCGTCAAGTGTTTAGTGAATAAATCCATTAGCTGCCTTCTCCTTATACGGAACTCCCCATACAGAAATTATGTTGGCTGTGACGTCGCAATGTAGTTGATAATTAGTCTCAACGTGGCGCCGCTGAGCAATAAACGTGATATTTCAGTGTAATTTCTCACTAAGTGATGCCCATGTACGTCACAATGTGACGTCCTCGATGGTCACCGTATGGCGTCACAAGCACTGTTCCCCGGCGGCCATTTGTTAGCCACCATAACCTTTCTGCTACATACATGTAAGCGTACATGTTGCAAAGCTATACGTCACAAAGCTATATGGATCAGCTTTACGTTTTCGCAGTGCCATCCGGGACATGTTGATGCAAGCTAACTGTCAGCTTAACATCCAGTGCAGAAAAGCAATGTGAGGCACAAATCTGGAATCCTTGCCGCCGTAACTTTGGAGCGAACAGGTTCGATTTAAATGGGGTAAGAAGCTCAGTCCATAAACTGCCACTGCATCATACTTCAATTATAGTATGATGCTGTACTTTGTAGAAAGGACTGTGCTTTTAGCATTTTCTGTGTCGAAATGAAGATTTTGATAGATCAAGGATCTGTGAACTGTTCTTTTTCAAAATTCAAGGAGAAATAGAAAACAAAGCATTGGACTAAGAGAATTTACAGAGCGCCTCATTGCAAGCTGCAAAACTCATACGGAAATTATTAAACTTCCATAAACTAGTGTTAAATAAACAATATTTCTGTAATGTTTCCCGAAATTTAAAGAATTAGAAAGTTTTATAAGTGTGAGAGGGCGGGGGGTTCGTTCTTCCGTAAATTACACCTTAAAAAAATTCCATGCTGTGAACGTTTACGCACTCCCCCCACCCCCTGAAATTTAATTTAAAATCGATAAGTTCTGGGTAAATGCAGTTTGAAATTAATTAAAAGAATTAAAGAAACTGAATGAATGACTCACGAAAAACATTAGCAAGATAATATTTTTCGTCCTTGTTAGATACTCCATATAATTTTTTAAACTGTAAAAAAATACTTCATCTAGTTAACAGTATCTTACTTTGGTGATCTTGGAGACTTTTTTTTTTTTTTTTTTTTTTTTTTTTTTTTGTCTAATGATTTGTTTACAGTTACAATATTAATTTGACTATACTTTGCTTTACGGTGATTTCCATTTAATAGCAAATATCTTTTATAGTGTCATCGTTTATAATAATTTTACTATAAAATCCATGGGTATTTTATTATCTTGAGTTTCTGCTCCAAAGACTTACACATACATTGTCACTTCAAAAAAAGAAAATATAAGTATAAAATAAAATAAAAAAAAAGCGCCAAAATTAAATAGAAAACTTAAATTTCATAGTTTACGCGCACCTGTTTTGTTATAAAATGTGTTTTTAATTCAGTCTTGGAACAAAATAATCATTCTACTTCACAGTGTCGTAATTACACCACAGTTTCCTCGAGATAATCCAATTACCTCGCAAAAATATCTTAAATAAGTGAAATTAATCAGCATTTTGTGTATTGTAGCACGAAAGCACCTACTTTTTCTCTTGACAGTAAGGCTTCAGAAAATATTCAAAAGTTTCTTAGAAATCCGTCAAAATAAATTACGACACTGCACTATAAACATCTAAATGAAATAGAACTAAATTATCTTAGTAATATTCTTAATTATTCCGAATCGAGAAAGATAGAGAGCTGGATAAAAATGAAATATTTCTAATTGGTTACACGGCGACAATTTTCGAAAAGAATGTTCCTCAAATATTTCTGGGAACATTCCATAATTTTGCGGCAGTTTCTACCGAATAAGAACCACTTTTAATGAAGTCTTCGCATACTTTACCAGTATTTTTAAAAATTTCCTTTTGGCAGAAGCCAATTAACTTTCCTAATTGGTTAAAGATCTGCTGAAGTAAATAAAGTGTCTACATGTGGGAAGTGAAAGGGTATTAAAGGCAACTTAATACCAGATGATGATGATCATGAAAACTTCGAATCGATCAGTTACATCTATCTTTTAGAATTTAATCATTCTTAAAAATATATTGGAAAGTGAATTTATAGATTTATGTTGCCGAACAGTGTGAGCAGTCTTCGGTATTTTTTGCTCATCTGTTGTTTTGGGTCCTGTATTTTGAATTAAAAATTAATAGTTTTTTATAATAGAAATTTCATTAATCAATAAGAGATTGTTTGCCAGCAGATGCCGCTGTACCCGATTTAATAATGTAACGTATAGCCACTTTACTATACCTACGCACCATGTTTAAGGCAATTAATGTCTCCGATCTAAAGTTAACGTATTAGAAGAGCAACGGGATAATATACAGGATACTTAAATGTATCCTGTATATTATTTTTAAATATATATATATATATATTTTGTGAAAAATCTTAAAAACTAAAGAAATCTTAAAATCTATTTCTATAAGCATATAAATGTAAAAAATACTTTTTTCCAAACACAGGATTTTGTTTACATGCAGTGGTGTTTTCTTCTGAGCTAGTAAGGCTTTTTGCGAAGCCCGGGCAGTATTAGTTTTCATAAAGTATTACCCTAATACAGTAGATTCCCGATTAACCGGGGTGGTCGGGAAATGTATCGTCCCGGATAACCGAATTTATTCAAATTTTGCAGGAAATGTTTGAAAAAAAATTATAGAGTAGGATATTAATATGGAATTTAATTTTCTTCATTCGATTTGTTTAGTGGTAGCTCAAATTTGCTCATATGAAATTTAAAAAAAAGTTCGTAAAAGTTTGTTTTATTTTATTATCGCACAAAACCTAGATATTTGCAGACCCAAGTGGAAGAAAGGTTTGGGATAAAACACTCCCAGATCTAACGCTTGGGAAGTTTTAGTTTTATTTACATCTAACTAGCATTAGCAATCCCATTAACTAATTCATTCACATTAAAATAAATTATAATATAATTAGCGCTATTTGTTTTCTCGGTTAATTTACGTATACTACTATAATGTGAGGGTGAAATTCTCGAAAAAAAAATCTTTCTGGATGCGTTAATGAAAATGGGGCCCCTTGATAACATTTGCTACAGGCCCCGCGCTGTCTCAATTCTGCACTGCCTCCATCCTCCTTGGTTCCGACCTTGACATGATTTAACTTCTCTGTTTTATTAGTAACCAGTGTGAACTTCAAGAACTATGATAGCATATCGTTCTCATTTTCTAAGAACGGATCCGAGGGAAGGGGAAGGGGGGGGAGATAGGACATCCGCATCCTTTCGAATTCACTTAACCCCACTACTAAGCCAATATTTAACCTGTTCGCTTTAATCATTAAAAAGGCGCAACGATTACGCAATCGCAACACTGTGACCATTCGAAGACCCATTCTGAGAAGCAACATCGATCAGAGAAGCAAAATCTTCTTTGCATCGTCTCAGTGATGAGGACGAACAAGCCAAACATGGGACCAAGATTTTAACCCTTTAACGCGCAGTGTTCCCGCTCTGGGAACACCAAACTCTGACGTTTTGACTGTTACCAGTCACGAAGAATAGATTTGATTTCTATAAAAAATAGTTGCGGGTGACATTGCTCCACGAGAATACTTTACTTTTTTACTTTAAAAAAATTGTCACGATTCTTTTTAACAGCACTGACATCTGATGAAAAATGGAAGAATGCGAGAACAGCTGGATAGATTGTCCAATGCTGAAAAAGAGCAGCCGTTGCCATCGCTCGACTTAACTACCAGCAAGATAGCGGACGATCGAAACGTTCATCGCGTGCCACAGATCTAGAGACCCTTTTTTGACGACAGCTGGCTGAGCTCGGCACAGCCAGCTGTCGTCAAAAAAGGGTCTCTAGATCTGTGGCACGCGATGAACGTTTCGATCGTCCGCCATCTTTCTGGTAGTTAAGTCGAGCGATGGCAACGGCTGCCCTTTTTTCAGCATTGGGAAAATGTTGCGCCTCAAAGGGTTAAATGGGAAGGTTTTTAGAACCCAAAGTGTGAGCCATCGCTGATAAAATATGTTTTGCTGTACTTATTGCTCCTCTCTCGAATATTTTTTTGGTCTGCCACTGCTAAGAACAATATCATTTGAGGATAAAAAAAATACTCGCATTTAAGGAAGTGTCTTTGACCTTTTAAAGAGTAAATGCTGCGATCGGATGAAAATCCTTCCACTCAGTCACTTATTTATATGCGTATTGAAGTCACCACCTGAGAGACGTCTAGACACTTAAAAAACTGAAAGAGTTAATTAGTTCCAGTCCAATGAAATTTTTAAAGAACGCAGTCTAAAGTTGAAGAATTGATTAGAGGTGCTTCTTTGAATTGATTTTGGTGGACACTTTAGGAATTTAATAAGAGTGCTGCGTCTTTCACAAATGCTGTCTAAATGGGATCGATGAAATCTCGAGAAAAAAAATAGTTAAAGGTAATTTCAGGTGTTTTAGCCAGTTTATAAATAATTTTTCGTTCACATCGAGACTTTTAAAATCTATTTTTCATTCAAAAGTGTCGCTTTTTAGAGATACACAGAGTGTCCCTGAATGATTGGGATAAACTTTAACGGGAGGTAGGGCACATGATAAGGAATCAGAATCACAAAGCAATGCGGGGTCAGAAACGCTGTTTTCACTTACCTCTTAGCAGTCATTTTAGAAAAACTGTTGCAGCGTTCTTTCATTCACTCAGTCAAGTTTCATAAAGATTGAGCTTGTCTGTCTCCAGAAATTTTACCAGTCAAATGAAACAGAATTTTTTAACTATCAATTTTAGTCACCTGAATCAACTGGCTAAAACACCTGAAACTACCTTGAAGTATTTTTCTCTCGAGATTTCATCGATACCATTTAGACGGCATTTGTGAAAGACACGCACTCTTATTAAATTCCTAAAGTGTCTACCAAAATCAATTCAAAAAGGCTTCTCTAATGAATTCTTAAAAATTTCATTGGACTGGAATTAATTAAGTCTTTCAGTTTTTTAAGTGTCTAGACGTCTCTCAGGTGGTGACTTCAATATTATGTGAATTATTGCGTTTTATGTGAAGGATGCATTAATTTTTGAAGAACAATGGTCGGAAAGTTTAATATTATTTTAGCTATTGTATGAAAAGGGAATATTCCCAGACAGCACATAAGCTTAAATCAAGCTAGACATTTCTTTGAATTTGGCGTATTAATACAAGCTTGACAGTTCAATTCATTTTAAGCTTGCAGCAAGCTTGGAGAAGTCATTTGAACTGTCAAGCTTGAATACAACTTGATTACTGCTTGATTTGGAAAGCCACATCCACATCCACATAACAAATAATTTATCATCAGTCATAAATGTACTTGACCATAGAATTAAAAGATAAAAGATTCTATATTTCCAAATATGGAAATTCTTCAAAATAAAATACAATTATACTACGAAATTGATTTAAAAATCATTAGTTTATCTCGATTTGAGTCGTCGTTTGTCTCATTCGGCACAGCATGAGTGTTGCGATATTAAAAGTTTTAAAACGTGTCCTGCTTTTAAGTTTATATTATGCTTGTTTCCCTAGTAGTAGAGTCTATAAATCACACATAACATTATTTTAATTTTGATTCATCCCATGGAAAAATAAAAGAAACTTATCGGCATCGCCCACTGATCGATCTCGCCAGAAAACGGCGTGACAACCGTAACAGTCACTTCAAACTTTAGTCATAGCCGCGCGAGGCAGATTGGCGGAACGGTTAGCACGCTGGCTTCCCAGCCCATAGTTCCCGAGTTTGATCCCAGCCGCGGATGCTTGATGGAAACAGATTAAAATTACTTAAAATTTCAGAGTAGAGGGGAAAATGCGTGGAAAAATAAAATATGTGGGGCGAGTTCGCCGACGGGTGCGCCGTGTATTTAGGAAAGTTTTTTAAGCTTGCTATGTCAAGCTTAATGCAAGCTGGGCAAGTGTAAACTAAAACACTTGATTCAAGCTTGCATTAATTTTACACGCTTGAAATTTTCAAGCTTAATTCAAGTTTATTGACTTGATAAATCAAGCTTGCTGCAAGTTTGCTGTGCTGTCTGGGTTAACAGCTGCGTGAAGACGTCGTTTTCGATCCCCCATTCCCATGTGATTCTGAATCCTTATTATGTACCCTACCACCCCTCAACGTTTGTTCCAATAACTACGGATCACCCTGTATATTTCATTTTGTACACTCTCTCTCTGACACATACAGTAAACATGGGTGTCTCAGCAATAGCGTTGCAACAGTGTGCGAGAGGATACTCCTAGGTGGCACGAATCACACAGCAATGGGCGGTCGTAAAACATCGTCTTCATGCTACTGTTAATAATTAATCACTTGAAAAGAAGAGTAGAAACATTATTCAAATTTCTAAACTGCGTTTCTTAACCCTTTAACGCGCTGTGTTCCTACTCTGACGTTTTGACTGTAGCCAGTCACGAAGAATAGATTGGATTTCTATAAAAATAGTTGCGGGTGACATAGCTCCACGAGAATCCTTTATTTTTTAGCACGTCATTTCCCGTAAAAAGATTATTTTTAACAGCACAGACATCTGCTGAAAAATGGAAGAATGCGAGAACAGCTTGACAGATTGCCCAATGCTGAAAAAAGGGTTCAACAATCATCTCATGCTCCTAGCAATCTAATAAAAAGAAAAAGATTTATAAGTTGCCGATTTTAGTCTAAAGAATCAATATGTTTCTTGCAAAGTACAGTTGAAATGCTAACTATTATTTCAATACAATTTTCATAGTGATGAATAACGGCTTCATGAAGACGACGCCTGCGGCCCTACACTGATATGTGATTATGAGGTGTTTTAGATATAACCAACCATTCCCAGATATTTATAACCATGTTGCTGAAACTCCCTGTATATTCAGGGTACTTTCAAATTTCCAGCTTGTATTCGGAATTTTAATTTACTTCTTCATTGCATACTATATATCCTCCTACTATATAGTTACGCTGATCCCTAATTCGCTGACTCTCTTACAATTCCGGTTCAACCACTCGAAGGTAAAACTTTTACCACCATCACTCCAAATAAACTACGGAGTTAAGTACAAAAAAATGTAATAAAATCTGTACCGTATGTACGATCCACTTGAAATTTTTCATAATTATGTATAAAAAAAATAGAAAACAATCTACGCTACTTTAAACTTCTGAAAAATCCACCCGGTCCGTCATTTTGAAGCGATTTTTCGCTCTTTTCAGCTCCATTTTATTTCTGTGAGTAAAAAAAATTAATCATCTGCGTGACAAAATTAGCTGTCCCAATTGACATTGACGTCACATTGAAATCACGGTTATCGGGCTTTGAAGGGAAAATTGCGATTCCAATTCGTTTAAAATAATTTTTCCAGATTACTCAGTATAGTTTTTTTCACAAATAAAATTATTCCCTCTGCATGAAGCATTGATATAAGAGGGGCTGTTCCCACAAAACGAAATCGTTCGAATTCCAAAAGTTTCCGCACGTTTCCCGAAGAGCATGAAATTTGACTTGGGAATATAATAAAAATTTAACATGAAATTACTTATTACAAGTGGACGTAGTTTAAATATATTGAGTGTAGACATATCTTTGCCAAGTGCTCGTTGTCATTGCCTCTACAACAAGCTTTTCCTTTAGTATATAATAGTTGTGGCAAAAAGCTAGGGGGGGGGGGGAAATGATAAATTTTAACTTCAATTTAATATATTGTGTATATGGGTATCCAGGCAAAGCTACTCGAAGGCTATCTGACTAAGGAGGAAATGTCTTAAGAGAAGGACTTTTTAAGGGATACTAAAGAGTATTCACGTTACCTCTGTAGAAAACAGTCCAAAACTCCAGACCGTCAGATCGATGGCCGCCCAACAGTCCCGTACCCGGGACCTTCACACTGCAGCCATCTACCATGTTTATCCACTCGTTTATGATGGGGGCCCCACGTTCTGGATAAATATTGTGACAGAGTGATGTCATTAGAAAAGGTATACTTCTGAAGAATTTTTTTTTCCAGCAATTTCAACCAGAATTAAGTTGCACTAACGAGTTTTTCAGAGAGGAATATCTAATCCTTTAATAATTCTTACATCGATCTTTTAAATAATTAAAGTGAAGTAGTTTTGTATTACAGTCTTAGGAGTCTTTCTTATTAGTCATTCTATAAGTATTTTTCAAAAGTCCTTCGAAATATTTTTTTTAAAGTTCAGACAGTCTTTTTTGTTGAAACTACCTCTGGATTCATTAACGTAGGCTTATTTATCGTTCAGTTTGTCGAAAGGCTCCCGTTGAAAAATGATGAATATAACAAACACTTTTAATTTTGCTAAATATTTATCAACACGATATATTGTGCTTTAATCTATATTATTATACTACTAATACTCTGTATTCGTTACGAACTGCGAATAGGACGTTAGGTTTGTGGCGCCATTCATGAATCTGAACGGCTTCACGTTTTTAGCTGCTGAGTAACTGAGTCAGTTCATCCGGTTATTTCACGCACATAGTTTTCAAACGGAGTAACATTGAAACTTGCGAAGAAAATATTTCTTTACATAGGACTATTACGGGGAACGTTATCTTACGTTAAAAATATAAGTAAATGAATATTATATAAAAATCACAAGCATCCCTCCCCCTACACACGCACACACATTTTTATATTTCCCAAGAGATGAGAAATTCTTTAATTAATTACATTTTTCTCACACTGCAATTTCACTCAACGAACTTATTCTAAGAGTAAATGCACATGTTTTCAAAAGATTTTTTTTTTTTTTTTCCAGGTCGGAGATATATTATTTTGAAACTACAAGAGATCTCTACTTCAAGAGATAAAAAGGGTAGCAAGTTGCACAATTCCCAGAAAAGGAAACTTAGGTACTTGCTTCTCCTAAAACATCCTTTTTCTGTCTTGCTATATAATTCACAAAATAAGAAAACTGCATAAAGATAGCTCAGAGCGGACCCATATTAATTTGATTCCATTCTTCGCGTTTTTGTTCGAAACAGCTGTGTGGGCGATCAAGTGACCTTTATGGTGTTATTTGCCAAAGTTTTTAACCCTTTGAGGCGCAACCCTTTCCCAATGCTGAAAAAAGGGCAGCCGTTGCCATCTCTCGACTTAACTACCAGCAAGATGGCGGACGATCGAAACGTTCATCGCGTGCCACAGATCTAGAGACCCTTTTTTGACGCACCTGGCTGTGCGGAATAGCCAGCTGTCGTCAAGGGTCTCTAGATCTCTAGAGTCTCTAGATATGTGGCACGCGATGAACGTTTCGATCGTCCGCCATCTTGCTGGTAGTTAAGTCGAGCGATGGCAACGGCTGCCCTTTTTTCAGCATTGGACAATCTATCCATCTTTTCTCTCATTCTTCCATTTCTCATCAGATGTCCGTGCTGTTAAAAATAACCGTGACAATTTTTTGACGGGAAATGACGTGCTCAAAAGTAAAGAATTCTCGTGGAGCTATGTCACCCGCAACTATTTTTATAGAAATGAAATCTATTCTTCGTGACTGGCAACAAACAAAACGTCAGAGTTGGGTGTTCCCAGAGCGGGATCACTGCGCGTTAAAGGGTTAAATATTTTACTGTCTATAAGGTTGCCAGTTAGTGGTGGTATGGCAAAAGTTGCCAAGGTTGGCCATTTTTGTGATTTATTGTCAAGTTTGTCGCCAAAAAATAAACCCCTAAAACTGGACTCTACTTGGCAATACCTTATAAATTTTCCCAACCCTACTGTTATTCAGCGGCAATATTACTAATTAATTAGTCAGTGCTAAGTACGTACTTTGAGATGTCGGTTTACTTTTTTTTTAAATCATGCTTGTTCATTGTAAGGGTCGAAAATTTATGGCAATCAAATGATTTATTAGGGGAATCCGAAAGTAATGGCATTCATTCGTCAGTCAATTTTCGCTTTTCCAAAACAACCGAAGCTAATAATGAGAAAATTGGAAGGCATGTGAGTTTTATAACAAAAAAGCTAAATTGGGCAGCAGTTTCCAAAATTCGTAACCTATGGGAGGTAGAGAGACAACAGGTTGTTTTCACATATCCCGCGCTTTGAGGTCCAAAGGAAAAAATAGAGAGATTCATAAAATAATTGCTATAAAATACAATACCTCACTAATGCCTAAAAATCAGTTTCAGGACATTTTGAAACTTGTCCTCCTCGAGGAGGGTAGACGGCTACTCTCAACTTTTTTTCTACAACTTTTTTTACAACTTTTTCTCAACTTTTTCTCTTTCTCGGAATAAAAACAAAGAAAGAAAAAAAACTTTCAGGTACTTTCTTCTTTTGAGACTAATGCTATATATATGTTAACGTATAGGATTGCGTTTCGTTTAGTTAGTTTCAAAGCGGACGTTGAAAATAATAATAACCATTTTTATCATTAGAATAACTAGTTTATACAAGAAAGATTTATTAACACGGTGCTCTAGTCCATGAAACCGCAACAAATCTTCTGATCAACCGTTTCTTATTCAAATCCTTCGTCTCGTGAGAAATGTCAAATTATGTAAACTCGAGGAGCTATTTAGAATCGCACAAATTGCCAGTAGGAAGTAAATTTCTTGGCAGAGTTTATGAATCTCACGCAATTTTTAATTTGTGACGTCGCGTTTTTGACTGCCGTACAAGAAATCCCGCGTAGTTAAGTCAGTTCATCTGGGAATTTCGCACAGTTATTTTCAAACGAAATAACACTAGAACTTCCGAAGAAAACGGATATTTTTTTAACACAGGACCGTTATGGGAAAATGTAATCCGCCGTTAAAAAATTTTTTTTAAATATCTTAAGCACTTCCATATTTTAAATGTGCACTAAAATAATACCAAACAGTGAACTCACGACTATCCGACCCTCCGTACTATTCGGCCTAGTTGAAAAAATGATAAATGTTGTTGGCGGTCGTGTGCTACATGCTGTGTATTCAAATTTTGCACATGCAATACACGTAGTTACTAAAAAGAGAAATTTCTCGAATGGAATACGTATTTTCATGATTGCAAAATCCAAGTAGAGCTGTGTGCGCGGGGGGGGGGGAGACTGAGAAACCTTGCGCGTCTGTCCGTCTGCTAAAAATAGTATGAAATTTCAGCCGCTAGTTTACCTTAAAATATGTAACGTGTGTTTTTAGTATAGCGCGGGGGGGCAGTGGCGGATTAATGCAAATTTATCGGGGGGGGGGTGCGGTTAGTTAGAAGATTGACATATACATCCATTTTATGGAAGTAAAATAGGATCTTTTATATTAATTTCTTTTTTTCTTGGGGGGGGGGCGGTCACCCCCTGCACCCCCCTTTTAATACCCTCTTGGGTTGGGGTCAGAATTTGAGTAAATACTTATAGAACTCCGGCTTATACGTCTGTTTTCTTATCCGGCCTACCCTTCCGCCACATTAGGCCGGATAGTCGGGAGTTTACTGTATTAAAAACGTATTATAACCCGTACACGTATTATAACCCCCCGTATTTTTTCTCCTTATTCCATTAAATTAGAAAGTGTATCATTTATCAGTGTGGAATATTTGTCTTTCTTCTTCCATAAAACACTTCTTTAAAATCTCCTACTAAAACTTTTTTACAGTCTTCGTAAGGCGCATTCTAACCATGCTTCTCCCTTTGTAATAAACTGTAGCGTTTGCCACTTTCTCACTAAGTGTGGAAGATATCACCGAAGCAGATTCAGTTTTGGGGGACTTATTTTTTTGGAGTCAAACTTTGCGAGAAATCATCAAAAATTGCAAATCTTGGCGACTTTCAACATTTTATTCTTCTCCCCCGCTTATATCTGGAAACACTATTGAAAAATGCGATGAAAACGTGTCGATGTAAATAATGGCCACAGAAATGTCCACAAATTCATGTCCCCAGAAAATACCGGCGTGAAAGAAATCGCACTCTGGTGCTTAAAAATTCTTAAAAAATTGTTGAAATTTTATTTGCGTGAATGTAAAAAGACGACATTACTTTTTAAGGCACCTAACGATATATTTAATAAATAATCCTCAATAGTCACTAGTTAAGAAAACTGAAACATTTGAAATAAAATAAATACTGTTTTCCTTTTTCAACAAAAGGACCTTTTGTTAATATACACTCAGAACTTCAGTTTAAAATCAGTTAAATGAGATAACAAGGAATAAAAATGGACGTAAATAAAAAAGCTACATATATTTCAGGAGACTCAAAGGTTAATCATTCCTCATGAGCTGAATATTCAGCAAGCCAGAGAAAACCAATAAATAAAATTCTAATTTAGCTGTTCTTCGAATGAACTGTAATTTTTTGTAAAAAATCCAATGTCACTTAACAGAAAATAAATAAAATCATTTAACCGCGATTTATTCAAATCAACGAAAATGCAGTTACATTTGCAAATCAATTACTCCTCCACACTAGCCGACACGACTGAGCTGAAGATTTGTATGAAGTAAGTTGTCTTTCTTGTAAGTACTACCGCACAACAGCTGTTTCGAAATATTTGATCACTTCAAGATGACAACTGTTTCAATAAATTTCTTATATTCAGTATTATGATCTTTGCTAATATTTGGCGATTACTGACAAACCAAACGCCAAATTTAATTCAGAGACGATTTTCAGTATTTAATGCGTGGTATTACCACGGTCAAACTGCAAACAGAATAAATAACTAACGAGTACGTCTTGAGATCTTGCATTAATAATAAATCTTAAAATTCTGAAAAATATACAAAATGTTAATTATTGATAATTAAATCTCAAATGTAAATTATTTATTTACATTTGAGAAATGTCTTCGGGCAGCCATAAGTTAAAACATGCATAATAAATATTTTTTCCTTCATAAGACGGTAGAAATATTTATATTTGCGTTACAAATTTTATTAATTATTAAAAATATTTTGGCTGTAAAATTTTACAGCAAGGCATTTACAAGTGTTTCTAGAAAGCTGAGCATTGAATTAGCGCATACAAATTAATAAAAATTCTGCTGTAAAGAAGCTGGTATGTTTCTCTTTCATTTAAAGAAATGCATAAATAATTAGCCTGAAATTTTGTACAAACACGAATTTTTTATGCATATGTATCTATATCTATCTATCTATTTGCCAGTAGTATATATGTGACGATTATTTATTATAAATATATATTCCTATATTCTTTTCTTAACAAGAGCAACATTTTTACAAAGCAACGAAACTCCAAACTTGAACGGGGGTATTCCTTTTCTCTTTCTCCACATTTCATTTCTCCCAACGAGAATAAAATTGATGACTGTATTACGACATTATTTTTCTCTCCCTGGAACTCTACTCTCTGAATATACTTTGGGTGTACGTGCATCTGTTTTCGAGAGATCTTTGTCCCGGTATGTTGCATTTTTTTTTTGAGATGGCAAAAATCTCTTCCGAAGATTTTAAAATGGTGGCGCTACATACACACAATCACAAAGAAAGAGCAAATATTTTCTCTCCTTTCCCAAAACATTTATTATCTCGTTGTCTAGCTACTTATTCGCAAAAAGAAAAAAAATCTTTACTTTGAAAATATGAAACTTTCCAGAAATTTATGACACACATTGCTCAAATGATTTATACTTAATCTGAGAAAATATCGTGAACACCCACTAGTTAATAATCGAAACATGCATAACGAACATTGTTTTGTCACTTCAAGCGACAGAAAGAGTTTTTTGTGATACGTAAACTTTTTTAATTTCCACTATAAACATTCGGCTTGCTATATTTTATATCGAGAACTCTTAAGCTATTATCTGGATGAAAAATGTAAATAAGTGATAATCTATAGTCTTTGCGAGAGCGTTCCATCTAAAAGATACTCATTCTATCGATCTGATATTTCGCATAAACAGCAGTTTTATAATTAGGAAGAATGAATAATTTTTCGTAAAATCTCAAACCTTAATAAAAGCTAATAAAAAGTATTTAAAAAGTAATGCCTATAGTTTAAGTTGTATTTTCACTTGTTATATCATAAAATTTCATTTGATTCATTTTAGTCGTTATTATGTGATGCGCGCCCAAAAATTTACGCATTTTAAAACGATTTTCGAAAAATCTCAAAATTAAATAAAAAAAATTTTTAAATTCAACGACGATAGTGTAAGATTCAACTATTATGTTTTGCTTGAATTTTAATTTCATCAATATGACCTGCTTGAAAAAGGATGACAGACCTTATAGAGATTTGGCATTCGAGAAATCAACTTTTCCAACGTTCCGAGATTAAATTTCTCCAAGCATCAGCCATATATTCTCAGACCCTTGTTATATTTGTTGGAACCATTTTACGTTCATTTATGTCCAATTCATTCCACAGTTTTTCTATAGGATTAAAGTCGGAGGATTGTGGAGACCATACCACATTTCTGATTCCAAGACTTTCTGATGTTCTTTCATTTTTTTAAATAACTGACAAAAATTTTCGACGTGTGAACGTCATTGTTGAAAGACAAACCCATTGCCGAAATACCAAATGCCAGTGAAATAATGCCCTAAAATATTATGATACACTCTTTTAACCGTCGTGGACTTGATTTGAACCAATTTGCCAATTTTTCGGCCACCAAAAAACGCCCTAAATCATCACACTACCTCCACCATGTTTCCCTGAATAACTCAAACCACCATCATTTACCTGTTCATTTACCCGTTCACCAAACAGTCATCGAACATACTGACGTCTTCTGATTCCAAGTAAGTCAAATTTTGGCTCGTCAGTCCAAAATATTTTTCTCCGATGGTCCAGTGTCAACGATTTATAATCTCTTGCCCACTAAAAACGTTTTTGTCTGCTTACACGCCGCAAGAGAGGTTTTCGGCAAGGCATGTGGCCATTTAAACCTAGTCTCCTCTTGACAGTATCGACTGAAGTGTCAAATGTATTAATTTTTTATGTGCATTTCGTTCCTCATTCATATTTCACACATTAACCAAAACTTTTAGCACGCTAGTGTATATATATTTACTGCGATAAATATATATACTTTCGAGCATAACAGTAGATCTAAGCGTATTTGGATGTATTATTTCTAACGCAGCCCAAAAGTACAATAGTAATAATAGCAATAGTTTCTCGTTTTACATTGGAAATATTTTTATTATATCCCCTTTACGAAATATATAACAGTTTATGAAAGACATACATTTTGACAATGAAGCACCAATATTCGATAGGTATATTTTTTAAGTCGATATCCTGCTGTCACATTAACTCTGACCGTGGTGTATTTTGCTACAAGAAAACAAAATATTTATGGAATGTTCTTTGAACAAGCATTTGAAAAAGTCCGTGTATGCTCTTCTTCCTTAATGAAAAATCCAGTATTCAGAACTATAGAGTATTTTACTTAGCATAAGTACTTCATCCTCCTGTTCAAATTCCACAAGTCTATATAAAATTAAGCGTTTGTAGAAAATGGAACTCTTTAAAAATTCCTAAAAGAATAACGTTTAAAAATAAAAAAATGGACACTTGCTAAACGAATTACCGCAACGGAATACTTTCTCAGAATGATTATCTTCAGTATTTTCCATGAAACTTAATAATAGTGCTTGAGTAATGATCTGGCATGAAGACTGGTAAATAATAAATTATAAGAAAAATCCTCAACCTAAAAGACTTCGGCTGTATAATTAATCTTGCAAGTTTTAAAATATTTGAAAATATGAGCTTTCTGGCTGATTGGATTGTTTAGGAATCAGTTAGGGAGCTGTTGATGCGCAAATGCTACCTTCTGATTAATGATTGCAATGCAGAACAGAAGGGTTATGTAACCTAAATCTTTCAAAAGCAGTTCTTTGTTCGTTGGAGAAGGTAAATTCAGAAAATTCATCATGTGCTGTTGTTGTTAATACACATTAGAATCAATGCAAGTTAAAAAATACTAAAATAATGTAGGGGAAGGTGGCCCCGAATGATTCCCTTAAGGTTAAAACTTGTTAAAATGACATAATAAATGTTTAAATAAAACTTTGGCCCTTTGCTAGCAAATTTTACAAAAAATATTTTGCATCATTCAAATAAATATTTTTAAAAGCACAACGAGTAATAAAAAAATAGAGTTCTTAGAAAGTGACTTTTACCCTCAGTCCAAGGGCAATATTTTCAATGATCCTTTTTTTTAAAGTAATTTCAAATTGTTTTTTATCGGGAAAATAAAAGATATAAAAGTAAATATGACTGTACATAATGAAATAAAATAAATCTTACAATCATGTACGATGACTTCAATGCAGAACAGAACAGTTATGTAACCTAAATCTTTCAAAAGCAGTTCTTTGTTCGTTGGAGAAGGTAAATTCAGAAAATTCAGTATGCAAGATTTATCTTATGAAAATTTTACAACAAAAGTGTCACAAGCAATAAAATGGAATATTTTAAAATTATAATAAAAATCATGGCTTACAATAAAAGTAGAACTAAATTAAATAATGTAATGAGAGTCACGCCTTTACGCCCAGGACACGGTACTGAAGTTTCTTTAGTAGAGGGATCATTTTACCCTGCAATATGGGACATGTTCGTCAAAAACAAATGTATCTTTCGCAGAAAACACGTGATTGAAATTGATAGCTTAAAAATTCTATTTCATTTCATGGTACAAATTTTTGGAGAAAAGCCCATTGTCTATGAAACGTGCTTAAGACGGACACTTCAACTCTTTTTCAAAAGTGATTATTAACAGGTAAGGGAAAACGGAGTTTTTGACCCCACATCGCTATGTAATTCTTAATCCTTGTTATGTGCCTTACCTACCCTTAGAATTTGTTCCAACAATTATGGGATATTAATGACTATGTCACTTTATCTCTCACCCTCTTATTGAAAATGTGACATAAAGATGATCCACGAAAATGCGTTACGAAAATGCGACATAAAAGTAAGAATAAATGTCCGCTGAAAATGTTAGTATGTGTTACGTAAACCACCGATTTCTATAAGCTCCGTAAAGTTGCATTTATTTGATAAAATGATTGTTTAAAAATTTCATTCCTTTTTCTAAATGGTATATGAGAATGTGGCAACAATGTGTAGATAAAATAAAATGTTAGTATGTGTTACGTAAACCACCGATTTCTATAAGCTCCGTAAGGTTGCATTTATATTTAAATACTATTAGTTCACAACAGCTTTAATCTATTGTTACAATATTTCGTAAGCTGTAGAATATGCATCACATGTATTTTTTACATATATTTAAATACTATCAGTTCACAGCAGCTTTAATCTATTGTTACACTATTTCGTAAGCTGTAGAATATGTTTCACATGTATTTTTCTATAAATAAGTTACACTCATAAAAATTTCAACATAGGGTTTCCAGGCGAAATACACGAGAGATAAAATGACAATGATGAAAGTAAAAACTTAGAGGGGGGGGCTTCAGGGGGGTCTCCCTCTGACGGGGCTCGAACAGCCGAGTTTTATTATATATATACAGAGAGAGAGAGAGAGAGAGAGCGAGAGAGAGAGAGAGGGAAGAGGAGAGGAGGATATTATGGAATACCATTTCAACATATAACTTTAAAGTTTTTGAATAAAATCCACAAAATCATCATGAGTACGTACGTACTATAAGTATTTGTAATGAAATGCAATTTGTAAAGAAAAATACTATTTAAGTTATTGTTACAGAAAAATTTATATATTTAAAAAATAAGTTACAAATGTAGGTTAATATGAAATAGTCGGTGAATTACATAGGTGGTATCTAAAAACTTATTATATTTCATAAAACATAGTTAATTTAACTATAAAAATATATTTTAAGGATTATGTTCAAATCATTTAAACTTCGAGTTATTTTACAAAAATCTGACATAATTTTCTTTCGCCGCTCCAATTCATTCAAGGTGGGCCCACAGAGCTGAAGCATTGAATCCAAATTTCTCCTCTTTGATCTTTGAAAAATTTTTCCGTTACAGAAGATACATTCAGTGTCCTTGTTTTGTGGTTCTTTAGTTGATGGTATGAAATCCATTGCAATAGGTGATTTCATATCATCACCTAGTAGTCCATAATACATGACACACCATCTAGGAAAATGAACCTTTAAACTGATGGGCAAAACACTGTTAGTTAAAAACAACCACACCACAACAAACTACAATTCTTTTAGTGTATATTATGGGTAACATCAATATTCAAGTCACGTGTATACTAGTAGGTTAAAATGTTTGAAAACTTATCTGTAAAAACTTTTGAAAATCACAAAATGCACTTTATTCTGTAGGGAGTGGTTCGACAACAACAAGCGGTCAACTCTCACTGCATTGTAACATGGGAATCTTTCTGGAGTAGTTCATGGGACTCCTACGTGACGACAGCACTTAACAGAGTAGGAAATTCGATATTCCATATTTACCGACTATTCCGTACTCTCCTCTACCCCCCCCCTTTCTCTCTCTCTCTCTCTCTCTATATATATATATATATATATATATTCATAGTCAACGTAATTCTTTGGTTCCACAAACGATTTTAAAGGATTTCCATTAATGGTAAATTTTTTGTTTGCTTATTTTTTGTGAGGAAGTTCAGCTTAAAAAGCATACAAACTCTGCTTACTTACAAATGGTTGCATTTTAGGATTATGTGATAAATGTGCAATTAGGGATATCTCATCTACGGATATTTAATGTTGATAAAATGTTGACTCAATAACTTTGAGTTACGTAATTCCTAATCTATGATTTTAGTCCACTATACCTATGAGTTGGATCAAGTATCCCAATACTTAACCCAAATTGAAGGGGGAGGGGGGTTATATTTGATATTTTAGTATTTTTATGAATTAAGTTAATGTTTAAGAAAGATATATATCATATATCACTACATGAAATATCAATAGACAGTATTTTCTGCCATGTGTATCATTAAAAAAATGAAAGTGAAGATTCTAAACGATAAACTTGGTCAATTACCCCTGTTTAAACCTACTAAATTCTTCTGAAATAAATTTTATAAACATTTTTTGGAAAATACTGCTTTCGCTGTATTTCATAATAAAATGAATAAGTAATAAAATTCCGCGAAATAAAAATATTGTGTTTATTTATCCAATATTCTTTCTGCCTAGCATTTTCTGACATTTAAAATATTTATCAGCATGTTACTGGCCTAGATCACTTAGAATATACACGACATTAATAAATGTTTAAAAGAAAACTATACATGCTAAATGAACTATCCTAAATAAATACTTTCGCAAACTTATGATTATTTCAACAGTTTGCCTGAAACTTAATTTATAAAACAGCCCTTGAATAATGATCTTACACAACGAACGGTAACTAATAAATAATAAATAAATAATTTTCTTTTAAAAACCTTCCTGTCAAGAAAAGGGTTATTATTTAATAAAACTCACCAGCTTGACAATATTTGAACGGATGAACTTTTTGGCAGATATGTTTGTTCAAGAATCAGCTGATGATGCAAGAACTCTATAGTTTAATTAATGACGGTAATCCAAAACAGAAGCGACATGCAACCTAAATCCTTCAAAAACAGCTCTTTGTTCTTAGAAAGAGATTAATTAGAAAATTCATAAATTGGTTATGTTCTGAATATAGCATGATGGCTCTCGGGAAAAGACAGTCGGTCAACCGATTATTTCTCTTTACGACAGAAAATAAGTAGGATTATCGTTATTCATTTTTAAAAATTTTTTACT
This sequence comes from Cheiracanthium punctorium, assembly GCA_038373885.1. Lineage (NCBI taxonomy): Eukaryota > Metazoa > Arthropoda > Arachnida > Araneae > Cheiracanthiidae > Cheiracanthium > Cheiracanthium punctorium. Next base: position 36,598 of record JAWZYV010015304.1, read on the forward strand.
TTCTTTTACAAACTTTTCAAAAAAACTGAAAAGTGTTTATGATTGCGATTCGCTCACCGCTGTCTGAAAACATGCATCGATCGCTACGAAATTCATATAAATATGTAGTATACCATTTACGTTAATTGCAAATAGCGAATTGTAGAATCCATTCTTCTTTTACTCTATACCATGTACTTTAATTGTGATTAGCGAATTGCAGAATTCATTCTTCTTTTACTCTGCACGAAGAATTACAATACGTAATACCATGAGAAGAAGTCTTTACGTTTTAAACTTCCAGAAGGAGACGCAACAAGAAAAAAATTTTGTGAGGGGCCGAAGTGATAGAAAATGTACATAGGTGGCTCAAAAAGTAAAGTAACAAGAGCTCGCATAGCTGCACATATTCCGAAAAGGAATGAAATTCCATTTTTAGGTGCCAGCAAATGCCATGCGGTTGGTCATAGCACTTCCGATGCAACGCATTGGAACATCCTTTCTAAAGCCCGGATCTCGCACTCAGTGATTCCCATCTCTAGTGCTGTAAAAGTAACGGCAATATGAGTATCCGTATGTATTTGTTACTTAGATGTTCGCTATTCGTTACTAAGTATTCGTTACTCGTTACTTTCGTTACTACTAATAGAATCGGTAATAGGGTGTTATATGTGCCCCATAACAACACATCCGGGACAGTGTTGTTATGGGTATATGCCGCCCATACATAAACCCATAACAAAACCTAACCAAAAAGAATTTTTTTTAGCGAAGTTGTACAAAGTTGTATTTACAGCTTATTTTCTCTGATTTACAGATTGTTTTAATACACATTTATGGTTTTATACAATGCTAAATTATCCGAATTAAGGAGTGCACATAGAAATCTTCCAAAGACATATGCCATTCTTTTTTTTTCTCAACCCCCCCCTTTTTTTAAATTCTGAACGCTCGTTTAACCTGTTCATTCTTATCATAAAAAGTGTAAAGGAAAGCATGTGACTCGTGTTTTTCTGGGAGCGGGTTCTCGAATACTGAGATCCAGGGATTGGGCCACATATATTAAATTCACAGGGCAGGGGATCTCAGTATGATATCAACTACTTTGCGTCTCTACAAGCATAATATCTTTATTATTTGTGAGTTCTTATTTCATATCAAAAACTTCTTTTGCTGGACGATTTTTCGAAGTAAATTAAAAATTACCATATTTTAAATTAAAATTGTTTAATTCAGTGAGAATTATCTATTTTTAAGATATTTCCAGTTCTATTTCTGCACTTTTGGGATGAAAGGGGTTAGCCCCTTCTGTGGGTGCATATATGAGAGCATTCTTTAAACAAAAATTATCACTCCTTTCATACAGAAAGAATGGTTGCACCGGACTATGCGTATTCTATGAGTTCATGGAATAAAATGTACCATAAAATAGGGCAGATGGCCCTCTAAACGCCGACATTTTAGAAACATACTGGACTTTATTGAATTATTTTAATACCAGCGGCTTACGCAGGAGTGGGCATAGAAACCCCGGGTAGCTCCCAATTTTTTATATATTTTTTAAACAATTACTTAAAAAATGTGTTTAGGTTTCCATGCTAAATATTTTTTTTAGTTCCAAATAATATTTCAAATAATAAAAATGTGTGAATTCGTTTACTTTATAAAAATATATATTTTTAAAAGGTATATTTAAATAATTTGTTATTTATTACTCATATTTCGATTCTAGCTAAAAAAAAAAAAGAAAAAGTTAAGTTCGCAATCCTGCTTCGGAACCACCCTGAAAGAAAGAATTCTGATTGCACCACTATTTAGTACTAAAATGTTAGAAAGCCCGAAATTAGCACCCCTTACTAACATGCTTCTCTTATAGGTATAGCTCCTCTACAATTATAAGAACACCCCCTCCCCCCCCCCGCAAAAAAAGTTCAACTGCACATAAGAACATACTATACACCGGATCCTATCCCCCATTGTACGACCCATATCAATAAAGCAGCAGATAGTACAGTAAAACCTGTGTTGAACGACCCCCGTATTTAACGACCACCTGGTCTTGTCGACCATGTCTTAGCAGTCCCGAGTACCATATAATTATAAATAATGATTTATTTTCCTTATTGAACGACCACCTGCCTGACGCGACCAACGACCGCTATGTATAAGAAACAAATTTATTTAAAATCCTATTTTGACGACCGCGAATTCTTAAAAAAAAAAAAAAAATCTTATTTTCCCATATTTGAGTAGGTTCGTTGTTCGGATGATCAGCAATCACGCGGTATAATGAAAACGAAAGTTGACACTTGTTTGGTTGAGTTGTAACATTCTGGGAGGATATATATTGAAAATAGCATTTTATGCATTTAGACATTACAGTGAATCGTTCAGCACAATTTCTCCTTTTACAACATTTCTTCGAAAAATAATTCCATCACAAAATGTGCGCACCGTAGGAAAATACTACACCGAGAATGACGTCATTGTTTCAACCAATGAGCAATGCCGATACTGGCGAGAGCTAAGCATGAAAAATTCAACACAGAGCCTGTGTTTATGTTTACAATGTGATTTTTTTTTCAGAAACGAAATTACGATAGCTATCGCAAGGAATGTTATTTCATATTATCTGCTTTCTTCGTTTTTTATTTTCATTTTTAATAACAATGGAAACCACTAAACTTTCTCGAAAATTCCTGACATTGAAAGAAAAAATTAAGGTTATCAGTTTAAATAAGTCAGGAATGAGAGCACGGTCACTTTCGACTTAAAATTTTGTCAAAATGTATCGCATTACCTGAATTCAAAGACCGACCCTCCTTAAAGACCACATTTTCTTGGTCCCAGTGGTGGTCTTTAAAAACAGGATTCACTGTATATCCATCTCCATAACTGTAACGAAACATATGGATTCTTCCAAACCTCATCAAAACGATACCATTCGGCACAAACGAATTGCAACCAGACCATACTACTACTCAAATACCGAAACTGATTTTTCCCTTCAAACAGCGAGAATCCATAATACTTCCGGTATCTAGTAACGGAACGGAACATACTATTACTCAAATACCGAAATTCATTTTCTCCCTACGGCAGTCTTGTATTCGAAGTTCGAACCTGGTCGATCCGAAATGCACACTCAAAAGTCATTTTCCCCCTTGAAACCGCAATCCGATATCCAGTAACAAATAACAGAAGATATTAGTACCCGATTACTGGAACCCGTTTCCCCCCTAGTTCGCCTCGCCTGGCAGTCTGTATTCGACGTTCGAAGCTGCTCGATCCGAAACAGCTTCGGATCGAGTAACGAGTAACGATATCAACCGAAAAGTAGCAATTCGTTACTTCGAGTCTGAGTGATTATCCGTATCTTAGTACCGAATACATGCGGTTTGCTTCAGCTCTACCCATCTCTTATGGCCGTTGAAAAAGTACCTGACAGGACAGCATTTCCAAATCAGTGCCGCAGTTCAGGTTTCGTCGTTAAGTGGATCAGTAACTAAGGGCCTATGATTTTATCAACGGCTGTTTCAATAGATTGGTATAAAGATGGAACACATCCTTTCATGCCCATGGAGGCTATTGAAAAATAAGCTGTGCCAAATATCTTGCTATGTTTGTGTATCTCTTGGATATAGTATAAAAGTTTAGGTAAAAGGATTTGCTACCTTACATTTTAAACCATCCTCGTTTAACTCCTAATAAAAAAACTTTATTATTGACATCCAATAAACAAAAATACAAATTTGGAGGGAAGGAGTGGGGCTCTTAGCTACGTCCCTGTTTCCAAACAATCATCAATCAGAAGCAACAGATTTCTGTATTTATGTTAAGCTCCTTATCAATGAATGCTTCTTATACAGACACCCTTAATTTCATTTTACATAAATCTCTATAGAATTTATAAATTGTGTAACTTTACTAAGAGCTTTCATACATGTACATTATAACAACTTTGCGGTCAAAATTTTAGCCAAACATAAAATATTGAGAAACCGTTCCTACGCCATATCACTTATCACATCAGAAACAGAGCGTATCCGACCGCTCTGCCAACCAAACGTTGCCGAATGTTCCTCGGCGCATCTACGCAATGCAAGGGTGTCTTCAATACATGAAAAGCGGAGGAAATTTTCATTCTGTCTAGATGATCCATAACATAACATACATAATATGTTTAATGGATGAGTAAAAACATTAAAGGAAAGATATGCATAAAGCACCGATTATGAAACCTGTCAACATAAATTTCCTATTGTGTACAGATAGTAATTCATTATGGAAAATTAGAGCAAATGAGCTAAAGTATGTCAATGTCAGGGCACAAAATGGAATCGATGGGAATTTTTTGTGCTCTCCTGTAAGAGCTGTAAGTGCTATACACACCAGTTTCTTCAGGGATTATGTGCAGTTATAAATATTAATTTTCTAATCCCCTTGCAATGTCGAGTTTAAAAATTATGAAACACAGTAGCCGAACGGATTCAGTAGAAGCTCAGTTTGGAACAGATCGTGTCCAAATTTATTTGAAATATGTTTGAGGTATTTATCTTCCTAATAGAATACTTTTCTAAATGTTGGATGAATGCAATTTAATGCTGTTCAGACTTCAAACGTCAGTGCTTGTTTTATTATTCTCACATCATTTCTGTTGCATTTTGAGTTAATGCCAATTGCTAAAAAGTATTGAGCTAGGACTCAACACATTGAGTCCTAGCTCAATACTTTTTAGCAATTGGTGATTCATCAGAAGAAATGTTTAAGTTTTTTAAAGTAAAAATATCTGAGGAAGCTATTCCGCCTAATTTTATCCATTTTTTCATCCGTTATTTTCCTCTCGATTGGATATTTCATCTTTGTTTTACAAGGGGCATTCGAAAAGTTTGGTGAATGGTTCCATAGTTTTAAAGCCGCTCTCGTTAGGATGTTGCGCTCACGCAAACGCAATAAGAGACAAAGCAACTACTGCTCCATAGCGTCCAAATGGCGGTAGTCAAACGGAAGTGTTTGCTATGGCCAATTTGAAGCAAGTCTCGATGAGAAGGCATGTCATTGAAAAAGGGAGCAACGCGTGAACATCACGTTTTGCTTAAAGTGTGTTTGAAAGATTTAAAGGCTTTTGAGACGAAAAGAAAACTGCCGATGAATTTCTTGAGTCAGCTCTTAAACTTTCTCTATATTCTCCAGATCTCGCACCTGCAGACTTCTCCTTGTTCTCCCCAACCAAGTCTTGATAGGCCTACGCTTTACCGGCAACGTATGCCAATGACTACAGGTCCAGAAAACATGTGACAACGGTGCTTTGAGCGACTCTGAAACCGTGCTGACCGTTTTTAGCAGTTATACATCTGATGTCAAAAGTGTATTGAAAGTAATAGTGATTACTTTGAAAGACCGTAAAAGCATTTTGTTTGTAAATCTTGTCTCCTTTCTTTTGTGATATCATTCAACGAGCTTTTCTGTCGCAACTTGTATAATAGTTTGTTACGTTGTGTTGTATGGGGCTACTTTCTACAGACATTTAGGAAACTTATTCTATATATATACACACATATTGCATTGAGTGCATGCAATCATGCATGCACTCAATTTGCCATACAACTAAACAATTATTAGTCATCGTTTTTTCGGTATATTCCACAATTTTCCTCGATACTCGTTGTTTTGATTTCAGTACAGGGTAATTATAATTAAACTTCCCCTATAAACAGGGTTCTGCAGATAAAACGTACGAATGGACTGTAATCAAGTTGTAGACTGCACATGAGATGCGCTCAAGAAATTAAAAAAATCGAACAAAGTAGGTCCACTAAGGTGCACGGAAAATCAGAAAATTTAACAACGCAAATGACTAACTGGAAATGTACAAGCAATTTTTGATATTTATTCAATAGTTTTGGAACATTTATGAGCAGTTCCCCATAAAAAAAATTATTTTTTAATAAATTGTGCGAGAAATTATTCCGAATTGTTGTAGCTGTGTTGGCAGCAGTTTATTTTGAATAAAAGTTTCCTTTTATCAGAATGGCAACACTTCAACGTCAAACATCAGAAAGTCAGACATCTGAGCTGTAGCAGGAGTTACCATACACTTAGTATATTTTAACTCGATAACCAATTTTATATGCAAAACTAAATGATATTTTGTGATAAGAAAGGTACATACAAACTCTCATAAAGATTATAGCATTTAAGAAGTAGAATTATAGCAGAAATACAACTCTGACCTTTTTGCCCATACTTCAATGTCTTTTTTGGTAAAATGAGTTACCAAGCAATTATAATTTGTAATCAGCATGAATTTTGTTGAAAGAAAATAAATGCATTTTTTAGTACTACGCCAGTTTAAAAATGGGATTTTTTAAAAAAATGTAGCATGAGTTAGCGTGGAATCACAATTATTGACTAATTTGTGACATTTCTTGAGCTGATTTTCTGCTACCTAGAGGAGATTTTTGAAACCTTTTTTTTTAATTTAAAACTTCCTTAACCCTTTGAGGCGCAACCCTTTCCCAATGCTGAAAAAAAGGGCAGCCGTTGCCATCGCTCGACTTAACTACCAGCAAGAGGGCGGACGATCGAAACGTTCATCGCGTGCCACAGATCTAGAGACCCTTTTTTGACGACAGCTAGCTGTGCGCACAGCCAGCTGGCTCAAGCTGGCGCCCTGGGTTGCGGCTCAAAGGGTTAACAGCGCTGGCATCTGCTGAAAACTGGAGAATACATGGAAACAGGTGGACATAGAAGAACTACTAGATAGACTGCGCAATCATGAAAAAAGAGCAGCCGTTGTCATCGCTGGATTTAAGTACCAGCAACATGGCGGTTGATCGAATCGTTCATTGCGTGCCACAGATCTAAAGACCATTTTTTTGAACTGGTAGTTAAATCGACTTTGCGAGCTTTTTTCTGGTAGTTAAATCGAGCGATGGCAACGGCTTCTCTTTTTCAGTATTAGGAAGTATTTGCGTTTCAAAGGGTTAAATGTTGTGTGCACGAATTCATTCAGTTTCTTATTTTCGCTGCATTTTTCATCTGCGTTATCACACACAAACAAAATGAAAAAAAAAAACCTTTGATATCACTGTAAATAACAGAGCTTCTTCGAACAGATAAACATTTTCAGTATTTCAATCTTCAGATTTTGATGCGTATTCCACGACATGATCTTTTAAGTAAAAAGTTGGAAATTCTCATCTTCAAAAAGTGAATATTGACTCTTTTTCTAATATAACATTGATTTAAAAGAACTGTTTTTTGTACTTCCAAGTATTGAAAATATTCAAATTTCTAAAAGGTTGAATGCTATTACACTCTTTAGGAGTGAATATTCCCTACATTCGAATGCTCTATTATTTGTCTACCAAAAAGATTAAATGCAATTTTATTTTTCCCATCCTTACTTACATAAGAAGATCATGAATATGCTTAAACGTTTTATACTTAATACTGCGATGAAATTTTAATCCAATATGATTGCATGGGTTCTTCCTAAAAAATTAGAAAACTAAGGAAACGAAGTGTAAAAAATGGCTTTAGAATCCGAAGGATCATTTCAATAAATTACGAAAATAATCCAACTAAAACAATGAATTCCCAGGCGTATAAAATCCGTTCATTTAGATCTAGCTTTTCAGAAACCATAATTCTGAACACGAAATTTGGATTGTCAAGAAGAAAAAAAGAGAACCCCCTTTTTTTTCCTCTTCCGTAGTGAAGAAAAGGTACAATAAACGTATCTCTTCACGATTTAAAATTACAAAGTTAGATTTTTTATTTTATTTGAAGAGTAAATTGTTTTGAAACTCTACTGCGCAGATAAGTGTATCATTTTTAACCCTTTGAGGCGCAACCCTTTCCCAATGCTGAAAAAAGGACAGCCGTTGCTATCGCTCGACTTAACTACCAGCAAGATGGCGGACTATCGAAACGTTCATCGCCTGCCACAGATCTAGAGACCCTTTTTTGACGACAGCTGGCGTTAGATCTGTGACACGCGATGAACGTTTCGATCGTCAGCCATCTTGCTGGTAGTTAAGTCGAGCGATGGCAACGGCTGCCCCTTTTTTTCAGCATTGGGCAATCTATCCAGCTGTTCTCGCATGCTTCCAGTTTTCAGCAGATGTCAGTGCTGTTAAAAAGAATCGTGACAACTTTTTTACGGGAAATGACGTGCTAAAAAGTAAAGGATTCTCGTGGAGCTATATCACCCGCAACTATTTTGATAGAAATCAAATCTATTCTTCGTGACTGGCAACAGTCAAAACGTCAGAGTTTGGTGTTCCCAGAGCGGCAACACTGCGCGTTAAAGGGTTAAACACTTATCATGTAAAGTCCATAAACCAAATTTGGTAGCAATCTACCCACCCGTTTCAACTAAAGAATGTTGTTTGTGGGAAAAAAATTAAATTAATTATAGCAACTCTGTATATATATATATATATATATATATATATATATATATATCTAAAAATGTGCATTTGAAATTTCACATTAAACTCATTAACTAAAGCCAGTTTTGCACCTGCAATTCCCAAATTCAATAAATTTAGCTATCCAGTAAGTAGTTTAGCTCGGTAAAATTAAGAAATAGTCTAAGAACATTTTAGTACAGTATTTAACTTCATTACAGAGACGTTGTTTGTTTTGTCCCCAAAGGGTGTAATTGTCGTAATCAGGTTAGTGACTTCCCTTTACAAGCACAATTTCAGTCTAATAATCTCTTTTCCCAGTCTAAGTCGTTGAGTAAATTCACAACACATGTTGTTCTTGGCTAATCTTATTCCTTTCGGGATGTTTGGCTACACTGCTCAGCATTATGCAATTTCGATTAATTCCTCTGACTGTCAAACAAACATGTTACGGCTAAACGTGTGTATTAAGAAAAACACTAAGTCATCTTTGCTGGAAACTGTGAACAAGAAAGATAAAGCACGCTAAATGTATTGATTTTAAAACACTTTTGCTTCTTACTGTTGGCAAAAAATATCTTATTGCAGACGAGCAGCCCACGTTAGCTCTGAGATAGGCTACTCGAAAAAAACTCGGGTAGTATCCATTCGCGTAAGACAGATGACGTTGTAACGCGAGTCCTCTGTATATTTGTTTAAAAAAATATCTATAGCAACGGAAACATTGTCTCATGATACGCTTTCGATACTGATTGCGCCTTGACTTTTTACTAAAAGTAATAAGATTCGGTGCTTTACGGCTGTTTTAGATTCAAACACAAAAAAAGAAGAATATATATATATATATATACTATAAAGCACAATGACTTCCAGATAGAAAGCGTGACAACAGACCTGTACAAAAACCGAACAGAATAAAAGAGACAGAGGAGAAAATATAGATACAGATATATAGCTCTAGCAGAAATGTGCTGTAAATTGATAATGAGGAAATGATGTTTCTGAGTCATACTCCACCTTATCGCTCCGAGACATTAGTTCTGTGTGTGTGAGAGACTGCTTTCAAAAGAAACTAAGCTAACAGAAAATCTTTTACAAAAGTAAGAAGTGTACGGAGTACTATTTGCAACAGAAAATGTTCGAAATAATCGACCGTCTCAAATGGTTTAGGTATCAGCGCATGTGCCTTGTTTGCGGCGTTCTAATATTTTGCTGCGACAAGTTTATGAAAAAATTGATTTGTTTGTCAAAAAGAGAAGCATAAAAACAATAGGTTTATCAGTAGTAAAATATAAACGCAGAGTGTGTAAATTGTGAAAATTAATTAAGAACTTTGTAAAAAAAAAAAAAAAACACATAGTTTTTTTTTAAATGCCACAGAACAGTCGTTTATGCGGAACGTTTTGCAGCTGAAAATGTATGGGCATTGAAATTATCATTCTGTGTTACTTTTTATTTATGTGTGTTATTTTACAGAGTTCTTAATGAATTTTAACCTTTAAATGTCAGTTTTCGAGTGCTCTTATTATAAATTGTTATCTTAGAATGTTATAGGTTGTATGGTATTTTAGAATGTCAGGCTGCATGCATGCATTCATGCAAACATTGCCGATATCTACTATTCGTTCACCGTAATTAATTTTTGACGTTTTTACTGTTACGTTTACTATGTAAGTCGCAAATTTAGGAATTAAATATCAAAAAAGGATGAGAAATTAAAATCAAAACTGTTAAACTGTTTAAAGCATGTATACTATAATAGTACAAACCGTACGTACATTCAAGGGGCATGAAAGGTTGACCCTTCATCAATGGACACATATTTGCCAGTTAACACTTAACGCAGGAAGCAAAAACTCTTGTGGAATTTGAAACGCATTATTTTTATTATATTCGGAGTACTTTATACAATTTTTTTTAAAGATTCACTGAACTCAAGCATTTTTTAAAACTTAATCTATCCAATATTGACAGTATATAAAAAGTAAAAAAACACCTTTTTAAAATCTTTACGTAATAATCAGGTATTGATAATATTATAAAGCTTTCTTGAGTTTTACCGATGAGCAGTACAAGGAATCATCTCGGTTCTTACAGTAATCAATTATACAAACCACATGCATTAAAATAAATGCAGTTTGATAAAAAATAATGCCAGGTATGGGAAAATGGCTTATCAGAAGAAAAGGCCTCGTGCAGAACTTTAAATTCCAAGCGCTTTAAGTTCGCCTCGTCAATGATTAATATTCTAAAACCAGAAAAAAAATCAACAAACGTGAAATGCATAAGAATTCATTAAAATGAATTAGTACTAGCATTTTAAAGAAACATCTTTGCCTTCGCAATTCGCATTAACGTGTTACAGCCTTACCATTTAAACATAGCTATTAATTATGAATTATTATCGGTTTCCCATTTCAGCGTATTCTTTCCGCCACCTTAATTACTTTAGACCATCATCTGCTTTCGCTTGCGTAAATAGTCACAGAAAAGGATTACTCCCCGCTGTATTTGGGAATCCGTTGCTCAGTTCTGGCAAAGAAGAGAAATTTTCATTGGCTCTGTATTCGTGTCCAAGGCATTATCATTCCGTGTTTTTGATAGGGAACAACGTCTAAATAGGTGTTGCAAATAGCCGACATTAGTTACTGAGAGAAATGATAAAATGAGACAAGATTTCTAAATAGTCTTCCAAGCATTAATTATCTCCGTAATTTAGACGAATTTACTCTAAGATGGTTTTTTATTTTATGATATAGAAACGGTGACTGTCCACCTCCATTAAAATATCTGAAGATCTCATTAATTTTTCCTGAAGTGGTATCAAACTATTTTGAATTAAATTTTAATCATGTCCACAGTAAGACACTACCGGTAGTTGCAGGAAAGGATCTTGAATCACAGACCAAAAGGCGAAAAGTTGATGAGATAATTGATTAAAAAAATTAATACTAATTTAATTGAATTTGACAACCACTAATGACCGCTGTGTTGAAGTACGCTGTATCCGTACCTCACAGCTGTCATCAGCAGTTTCCAAGTGGTGCCTATCTTCAGAAATCCTTCCATGGGCAGCCATACCTATGAACAGGGAGGGGCCATGCCTCCCTAGTTCTTCCGAGAAAAATATATACTACTTTAATAATTTACATACTACTATAACGTAGATGTGGTTCAACACTAAAATATATAACCTTTCTGGGACAGGATCCCTGACCCTGAACTGTCTCCCCTCCTCCCACTAGAAACATTCATTTGGGGGCTTATGCCACCTTTTGATGAGAATCGAAATTGCGGCGGGAAAATTTAAGAAGGGCGAATGTACCTGCAAACGACGCATGTCGGTGATGTGAGCTGCCCTTTACCTCTTGAGTCCTGCCAGATGAAGATTCGAACTTACTAACTTTTTCTACTTCCCTCATAATTCACTTTATAGGTCTTACATGAAGGGGAATTAAGAGGTTAATGTATGTTCCTTATAAACATTTGGATACAAATGTCTGCGATATCACAAATTCATGGTATTTAAAACTTTCCATGACAACACTTTCGTCCCAAAGGATAATTATATTTTCTAGCCTGTTAAAGAAACTTCCCCTAGTTAGACATTAATATTCCGAAAACCATCAAAAATTGGAAGAAGTAGTATGTATCCATGAAATATAATTTATTGACACGTTTAACGGAAATATTTATCCATATTTTTAACGAAACACTCTGCTTTTAGTTCTCACCTACATTGTTTAAACATGGCTATTAATTATGAATTATTGTCGGTTCTCACTTCAACATATCCTTTTGCCACTTTAAATTATTTCAATGATAAAAGAGTCGCTGCTTTCGTTAGCATAAAATACCGCTGCAGAAAATAATGGCTCCCTTCTGAATCAGAAATTCTTTCTTCACAAGAAACGGTAACTCACATTCGTTCTTGCGCGTGTCCAAGCATTACGATACCTTGTTCTCGATAATAGAACAGCAGAATCTAAATCTCGGCGCATTCCGCCGAACATTTGTCCGTAAGAGCGAGGGGGGGGGAAGGGGAATGAGCTAAGAATTCAAAATGTTCCCAAAAGAATTAAGTTTTCTTAGCAAATTGAGAAGAATTAGTAGCTGAATAAATTGTTTTCATTTCTTTCAGGGCTATGGAGTTGTTTCACCGTCTGACACCATTAAGGCGATGGACGCTCTTGTTAATTTTCATGAAAACAGACTGAGCTGTAATTAACTACATTTTAACCACTTCTACATTAAAATGCGTCCATTAAGTACAGTGAAACTCTTTCCATCAGAATTCGTAATAAGAAAGATAATTAAAAATAAAAAGTAATCTGGAATCATCGTACTGCTGAGGTAATTAGGAGATCTTTCGGGGATGTTATTGATTTAAAATAACACTACATATTCAAAATTTTGAATGGAAATTTAATATGTAGTAGAAAAGGATTCTTTTTTCTAGAATATACTATTGGTTTAAAAAGCTAAAATATAAAGTGAAAAAATATCCCTGCTAAAACGTAACCGTAAATTTTGAAACAAGCTTTTGAGATTTCATAAACAGCAATCAGGCTAGATGAAGTGCCGATATACCATGAAATATTAATATCGAATCCTAATCCCGTTCTTTTCAAGAAAACAATTCATTGTAAAATCTAGCTTTAACGAAAACCTTTCTTCTGCCTAGAATTTGCAAAACGTCTTAGAACATGTCAGAGCTTATTTATATTTTGGTATATCTTATATTTGAAACTCGTAAGCAAACACTTCAGATACGCCAAACTTATGCGGGCTGGAAGGCCGCAATCCATTAGGAAAAGAATGACGTTCGTGAAAGCCTCTATTGTTATACTGTAAACATTTCCGATATTGATCGACAAAATTAGGTTTCTAATAAGGATGCACCAATATATCTCGATACAAGATTGTTGGTTTATCAGAGAAATTCTCCTATTTGTCAGCTCTAATGAACACCGATTGAAAATATACAATTTATCGTACAGCATAAATGTGGTTTATTAGGAAAAATGCTTGCAGTTTGAACGTTCTTGGTGGAAAATTAATTTTTCAAACCAGAGAAAATTGGAGGAAGTCAAATTTATTCTTAAACGCTACGTTTTTGCTTAGCTAGATTTTTACATAGTATTTTTAGTGAAATGCCTTGCTTCGACACACACGATTCATGTGGATACCTTATAGGCATTCATTTCCGGGTATTCTGTTAACTGTTCTAATTACACTAGCGATAGAAGATAAAAGCGTGCACTCACATTCGCTTGCGTTTTATGATTTGTTGTGACAGAATAGCCCTGCAAATTACGTGTTACTAAGTTGCCCCTTTACTACATTTTTCACCACATTGCCCTCAAATTATGCCTCTCCATATAAACCACTTGCAAAAACAATCTTAACCCTTTGAAGCGCAACCATCTCCCAATGTCGAAAAAGTGCAGCCATTGCCATCGCACGATTTAACTACCAGCAAGATGGCGGTCGACAGAATGTGCCACAGAACTAAAAAGCATTTTTGACACAGCCGTCTGTGCGGCGCCTCCTTAAGATTTCCTCCTTAAGTAGGGATGGACGCGAGACCACGGGACGAGACGAGACATCTCGCGGTCTCGCACTTTGACGAGACGAGATGCCACATGCACAGCATGCCACAATTCTTAAATAAACAATCCCATTACAAATATGTAACCCATGTATCATTTCAACGTGATGTCTACGCAATTTCGAGGTCCCCCAAGCAGCAAACAGTGAAACCTGCTATTCTAATGTTAGATAGAAGGGTAGGAATCGTGATATATGAGCTGCCTGCCGAGTAGCAGTCTAATGCCAGTCGCTAATTACAACACCGTTCCTCTAGCGAGAGGACGAATGAGGATGCTTCAAAATGTGCTGCTTCCCGTTGTAGTCCCACGCTTTTCTCATGCGCATAATTGTTGTAACAAGTCCTGGACAAAAGCTTTTAATCAAGGCTACGCGATACTCGCTCTCTTTGACATTGCAAGCATTGTTTGCATATCCAAGATATTAAAGCAGCAGATCAAATAAAACATCATTAGGGGAATTCCTATAAGACAGTAAATTACTAAGTCACTATCACGAGTGCCATAATATTTAAGAAATTTGTATTAACCCTTTGAGGCGCAACCCTTTCCCAATGCTGAAAAAAGGGCAGCCATTGCCATCGCTCAACTTAACTACCAGCAAGATGGCGGACGATCAAAACGTTCTTCGCGTGCCACAGATCTAGAGACCCTTTTTTGACGACAGCTGGCTGTGCCTGCGCACAGGAGCAATAAGTAGAACGAAGCATATTTTATCCGCAATGGCTCACACTTTGTGTTCTAAAAACCTTCCCATTTAACCCTTTGAGGCGCAACCCTTTCCCAATGCTGAAAAAAGGGCAGCCGTTGCCTTCGCTCGACTTAACTACCAGCAATGGTAGGACGATCGAAACGTTCAACGCGTGCCACAGATCTAGATACCCTTTTTTGACGAAGCTGGCTGTGCGCGAGCGCAGCCAGCTGTCGTAACACTGCGCGTTAAAGGGTTAACGAAATCAGCAGTACTCTCGAGACATAGAAACCGATCAAATTAATTAAGCTGATTATGAAACTTAAAATACGGAGAAGATATTGAATAACGGCCAAAATAGGAACCATTTAAATGTAGCTGTACTTCAGAGGTAGCTGTTATTCAAGATTTTCAGGATTTAAGAGGCTTTAAATCAGTAATGGATGCAGAGAAATTTCAAGGGACAGAGGCGATAAGCACGTTGAGAATTTTTAGCAGCAAAAATGCTCATTTTTATTTCTATACTTTTTAAATCTTGAACCCAGGTTTAATCTGTTGACTTTCATCATCGAAAAGACGCAGCCGGGAAATCTGCCCTTGTGTGACGATAAGCGCAGCGTGACCAAATGTCTTTGGGAGGTACATAGCGCATTCAAGTCTAAGAATAGAGAAGTTTCTCCAGGTTTTTAAAAAACTGTTTTCAAATGATATTTTTTTAAATAGGGGACACAAGCCCGTCTTTGCTCTCTCGGCGATACGCCTATGTCTGTGACCAATGTAGCTACTCATCCTCCCTATCATAAGAGTGAGCAAGTTTGTTTGCTGTTTGCTTGCCAGAAGAGGACAGCTCATGTCACAGATTTTGTGTCATTCTTCTTTGAGTTTCCCGCTGTAATTTGGATCCTCATCAGAAGGAGGATAATTCCTTTTAGATAAAACACTGATACAGAGAAAATAAGCTCTCTAAATACTGCTTTCAAGTTGAAAAATTATGTATGATATGTAAGTGCTCTAGTTGGCGTAAATTGTACGTGTATTGCAATGGAGACTGGAAGTGAGTAAATAGAACTTTACATCATAGCCTATTCTGAATGTTAAAATAAGGAATTTGTATACAAAAAAAATGTAAAAAAAATAATGCTGTAAGCAACTGATACACTTTTACAGTCAACAGATTGAGTTAAAATGCTTCGTTAAACTTATCGTCTGCCCTATCTCTCCACATACATTTGTAACTTTTCCGGTTCCACCATTGGTTATGGGCGAATATTTGTAGATCTTACAATACCTGCTGCGTCACATAGAAAACAATTTGCATGTGAGCCATGTTTTATATGAAAAACATGGTTCTAAATTTGGAACTGTATTATTTTTCACTGAAAATGCACTCTGTTACAAATATATATATATATATGACCACAGAATGATTTGAACCACAACTGCAAAACTTAGAATGTGTTTAGTGGTGAGTAGATGAAAATATATATAATCAAAATATTGGAACAAAATGCCGTCTTACTAACGTGTAGCAGTACAATGTGTCAGTACGTGGAGAAACCATCTCTGGAGACTACAAATAAATATTCGTCAAGGCCTAATTACTGAATCAGTGCGGAGGAACTCCGAGATGGATGAAATTAACTAGCCAACATCGGCTACGCATTTTGGATTGGCGAACGGTCTGGAAACCTGGGAAGCCACTCGAGGACATTAATAGTTCGAAGGTACTACTGCAACAACGAGCAGTATGTGATAGAGCGTTGGCATACTATAAAATAGAATTTTGTTGGTTAGATATTCTAAAGAGTTAGCTACCACAAGCAGTCATTGTCAACGGGAGTGCTAACATTTTCCCGTTTCACAAATATTAAATTGATACCACATTCTACAAAATGTCAACGACGCACTTGTGAATAGTGAGACTAGATGACTAGTAATCCGACTTAAGGTGTCCGACTCGCTATTCCAGAAGATAACCTCTCGGTAACGAATGGTGAATTCTACCAGTGATCCAGTCCTTTCTTGCACATATATAGTGGTCATCAGTATTAGGTGAAAATCGGTATTCGTTGATAAAATGACATTCCTCCAAACCAATATTATCCCACTTCATCGAAAAAAGGCTCCATTCCAGACGATACCTTCAATATTAGAATGTCTGAAGCAGTCACAATAATGATCGTTAGCACTGAGCTTAGTCTCACCTGATTGCCTCCAAAATGTATCCTTTGATATCACTGAAACCTTAAAAGTTGAAAACTGGCGTCGAATTGTTGATAGACGTCGCCATTGACGTGCAACTATCTCTTCTGATGTGCAATCCTTTGAAGTATCGATTTCTCGGTGACGTCCAGTGACAACTATGACTTCTTAGAGCCACTGATTTCATTACTGGACAACTACGATATAGCTCTGTCCAATATGTCGGCTTGTCAGTCTGTTCGACCTACCAGTCTTTTTGAGGCTTATGATGCGACTCCTATCAATGTCGGACAGCTCTTCGTAACAGTGCTGTAGACTACATCTGCTAAGTTGACGAAATCAGCATTCTTCAAGCCAACGTCGAGTTTCTGATTTTCTAATGTGTTGGTCAATGTTCATTAGTGAGTGCACCGGGCTTTTTAGTTCCCTCACTTAGCAGTTCACATGCGTGTTGCAATTTTGTATGCCTCCACAATGCTTATTGGTGAACCATATTTGATCTTTTGCCTAACCACATTTACATGACACTTTTCGGAAGTTGTGGCTCAATTCTCTGTAGGTGCACTTACTTTTTTGAAACTGAATGTCTCTCATTAATTTATTAAATATTATAGTAATTTTTATATTTATTTGATGAATGATTAAGACCGTCGTCAGTAATGCATACAAATATTTTAATTACGGATACACCCGCATTAAAAAATATTATCAATGTATTTTATCGAAAACAAACTGTCTGTGCGGTATATTTAGCATTTATCAGTTAGAAAACGAAACCTAGCGCTACAGTAGAAGCGCTTGAAATAAAATAAAGTCATTACCTTAGCATTAATGTACATTTATTATTAAAAATACCCTTACTACCATTTTTCTCAGTTAGTCAATGAACGTATTTTCAGAAATAACATTAGCTTTAAAAAGTCAGGAAAAAGCTAATTAAGTAAAGTTTTTTTTTTCTTACATCGTTAAAATAAGTACAAAACGAGCTGAAGGTTCCAGGAAAAAAAAATTCAAAATTGACATGGAGTATTTTAAGTAAAAAAGATATTTCATAAATATCATTTTTAAAGAGAATTAATGTAAAGATAACTCTGAAAATATATTTGGCTTAATAAATTTCTTTAACATTTCAGACTATAAGTTATTATTTACTCGTAATCATGTTGAAATGGTTTTTCTTTATAGATCACTATTTACATAAATACACTGGCCTCCAAAAATTAAAACAACCAGTTTTTTGAGCCTAATTTGCAAATAAATGAATGTAGAAACACCAAATTTGGATGGCGTGTGCACAAAAACAGTCACGTATTGACTGCAACATAGAAGTGTACATAAGAAAAGCGCAAAAATAATTTACAACAAAAAAAAAAAAAAAAAAAAAAAGGAATCTCGCTGAAAAAGTCCATTCTTGGAAAAAATAGTATATCACAGTTTTATGTGGTAAAATGTCATATAAACATAACAAAAAGGAGTTTTAATAAGGAATATTCCCATCCCTAGCTTGAATGCATTGGCGGCATCGACTTTTCATGCTGTCAATTAAGTTTTTAGTTACCGAAATGGGATCCGAAGACAAGCTTTGTTCCAGCTCTCCTAAAGATATTGAAAGTGGACTTAACGAAGCAAACTCTCTACCAAGATAGTCCCAAGGTGCTCTATCGGATTAAGGTCTGGAGATTGAGCTGTCCATTCCATTCACTCTAAAACCAAGATATTCCTCACCAACTACAGCTCGGTGAGGTCGTGCATTACCATCCATCAGAATGAAATCATTGCCAATTGCACCGGCATGTGGGCGGACATATGTATCAAGGATCTCATTCCGATATCTCACACCAGTCAGAGTGCCAGCCTGGAACACAAGCAGGTCAGTGTGACCATCGAGTGGGATCCCTGCCCAAACCATTATTCCACGACCTCGGTAACTGTGTCTTAACAGTGTTGGATTGATGGTATGTGTTGCTTTGTTCCCTCCAGATCAGAAGACGGCCTGCATCGCTCTCCAGTATGAATCTGGACTCGTCTGTAAAGATCTCAGAAGCTTATCGCTGCCTGGTCCAGGAGACGTGTTCTCTTGCCCAAAATAAGCGGTCCCTTTCCCTGTCGTCCGTTGAGGGGGACACGCACAGCTGGTCGCCTTGCTTAGAGACCTGCATTGTGAAGACATCTTCGCACCATACTAGCCGATATTTTTCTCCCTGATGCCACAGAGTAATCTGCAACAAGTTACGGTACAGAAATGCTTCTTCTCCTTCTGGCCGAAAGCGCTATAGAACGGTCTTCTGCAGGTGTTGTAGCTCGTGGTCGGTCTGGAAAATAAGTGTTTTGGACACAGAAGCTTCGGTTTGATATTGATTCCAGAGACGGGGACCACACTACGAGACTCATTAAGACTCTTAAGAGTATCAGTCTGTGACAACCCCATTTCTATCTATCCGACAGACCACCTCTTTAAAGAATCGGGCAAACGGCTGCTCTCAGATATTGAGGGATCCTACGGCCTATTGTCAACGAATCTGCTAACAAAAGTTGTAAATCAACAAAAAGTTACGCGCATAATTACGAAAGACTGATGTTTGCATATTTTTCTCTCGCTCATATAGGCCTGTTATTTTCAATTAAAAAAAGTGGCAGCTATCGTTTTTGCATAAATTTGCATGAAGTTCATTTTTATCATGTGTATAAACTATAAATTTTATTATTAGTTTTTTTTTTTTTTTTTTTGGTGAGCTTCAAAAAACATGTTGTTCCTTAACGTTTGGAGGCTAGTGTAGTTGAAATCTGCAATTACACTCATGTCCATAAATTAAGGATAATGAAGTTCAGGCAAAGAAAGAGAAAGAAGCAAAACAAATTTGACTTATTTGTAAAGTCTATTTATTAAACAAAAAGTAAAGAGCAAAAAAGATGCTATATGCTTGACATAATTAATAAAAATTGCAAGTTTTACTCCCTTGACCAAATTTCAAAAAAGAACCTATTTACAAAAAACAGTATAACATGGTTAGTAGGATGGTTAATACGGAGTATGTCTCCCGGACGATGCAATACAGGCCTGACAACGCCTAGGCATGCTGAGTATCAAATGATCAATCTGATCTTGGGGAATATTACACCACTCATCAAGCAATGCACTCCGAAGTTCCGGTAGACAGGTGGGAGGATGTTGACGGGCTGCAATTTGTCGGCCAAGCATATCCCACACATGCTCTATTGGATTCAAGTCCGGTGAGTATGCTGGCCAATGCATACGGGTGATATCCTCCGATTGAAGGCATTCGTCTACAATGTTTGCACGGTGAGGACGGGCGTTGTCATCCATAAACACAAATTCAGCATCCATGGCGCCCCGAAACAAACGTACATGCTGTTCCAGAATGACATCCCGATAGATGTGGCCTGTCATCGTTACACTCTGAACGTGCAGGTCAGTTCTGGAACCAAGAATAATTCCTCCCCAAACGAGCCATCCTGCACCACCGTAACGGTGTCTTTCAATGGTGTTCTCTTGGTGGTAACGGGTACCTGGCGCTCTCCAGATGAATGTCCGGCGAGAATCAGACTCCAAACTAAACCTGGACTCGTGGGAAAACATCACACAAGACCAATGTTGCGGTGTCCACAATGCATGCTCTCTACTCCAGGTTAATCGCAGGCGACAGTGAGTTGCGGTAAGTGGAACACATCTGACAGGCCTACGAGCATATAGACCAATGTGCCCTAAGCGTCTGTACACGGTCTGCCTTGAAACTGTCGTACCGGTAGCTGAAGAGAGCTGACGAGACAGGTCTGATGCTGTACTCCGTCTGTTTCTTTTGGCAGTAACTGCCAAATAGCGGTCCTCATTCGGCGTTGTAACTCGGGGGCGACCTGTGCTGTAACGTCTACTCACATTACCATCATCTTGGAATCGTTGCCAAAGCCTGGAGATGACACTCTGGGCGATTCCAAGTTCCTCGGATACTTTCAGCTGGGTACGTCCACATTCCAGTCGTCCGATAATTCTGCCACGTAAAACATCATCCAAATGCCTCCTTTGTGCCATAACTATGCGGTTTTTGCACTGAAAGGCTTTCACAGCGCTTGTGAACAATTTTACTTCTTTGCCACCATTCCTTATATACCCCTCCCCTCTCTTACACTCTCGTCATTGTGACGTACCATCCACGCCATCTGGTGGTTTCCTGTAATTTGCATATTCTTCTTCAAGATGTGTGTGATCATTCCACAGGTGAAATTTTTATTTTAGAGATCAATTTCTGTGTGATTCTCAATTATCCTTAATTTATGGACATGAGTGTACTTTGCAATTACCTTAAATATATATATATTTTTACTCGGTTAAGAATCTTATTACTTCCGTGCGATTTTGCTAACTTTGAAAATACTATGTTCATTTTGTATATTTATATACATCGCAAATTTGCTGCAACAACTTCATAACTTAAAAAAAAAATCGCGATTTTTGAGTTGATACCATAGAGGCAATTGCAATGGTGTGAACTTTTAACTGACGGTTAATTCTGAGCTTTAAAATTCACCCGCGGAATGGCTGTAGTTAGTATCGTTGTAGAGAATATAAGTTTCTTGATTTTTACGGAACTTTCTAAAAGATTTCCTGATAAATCATGATTTTTGGGTTGATCATGTAAGAGAACACAGCCATTTTTTTAACAGGGAGTTACCGATTTGTTACCATCTTAGGTTCATGACAGAAAAGCCAATTCATGTCTTGTTACAGATTTATTCAGAGTTTTTTTTGTAACGGTAAAATCTGTCAATGCTTTCTGCAGCTTGTTTGTTATGGTCTCAAAGAATATTTTATTTACTTAACAAATTCCACATACAAATTAGATCTTATGCCATTAGTATGCGAACCTTCCAGTATTTTTTGACAATAGAATTAGAAATAGAAATAAAACCAATTAGTGCAGGGCACACGTCCAGGTGATCGGCTGTCATATGTTGACGATACAGAGACGATACGAGTCGTGCAGATTACATTCCGGTGAATCGGCAATTCCGACACTAAGAAATGGGACCACGGAGGATGGGACCTTGAACAGTCATGCTTTGTCAGCACTCTGAAGCATGCGACTGCTGCTGTTCTCGGGGCATCAGGAATACAAGAGCTATTCTCAATGATAATTCCCCAGTTCTTGTCTCCAGATCCCTCTGCGGATTCCAGTTTAATGTTCTGTTTGAACGACTTGTTTGTCAAAAGTCTTGCGGATTGGAAAGGCACCCTTCTTAGTGCGTAGGTCCGCGTTTTCGTTACCTACGATGTCACAGTTCGCTGTATCCAACTGTAAGGAGATTCAATGGGCAAGATTCTTCAAAAGCAGACTGCATTGTCTCATATAACATTGAAAACAATATGGCATGAATTACTATTACATTTACCACAAAAATTCTTATTTTTTTACGTATTACGCAATATTGTCTGATAGAATATTGAAAACAACATGACATCCTACGTAAAAAAAAAAAATTTTTAAAGGTAAACGTAATAATTGGCAGGAAGAGGAATAAACCAAGTCGCTTGCAAAAATAACACATGCCATCGCTGGTCTAAGTCTTAACCAGATAACTCTTGTCTAAAACCAATCTCTAAAAAATAATAATAATAACAATGGAGAGATTAGGGGGATTTAGAAAGTTAACGGTAGTAATTCTGCCATAATTTCAATCTTGCATTATCTTTAAGCCACTAAAACTAAAAAAGTTATAATAGAAGATTTATCGTTTGAATCTTTTCTGGTTTTCGGACCCATGCGAACAAATCAGAATGTCAAATGAAATATGAAAGCACATGCGTAAAATTCGATGCTGTGATCTGATTCGCAGATTGATCGTAAGACAGTTTCGAGATTAAGATTGTAAAAACTATAAGGACTGAAAAAACTCCAGTCTTATTGAATATTTGAGGGTTGTGAGAAAACTGGGAAATACTTTGATTTTAAAAATCGTTTAGAGCTGTGGTCCCTAACCGGGGCCACCTCAACCTCCGGTACGTGGATCCCATAATACCGGGTCGCCAGAGGAACATTAAATTATTTCCATCTTATTTAATGTGGTGTATATTTCTCTCGGGTTTCGACTTTATCGGGTTTTCCCCTAATT
This sequence comes from Cheiracanthium punctorium, assembly GCA_038373885.1. Classification (NCBI taxonomy): domain Eukaryota; kingdom Metazoa; phylum Arthropoda; class Arachnida; order Araneae; family Cheiracanthiidae; genus Cheiracanthium; species Cheiracanthium punctorium. The sequence goes on from JAWZYV010015304.1 coordinate 59,622, forward strand.
CATACCTTTGTAACAGAAGAAATCTTGTAGATATTTTAAATTAGTTTACTATTTATTAAACCTTTCAAGACTATGAATTAAAATTACAGTCTTTTTAATTCCTAATTGCCATTTCCGACAACCTGCATGTCTGACGCGGGGGTTGTCTGCAGTGACAGCCACCAAAACAAAACAACGGAATAAACTAAGCAACACGCATTGGGTGTCATACTCACCTATTTATTACCCCCCAGATTATAACTTTTCGACTCTGCAAAGAAACAAGCTTAAGGTTCTCACTGATTGAGCGTTCCAGTAAATCAAAATGTTAAATCACTTTATATTCTTTTTTTTTCTGGTGTGTGTGTGTGTGTGTAACTGTATTTTATTTTGAAGGTATGTTTATATACAACTAAATTAAAATTATTAAATCAAAACAATCTGAAATGTAAACAATCAACGCCCCCTCCCCCCATTCCCCTTCAACGGGCCGCTGTAAAATTATCAAACGTTGACCGATCCGTGGCGATAGAAAGGTTAGGGAGCACTGGTTTATAGACTCGGCTGACTGATACGTAAGAAAATATTTATGGTCTTTGAAAGTTTCCGACAATCCCTTTAAGCGAATAACCATTATAAGCGATCATAAAGTGGAATTAGCTACGATGAAAAAATCAGATATTCAACCTCCAATGCAAGGATTTATATGTCCATTTCATTTGTTTAATTCCTAAAACTAATTTATATGTGCGTGCGTCCTTTATTGAAAGTTTTAAATGAATATTTGAATTTTAACTTATGTACATTTCTTTTTAGTGTAAGTGAGTTTAAGTCTCAGGCAGAAATAAAATATTGTAAAATAAAGAAAAAAATCAATTCAAAATATTCCCTCAGAAGTTTTGTTTCGTGACCACTGAATCATTTAACTAAAATCGAAATTCACTTGCTGAATATTTTAATTTTAAGTTTGCGGAATTAAATCAGTTTATTTCCGTGAAGATAATGGAATTAACCAAAAAAAAAATTCGAATTCTATCACTTAAAAAAACAATTTTTAAATTATATTTAATTCATAAAAGATTTTAAGAATTACCTTGAACTTGCAAAATTGATAGTGATTTCTATAAATAAACTGACTGTTACATTGAAGAAGAAGGTTTTAAAAGATTTACATCAATATTAATATAATGAACATACCTAGAAACTTATATGATGGATATATAACAGATAAGCGTACATCAATAGCTTCGCATGCTTCTTTAGTAGACTGCCCAGTACATTTTAAGGCAGACTTTCTTACGCCTAATTATAATACAGAATCATGTTTCTTTTAATTAAAAAAAAGAGTTTTTTCTGTATCTTCCTCATCCAGCACATGAATAAATACCCAGTGCATATGATGTACGACAGCGAGAACATGGAATTGTGCAAGCTATTTACTACATTTCGTCTAATACTGCGTATCGCAGTAGGCATAATCATTTATAATAACTAATAAAACGTTTACAGTAGAAACTGAAAAAAATTGCGCAACTCTTTCAGTTATATCTTCGATGTCTGGAGTTTCATACTGCCATTTAGCAAGTTCCAATTTAGCGAAATGAAATTTCAGCCCTATGAGTATTCGTTTAGATCTGTGGGAAGAAATTTGCGAGATTAAGTAAAAGAAGAAAAATGTCAGAAAATTAATAAGTAAATATATAAAAAGTATCAATCATTAACAGAGATCCTACAAAGTTTCAATACTCTTCAAATAAATACATTACAGCTCATCAAATAAAGTAAAGTGACGGCACACAAATAGTAATGTGCAGGACGTTTTTGCAGGACCATCATAAAGAGCTATAAGTGTTATGAGCCTTAATTTGTACTAACGGCCTTCTGTTATAACCCTTTGAAGGGCAACCATTTCCTAATGCTGGAAATAGAGCTGTCGTTGACGACGCTCGATGTAATTATCAGCCTAAGATAATCCTACCAGCCTAACCTAAAGATAGTGATCGATCGAATCGTTCATCGCGTTGCAGCAATTGCAACGGTTTCCATTTTTTCATCATTGGGTCTTCTATTCAGTTGTTCTTCCATATTAGTGTATTTCCATCGTATTCTTCCAGTTTTCAGCAGATGCCAGTGCTGTTAAAAATAATCCTGACAATTTTACAAATAATCGACAATTTTTAGGGGAAATGATGTGCTAAAAAGTTAGGATACTCCTGTAACTATGTCACCCTCAAGTACTTTTTATAAATCAAATTTATTCGTCGCGACTGACAAGAGTCAAAACGTCAGAGTTTTGTGTCCTCAAGGCGAGGACACCGCGCATTAAAGGGATAAAGAGTTAATTATCGATTTATTTGAAAGAGGACAACAACAGTGATGCAATTCGTTCCATTACATTTCCGTAGAGCAAATATGGGCAACCTCCGGCCCGCGGGCCAGATGTGGCTCGCCCCCGGCTTTTGATCCGGACCGCGAAACATATTGAAACCCCATATAAAAACATATTAAATCATCCAAAATCTCATACGAATCCCAGTTGTACGTCCCACGATTTCGCTAACAAGTGTTAGTCAGAATGCATAGTTTTGCATACATTATGTATTTATATCGTATTGAATAAAATTAAACTACTTCACTAAGAAACGTTTCAATGAATTGCCACAGTGGACGGCAATGCATTCTAGGAATCTTTTGCGTACCTCAATAAAACAGCCATCAATGCAAACCACACCATTTTTAACTCGGAACATGCAACAGTAAGCTACAGCCTTATTTTTACATTAAACTCGAGTTAGTTCACAGAAATTTTAAATTACACTGACTTTTCACTCACAAACTACATTTAAGTTAATTATTCCATATTTAAGTATAAAATATGTAGAATTTTACACCCCCCTGAGTTTCTAAACGAATAAGTAAAAAATATTAAATACACGCGCTGAATTAATGTCTTATGGAAAACTGTCAAATATCAGACACCGTTAAACGACAAGTTTTAACACTCATCGAATATTCATGTCATTTCTACATTCATGAAAAAAAAATTCCCCGTGATCATATTCCTTCAAACAAATAGTTTATCAGAACTCTGAACATCTTTAGCGAAAATTCTTGATGAATTAATTAACCACTGCGAGACAAACTGAAGTAGCTGATGCTAAGGTAAAAGATGCATATTATAAATATTAAATCATTCTTCAATTAGTAAACCCGAAATCCGGAATTAAGTGTCTTCACTTTTGGACTTCCTTACGCAATCTAGCTTTTAAAACGCCGCTTTTGTAGGTCTCAAGATACCATCTTCCTCGAAGATACCTATGATCCGAGCGTCTCCTGTTTTCCTCCACCAGCCACTTTTCGTGGAAGAAAAATAATTAAATTTTCATAGACGACGAGCTTCGTTTAAAAACCCCTTTTATCAGTCATCCATCTCTTGCAAATGCCCCGATTTTCATGCTGCCTTTTAGGAAATGAGAATTTAATGGGATTTAATCTAAAAATATTTGAAGCAAACTTTTCAGCACTGAAATTAAGTAAAATGAAAAGGAATAGCAAACGTCACACCCATGGATTATCAACACCACATACAAAAATAATGTAATTTTTATACTTCGTAGAAAATAATAACGATTACATGCACAGAAATTGCTGTGTCCTGATTTTCTATCAATTGAATCTCTAAAAACTATCCTAGAGCTATTATTGATAAGGGAAACAATTTTCAAACGGAACATGAAACGTCCGCGGTAGCTTACTTTCAGGCGTTGGACTGGTAACCGGATGATTGCGGGTTCGATTCCTTCATACCACCGAAGACCATGGGGTACATGCAGTGAATGTTGAGTCTGTGTTACTAAAAGCCTCCTCGAGAGTCGCAACTAGGGATGGACGCGAGACGACTTTTTGCGAGACGAGACAGAGATTTACAGCTTTTTTGCGAGACGAGACAAACATTTTTAACATTATGGTATAGGGATTTTCGCGAGACGAGACAAGCTTTTCGGCTGTTTTGCGAGACGCGAGACACCAATTTTTCGTCTCGCGCCCATCCCTAGTCGCAACTCGCTAACAGTTTCCGAAAGATACCAATATTCAGAAGTCTTTCACTTTCTGGGCCACAGAATGGCCGAATGGTTAAAGACACTGAACATGGTAGATGGCGGAAGATCCCGGCTTGGGGCCTATTGTGCGGCTATCGATCTAACTGTCTGGAGTTTTGGGCGATTTTCTCCAGATTTAACATAAATATGCATTAGAAACCCTTTAAAAAGTCCTCCTCTCAAGGCAAACCTCCGCAGGCAGATAGCCCTCGAGTAGCTTTGCCTTAGTACACAATCCAGTTCAATCCAGTCCTTTCGCCTTCTGATGAGGATGCACAGTGTGACGCGAAGATCCATTAGTCACAAGCGAAGCTCCGTCTAGTTCTAAAAGTCACATTTAGGGACGTGAGCTGTTCTCTTCTTGCAAACAAACAAATGGCACATGTTCTTGCAAATATCAATCAATCCATTGATTTTGGTTTATTTGAAATGAATAAGTATCATAATGATATGCACTTCAGACAATAAGAGTTCTTATTTAAGTAGATCGTTAATTGCAGACGGATGTGCTATGAATTATTACCATGTAGTTCACACCCATGAACACTCTTTCGTTTTATCACAGACATGCTGTTGATTTCATAGCAATAGCTTTATCTTTTCTTTCTAATGGCCGTGTCAGCGGCCTACTTAGTGGCTTGACCGATACGAAGGCCGGAGATTTAGATCATTTCTCCGCCTACTATAGGCAGACCAACGTTTTCCCTAATGAGTGGTCTCCTAATTTTAAACCCATTTCTGATGAGAGACCTGTCACCTGAAATCGGCACCCCCAGAGGTATCGTTTGAACAAGGGGGACAATGGAGCCAAGAACAGATTTTACGTGCACCAGCTTCCATTAGCGTACACGGTCTCGCCACAGTACAGGTGAGGTGTCGCCACAGAGAGGTGTTCACACACCCAAGCACTGGCCAAGCCGGTGCTGCTTCGCTTTCTGTATTCGTATGGGAATGGAGTTTGGCGTCTAGGCCACTGCGCGACATAGTATTAAACATATGATCTTTAATATTTCATTATGTATGACGCGATATTTTTCTGAACGACGCCTTGATCTGTCCCTGGCTAAGGAAATCTCCCCTATTGGAGACTGTAATGTAACCCGGAGCAGTGGCGGCTCCTCCATTTGAGCACATGAGCACGTGAACCCTCAGAGGAAAAACTAAAAAATAAACACATTAACAAATTAAATTTAAAAAAAAATATTAAGCACACTTCTACACTTTTGTGAATTTAAAACGTGAGTTTTACTGTCCCCCACCCCTCACTATAATTAAATACCCATATTATAGCTAACGCACTGTATCTCAGGTTACTACAGCATAGTATTTCGTCGCGCTCATGTGCGATTGGAGAAATGCCTTTTTGAACCGCTCTCTGAGAGAAGACGCGGAGAGAGTTGCGGAAGAAGTAGCGCTGCTGATATCACCCCGTTCGCACATTTTTAGTGTGCTCATGGACGATTTTTTTTTTTTTTTTTTTTTTTTTTTTTTTTTTTTTGCCCCGTTAGTTTGGTATGTTCAGTTAGTTAATCCATTTTTTTTTTCATTTTCTTATTATTTTCTTTAATTTTATAATTTTTCACTACAGTATTTTTTACGAAGAGTAAATAATTAAGATGGTTGTAAATAAGTGTTTCGGAGCTAAAGCAATTACATTTTCCAATATTATCCTTTGAAAAGGAAAATTGAAATAAAAAATCAAGATAACACTTTTGTTAAAATTTATTTTGGTGAGACCAAAGATGACTTGTTTTCTTTCAGTTGCATGCATTGTTTTCCTTTAACTGCTGGAAATGCAAATATATTTTAACCACATCATTAAGGTGCGTCGTATCTGCATATTTAATTTCCGAAATTTATTTTGTGAACCTCCATTTAAATATCTCACGATCCGCCACTGACCCGGAGGGGTTCCACGCCTCTCAGGAAAATAACACTAATTCTCTCAGTTAATGTGGTAATACAAATTTTTCATTCATCTTCATGTAAAGAGGAATAAACTAATGTTCTCACAAGATTTCAACCTAACAAAACGGCAATAAAATAAAATGAGACAAAATATCTTCCCTCTCCAAGAATATGTATTGCAACTTTTTTTTTAAAGCATCGTCTTAGCAAAACTCTAGAAATACGTAAGACTAGGATATTCCAGTCCATCAAATTTATTATATAGCAAGGTACTTTAAACTCTGGCTCGCAACAACATACTGAAGTTATTTCCTTGGAGTCGTGACAACTTAGTGCTAAAGTCATGATGTATTAAATAACGCAGGTGTCATCTTATTTTCGATAACGATGTAATGAAAGGATCTAGTGCTCCACATCATTAATGCAGCCTACGGAATTTTGAAACATTAATTCCATTGAAGAAAATGCTCATATCCCTAAGTGTGACATTGGTAAAAGGAAAAGAAAAAGAATCACTTAACACCAAATAATAGTGAACCATGCCGAAAAAATACTATACATCTGCATTTTTTTTCTTTTTACATGAAAAAAAATCCCTTAACCCACACACACAAAAAAAAAATTGTTTTCAATTCATTTTCGAAGGTTAAAATGAACAAAACAAATGAAGATATCGAACAATTTGTCAACACAATTTGATACTAAAAATATCAAGTAAAAATTGAGGTACTGTGTTGTGTGTATGTATATAGAGACGTATTTTGCATCTCCTAGCAGCAAATTTAATAAATGAAATTCGGTAAAATCGAAAACAATGATGATTTCATGTGAAATTCTTTTAACACGGAAAAATACTCCAGTCCCCTCAGTGTCGTGTAAGACGTTTTCCATTTTGTATATAATTGAGCCTAACCTGTGCTAACAACGAGTTAAATGAGAAAACTATCATAATCCATGTGTTTCATAAACCCTTATCACTGATGAAGTTCTGACAGTAAATGTCAATTTTTTTGCCGGTTTACATTTATTAAACAAACGGCTTTTTAAAGTGGCTCTAGGAGCTTACGTCGCATTAATGAAGCATAACGTGTCACGTCGCATAACGTGTCAGACAGAACTATGCTCCAGCAAGACAGATTAAACAGAAATATTAAGACACCTGTTAGGGAAAGTGAAATTTCGAATTATGTGTCTTCATTTTTAGACATCATTATGCAATCTAACTTTTAAAACTTCATGCAGGTCTCAAGGGGCGATCTTTCTGTGAGACACCTGTCTCCTAAACGTTTGATGTCACCAACCCCTCCCACTAAAAGCTTAATTTGTTGGAAGGATAATAATTTAATTAAATGTCTATGGGTTGCTATACTAGTTGTGGGTGACATAGCTCCACGAGAATCCTTTACTTTTTAGCACGTCATTTCCCGTAAAAATATTGTCACGATTATTTTTAACAGCACTGACATCTGCTGAAAAATGGAAGAATGCGAGAACAACTGGATAGATTGCCCGATTCTGAAAAAAGGGCAGCCGTTGCCATCGCTCGATTTAACTACCAGCAAGATGGCGGACGTTCGAAACGTTCATCGCGTGCCACAGAACTAGAGACTCTTTTTTGACGACAGCTGGCTGTGCTCACAGCCGATGGCACGCAATGAACGTTTCGATCGTCCGCCATCTTGCTGGTAGTTTAGTCGAGCAATGGCAATGGCTGCCTTTTTTTCAGCAATGGGAAAGGGTTGCGCCTCAAAGGGTTAAGGAAATGAGAATTTAATGAAATATTTCTTCACACTTCATACGGAAGTTTGAAAAAAGAATTTTTCAATATCAGAAATTGTCAAAGGGAAATAAAGAAACTAAGCCATACACTTCGATCGTGAACCTAATTCCGAAATTTTTTACCTTTCTAATGGGGGGGATCAGCGGCCTACTCGAAACTGGATCACAACTAGGGCAGCAGATGTTGGTCATTTCATTATGGTGGTGCCTATTAGGCAGACGAACGTTGCTCCCTATAAGTGGTCGCCTAATTTTGAACCAATTCCAGATGAGAGACCTAGAACCTGAAATCGGCACCCCCAAAGGTAAAGTTTGAACATGGAGGACATTGGAGCCACGAACGGATTTTACATGCACCAGCTCCCATTAGCTGGACGGTCCCACGGCAATCCAGCCAAGAGAGGAGTTCACCCTCCCAAACACTGGCCAAGCCGATGCTGTTTCGCTTTCCGTGATCTTGCGAGAACGGATCTTAATGACTAGGACACTGCGGGACACTCAATTTCAACATAAATGCAGCTTTTGTATATGCATTACTAAATGACAGTTACGGCTTACAGAAAATGGTGGTTTAAAACCATTTGAAACGAATAAAAAATTGGGTCTAGCGCAGAATACGGAATGGCCGCCAAATGAAAGGGCGATAAAACATCAAAATAGTTAAAGAAAAATCAAAGTTCTCCTGTTAAGCAATAATAGTAATAGTTATATTGTCATATATATAGTAATTTTAATTACGTAAATGATTTACGTTAAAATGATGAGTAAAAAAAATAATCGCCAAACTAACGGCCGTACCGAGTTTCGTGATAGACCCTATAACTGTAATATCAATCAGCACATCGATTTTCATAGATTCTTGCTGGTACAAGTCTCAGTAACATGTATTAATTTCGCTTTGTTTGAAATCGAAGAAAGTCTTTTAGACTCACTTAATGCCCGTGGAGTTTTTGTTTTTTCTTATATTTATTAAATAGATATAAGTTTTACATGCATTACTTTGATTGGAGACATGCTACAGTAAATTATAGTAACATTTTGTTAAGTTTTGGGGCTTTATGTGATTATTTAAATACCTAAGATGGGATCATTTTAACCTCACAACTTATTATATTAAGCTTAGAAAACTGATCAAATAATATATTGTGTTATTCTGGCAAATCGACATATATAAGAAAGAAAAAAATGAACTAGCAAACAATATTGCGAATATTATAATTAGCGCAAAACGCAAGTATGAAAGAGAATTTCAAAAGATAAAATTAAATAAATAAATATATATATATATATAAGAATAATAATGCTGCTGCTGCTAATCTCTGGTGCTTATCTTTTAGCTAATCAAATCGCCAAATCACACTTTTATGCGATAAATGATAGTAAATTTACATTTATTCCCTGACTGCCTAAGACGCACTGTGACCACATTCATTTCTACTAATAAAAAATTCTTCAAAATTCTACCGCCTAGGTGGTGTGGTGGCTAAAGAACTATTCTATCACACCTTGGGTCGGGGTTCGATTCCCGGCCTGGGCTTCGGTGTTAAATTGCCCGTCCCTTCATAAGGGTAACGCTGGTCGCCTACTGAATGCTAGCATAATAAAATGGCCAGTAAAGTAAATAAAAAACTGTGTTAAAACACACATAAGATGTTATAGGTAAGTAGATACGCACGTTTCGACCAAAAATTGTTTTGGTCTTCCTCAGTCAAAGCCCTTCGACACAAGGAGCACAGGGAACTGAAAAGAGATCTCCATTAATTCGGACATTAGTTGTATTGACCCCACCTGAACAAATTGACCAATTAAGGTTAAGAATTTCAAGCCGGATCGAAAAACTAGAATCATGAATTCTTTCAACTATTCTGGATTCTATTAAAATTGAATGTACTAAAAATTAAAAAAGAGTAAAAATGTAAATAACAAAAAAATTAGACAATTTTTTGCATATTTACTTGCAAGTTTGAAAAAAAGAACTAAAGTCGCTCCGAAGGAACTAAAATAACTCCAAAAGATTTAAAACCGGGACAAGTTGGTTTCGGTTTTAAGTCCTTCGGAGCGAATTTATTCATTTTTTTTTTAAGCGTGTGAATGACGAAAAATGTTTCGCGCCGCCCTGTACAATATCGAATAAAAGCGAAAGATATATTATAAGCATGTAAACTTATCACAAAAATTAATACATTCCAGGAATAATCTAATCAGCAGTGAAATTTTGATAGCTGTACAAAATATATATTTTTTCCTTTGGTTGAATAGGGTCACTAAGCAGTTTAACACAATTCATTACAGTCACTCTAAGGCTTGTAATGATCTAAAATAACGTAAAAGAGAAGGAAGTATCCGTTAATGCAGCAAGAGAGAGATAAAGTATAAATCTTGAATCTCTATTCAATTAGAAAACGTGAAACGTCGAATTAAACGCCTTCATATTCTGGTGCATTAGACACTAACTTTTAAAATACAACCTTCACAACTCTCACGGGAGCTTCGTATCGGGAGACACCTGTCACCTAAAACGTCTTCTGCTTTCCTCCCAAAAGCATATTTTCGTAGAAGGGGGGAAATAATTTAATTAAATCTTCATGCGTGATGAGTTGTGTTGTTTAAAAACCCTTGCTTTCAGTCCATATACGCGATATCACAATTTTCGCGTTGCCATTTAGTAAACGAGTATTCGACGAAATAAATCTTCATCCGGAGAACGTTTTAGCGGCAGCTGGAACAGGATTTTCAAGGAAAAGGACGAAATGAAGAGAAATTACGAAAGATGGATATTATTGCAGTGAAATATTGGTACAAAATGATTACCTGAAATCCATAAGGGATTCTGGTCGATTGCGCCGCTAAATTGAAAACTTTTCAAGGTATTTTGTTGAGGAATTTTCTCCAAAATCAAGAAATGCATTTACAAGAAATGTTTCAAGTAGTCACTCATAGCTTGCTGAAAAATAGCTGCACAGTGACATATCTTGTAGAAGTTGTCGTTTAAGCCACCGCTCCCCCTCCCCATACACACAGAAATTTTCATTTTTAGCCCTCTGAGCGTCTTAGAAATGAGCGAATAATGTAAAGTTGTTTTCACGGTAAAAATTTCAAGAGCCTTTAAAATTATTGAAAAAAAAATTTTTTTTTTGTTAGGAAGATTTGTAATTATTAAAAAATCAACAAAATATGTACAACATTAAGATTATAGTTTTTTTACGTGACAGTTAAAAATAATTTAAATTGTAGATGCATTGCAGTGAAAACTGGAATGCAGTTGACGGGATTTTAAATCTCAGCCGCTTGGAGGGTTAAACAGAATGGTAAAACCTTTTTTGCAGTTGAAGAAGGGCGGAACTTTTTGGCTATCCGAAACAATTGTCTTGATAAGTACTTTTATGTTTGTGTTATTTTACAATGTTTTTTTAATATAAATTTTGCCTTTTAGCACAGGTTTTTTTGTTGAGAGTCCTTCTTAGCATGATAAATTGCTCTTCAACTTAAGCAACAGGAGTTGAATTTTCATAAAATTTTAAATAGATTTTGTATTTTAATAAAAACTGTGAAAATTTCGGCAGTCAAATGACTGAAGTTTGTTATTGGTTAAAAAAACAGTTTGTCTTTTTATGTAATAAAAATTGAACAATCAATAAAATTTACTTTTAAATAAGCAGTTATACCCTCCCTAAAAAATGTCGATTTCAGTGTAAAAGTCGATTCAGTGTAGTAGTTGAATGCTCGATCTTCGCACGGGCAGGATGACTTTATTAGTATTATTATTATTTTTAAAGACATAGAAAAAGTACAAAAACTTTTATGTAGCATCCAAAAGAAACTGAGCAGTAAATTAAAAAAAAAAACCTCACACGAAACGTTCTTTTTAAGGAACAAGTGTGGTTCTTAACAGAAAGGAAGAATCACTGTGTGACATGTGCTAAACAGGAATACAAATTTGAAAACGGTAAAAAAGTAAATAATTTAATACCTCGTTGAAGATAGCTGTCTAAGTTTATTGCGGATGTTGTTCTAAAAAGAGTAAATGTGATTCACATTTAATTTAGGCAAAATTGTAAATAATTCATCAAGAATTTTTTATAAAAATTCTTTTTCTGGAAAAAAAATCTAAAATAGCAATATGGAACGGTTTTACGTTCCATACTTTTCCATTACTGTTTCCCTTGAATTAACCTTACTCTCTGAAGTACCGAGTTTAAATAAGTAAACACTTTTTTTTTTCGAAAAATTAAATAAAGATTCGCAAATTTAACAAATTTTCAGAAAACCTAACACTTTTTCATGTTATATGCAATGGTGATCAAACGATCCATAAAATGCACTTGGAACAGATGCATTCTAGTTATAAATTTAAAATATTGTCACTTTACCGTTCGATGCATTCCATGCTTTTTGGCGTTTTTGTTACCACTGATATTCCAGAGTGGCCATAGCGCAGCTCGCAAGTCAGGGGTGGCTCTCGTAAATGATTGCTTCTGCTCTTATTCAAATAAAATTTGGTAAACTGTAACACCTCTTTTTTCACAAATAATTAATTTCTTTCATTTTTTGCAAGTAAACAAACTTGACAATGTTGCTGAAAAACGTTTTTATAAAAATGATATCGATTCTATCAAACAAATTTGTAAAACAAATCTATGCTTTACGAATCCTGTCCATTTTAGGCACTAGTTGTCGACAGTTTGTTTATGACTTGCTATAACATTTTGCAGAAAGTTCAATTACATGCTGATCAGTTAAAATATATTTATGTTAGATGATTATTTTTGATACCGTGTTTGTTGATTACAAAATCTCACAACAATACAAAGTATTAGAAAGTAAAATCAGTCTTATCTGTGCTCCCTGTGTAATTTTAGAATATTTTGTTCTGGAGGCAGTGCTAAAAACTTGGTAAAGCAACCACTTTGTTTTAACCTTCTTGAAGCATTTTTAAATAGCACTGTACTTTGCCGTTGTATCAAAAAAAAAAAGAAGATCACTTTTGTTCAAACTATATATGTATTTTTCATGCTAATTTTTAGGTAAAAGAATAAAATAAAAACATATTGTGTTTCCCGCCCTCCCCATCTTCTTTTAACGAAAACATTCCTGTGGCTCTAAAATGGCTAAAATCCATCATTTGTAATTCTTAGACCTAGCAAGTTTTGCCGCCGGTATTATATATTATCGTATCCCATTAAAATTGCAGTTAAAACAGAGCTACAGATGATTCCTTTTATCAGAAACTGTCAGAATGGCGTATTTTGGCCATTGTGGATTGACTTGTATTCATACAGTTACATTCTATTCTGAATATTATATATTGTCATTGATTCTTGATATGTCTGGATATTTTCATCATTAGGAGACTGACGAAAAACTGATTACTAGTTTTGACTTACTTAGGCATGTAGTGTGAATTAAATAAAAGCGATTAAAAAAATCTAGATTTATTTTCTATTTGAACATGCATTTTCGTGCAGATTTCAGAAAACATTTGCATAAAAATAATTTAAGCCTTCCTTGAGGATAGTAATTAATTGCGGATTTTGTTTCGAAAAGTGGGGATGTGGGTAATATCTTTTTAATCCTTTCTTTGAAGCACAAATTTATCTCTACAAAGCTATTGTAGTTCTCCTTGCTTTTTCAGAAGCCTTAATAAAATTTCTCGAAGCCAAATAAAAAGGCCTTCTCACGTTTTTCCTCTTCAAATCTTCCTTTGATAAAATGGAAAAACATGTTTTTTTCCGAAACGAATTTCCAATGTGGAGCTAAATGAAATAAATTCGACAAAATATTAAAGTGTTTGAAATATAATATAGAATTCTTGTAATGTATTGTATTGTACAAACTCGCGAGCATGTAACTTTTGAAAGCAAAATGATTACAGAAGAAAAAATAAATAAAAAGTTTGGATTTTTATATTACTTGAAATCCCCTCGATAGTGCTATGATATAAAAAGATTTATTTTAAATGCATCAAAAGGTACGTTGAAGTTTTTGCCTCGAAGCAACGCTTTGCTTGGTAAATGGAATAGGTTAAGAAATAAAGCATTTAAAATCTAAGATTTTAAAATATCATAGAACTTAAATTGGACTTTATAATATTAAATATGAAAAGTATATGAGTTTATGTGCATGCTTTAAACTCATAAATTAGTTAATGGTTATTTTTCAGTAGGGTACATAATACGACAGACAGCAATAACAAACCAATTAATATACCAATTTTCAAAACGATCGATACATATTTACGGCAATTCGATCATGTACGGAAGGACAGACAGACAAACCGAAATCATAAGCACTTTTTTTAAATACTAGGGGCCAAGGCCCCCAGACTCGCTACGCTCGCTTTTCGTATGAGGCATTCGGCCCTTAATAAGGCATATTCGTAAAAAAGACATAATTTCAACAGACAAAACCCGAAAATTGGATCAGATAGAATGTTACTGAGCTACACATTTCAAGGTTCTTGCATGTTCATTGATACATAAAAATTTAAACTTCACACTACAGTAGACCCCCTCCCCCTCATGACACGGAAGATATTTTGTTATGGGAATCCGTGTTGTACGGGTCCTGAGCTATTCTCCACCTGGAGTGCGGACTCCGCTTATAATCGCTGGAAAAATTATTTGCACTCCTCAGAAACACAATGATATTTAATGTTGCCATTCAAAAGTTATATTAATTAGGAGCTAAAGCGTAATAAAATCAGAACATCTGTCTCAGCTGTACTTTTAATAATGTAAAACCTATTGGACATCTTGCGAATTTGCCACCCATGGCGATTTTTCATTATTTGGCGACTTGCGTACATGTAAAGTTAATAAAAGCTACGGAACAGATAGGATAGCTTGCCACCAATGGCGACTTTTCATTATTTGGCGATTGACACATGCTCACAACCTATAATTACTGTTCATTTAAGGTTACCGGAAAACCGTTATCCATTATTTCATTTACATAATCGTTTGCAGATTGGCGTACTTAGCACCACGAATTATACCATCTCGTCACGCTAGCAAATATCCAAAGTGTACTATAACTGCTATAATGGCATAGTTAACGCCGCCAAATATTTCTACTGGTAGCAAATAATCCAGCTGGACCGAACCGGCTTTAAAATAATCTGCATTTTAATTATTTTTCATTTTCAAGATATTAGTTATTCTGTTTTGGAAAAACAAATAATCGCTCATTCTAAACTCCTGTTGTCTAAGCGAACTTACTATTTGAAAATTGTCAACTTTGTGTAACATATTTTGAGTTACTTATTTCATATAATTTTAATTTTGGCGTAAAATGGGTGTATTTCTACTTCATGTTCGACAATTTCACGTGATACTACATACTTGGAAACGCTTTGTTGCAAAGGAATGAATGATTTTATGCCAAATCTGGCAACCATTATGTTTATTTTTTCAGTTTTTTATTAATATCTTCTAAAATAATTCGATTTTCGAAATTTAATTCAGCTTAGCAGGTTCCTCGGAATTTTTCGAATCTGTGGGCACCTTAGTCGAAGTTGAAATCCCCACGGTTTAGGAGGCGGTAGGACAACAAGCTTTGACAGCGCCAGCGGCCTTTACTTTTTTTTTTAGAATAGAGAGAAATAACAATAACGTACATAAATGTCATAGAAATCGATGTACATTTACGACAGCTTGAGCACGGACGGACGGACAGACAGACAAACTGAAATCATAAACACTTTTCAACCTTGTTAGAAAGCGTTAAAAAGTGTTAATTTATAATGGCGATCACACTCAAACAGTATATACGTTTATTTCATGCATCGATAAATTTTAACACAGTTTCAAGTTACCGTTAAACTCATATTAAAAATTAAAATTCATTTTACACAAAAAACTCAGTAATCAATTCAAAGTTATTTTCTAATGTAAATATACACCGTAGCAGACGAAAACTTTTCGTTGACAAATATGAATTCCATGTATTTTAATAATCTCAAGATAGAACCTCCCCCCCGTTTTTTTATTCATTTGTTGCTAAGGCAGCCACGTTAGCAAATGTGAAACAAAATATTAAAATTGAGTGCTGGTGTTTATAATCTCGTTCACATGCTAGGTTGCAATATTAAAAACATAAAACTGGTTAAGAGTCAGGCAGGGCCTTCGCAATTAGTAACGGGCCTGCGCGTGTATTTTGATGAGCCATCCAAAGACGCCTACGGATGCTCGAGTCTTCACGTATACATCAGGCATTTCTTAAGCTTCCCAGTGCTTTCAAACGTTATTTAATGTAGTTTTAAGTAGTAATTGTGTTACTAATTTAAGTACGAACTCATGATTAATTTGTTTGCTATGATACATATTTACATAATAGATGAAATATAATTTGAAGGAAAAACAAAGTAGCGCTTACTCTCATGATTCACGATTGCTTATTTTAGTTTCACAAGTGGATATTTAATATACTTTAAAATAACTAAATACACAAATGAGAAAGACATTTTTATAATGAATATTTCATGAACGTAGTCGTATTTCCTACGTTATTTTAAACAATTCAAGATTAATCTTTAACAAATGATGTATTAAAGCGCATTTCAGTGTTTTCGGGATATCCTGTATATTGGAGAAAATTGATAAAATACGCTCTATAGCGCGATCCCTGAATTAATTATTCTTTAATAAAGACATTTCATGTAGTATATATTATTCTTTCGTCGCTTTCTCAATCGAACTTAGGAATTGAGCAAGCATAATGAACGCTTGTACAAAATATTAACTACATTTGAAGTTTCTGTATAAACGGGCAAAAATCAATAATTTATAATTTACTGTATTTCTGCACTGTACCAGATGTAAGTCTTAATCACATAATCAAGGCATATATAACTGATAAATAACATTTTCAACTGGCAAAATTAAATTGTCTAAATAGTATCACAACGTCATGCTTATTTACAAGAATAAAAACTACTCAAGTAATACGATTTCTGATTAAAATAATTTATTTATAAATAACACATGAGTAATTATTCACTAAACATGATTTACATACATATTTTTAGAATTTCTAAATACATTATAAGCGTTCACTTATACCTTTACATTCAGAGCAAAGTGTTCGAATTTTAGGATAAATTTTCATGAAAGAAAATGGCGCAAGATTCACAAAACGATTACCTACATCTAAAGTTCTTTAGTACGACAAAAGTATAAAAAAATTGTTTTGAAATAATAAAATAATATAACATTTATAATACTTAGAATAATAAAATAGAATACTGTGACTGGGGAAAACAGGCCTCAATGATAAACTCATTTTTAGCGATGGCAACTCATAAACAGGCCCGTTGCTTAGCGATGGCCCCGAGTCAGGGCGGGAAATGTTTTATTCCTTTACCGTTAGGATCGCTGCACTTTACCAAATTTCCAATGTTTACATTATTGAAACTTAGTTTGGGTACCAAAGACCTAAGCAAGCAGCTATGGAGAGTGTCCACTACTATAATACCTTCGCAATCCCGAAGAAATAATTTTATTTATGAAAAACATTAAACTCATAAATCAGGAAAAATCCGGATAATTGTGACATCAATATCATGTCATACTCACTTGCAACAGCTACTTTTGTCACGCAAATGATTAACTTTTTTTACTCTCGGAAATAAAATGGATCTGAAAAGAGCGAAAAATCGCTTAAAAATGAGGGAACGGGTGGATTTTCAGATTTTTAAAATAGCGCATACTATTTTCTACCTATACATATTTATGGAAAATTTTAAGCGGATCGTACAAATGGTGTAGATATTATTAGGCTTTTCAGTGCTTAATTTCGTAATCTTTTTGCAGTAATGGTGGAAATGAGTTTTATCTTGAGTCAGGGATCAGCGTAACTATATAGTAGGATGATACGCTTTAAAGAATAACTTCCCATAGAACGCAATGTATTGGGAATATTTTGAGTACTCCTGTAGAAAAACTATAAATGCTACAAATACCATTTTCAATAGGGTGCATGGTACAGTAGATAAGAGTAAAATATATAAATTTCGTCGAAATCGATGCATATTTACGGATAGGGATGGACGCGAGACGACTTTTTTGCGAGACGAGACAGAGATTTACAGCTTTTTTGCGAGACGAGACACACATTTTTAACATTACGATATAGGGATTTTTGCGAGACGAGACAAGCTTTTAGGCTATTTTGCGAGACGTGAGACGCATATTTTTCGTCTCGCGTCCATCCCTATTTACGGAAATTAGAGCACGGACGAACATTTTATTTTGGCGTAAAATGGGCGTAATTCTAACTCATGTTTGTAAATTTCACCCGATTCTAGATACTTGGAAACGGTTTGTTGCAAAGGAATGAATGATTTTATGCCAAATCTGGCAACCATTCGGTTTATTTTTTCCGTTTTTTATTAATATCTTCTAAAATAATTCGATTTTCGAAATTTAAATCAGCTTAGCAGGTTCCTCGGAATTTTTCGAATCTGTGGGCACATTAGTCGAAACTCAAATCCCTACGGTTTAGTAGGAGATAGGTCCATAAGCTTTGACAGCGGCGACAGCGGCTTTTACTTTTTTTTAGAATAGAGAGATATTGGAAAGTGTTAAAAATGAAAAACATTAATTCAGTGATGTCACTATATGGTAGCCTATAATGTTGGAAGTCGTCGTTAGCTTTGCATTTGTTAAAAAAAAAGTTAGAACATTTTAGAAAAGTTTTCTTGGATTAAAGAAAAAACTTGGTGGGGGGATCACTTTTCTTTCGAAAACTCACCACAATGTTCAATATTTTCATAAATGATGGACGTATTAAAAGCGCTCGTGCGAATCCTTAATTTGCTAAACGTCCGAACTTTTAATAAAAAATTGTCCTAAAATGTTTTACTATTTGAGATACTTTAGAGAACTTCTTTCCGTATTTTATTTTTTTAAAAAACAGGACTATTAAAAT
Source organism: Cheiracanthium punctorium (assembly GCA_038373885.1). Taxonomy (NCBI): domain Eukaryota; kingdom Metazoa; phylum Arthropoda; class Arachnida; order Araneae; family Cheiracanthiidae; genus Cheiracanthium; species Cheiracanthium punctorium. Next base: position 78,314 of record JAWZYV010015304.1, read on the forward strand.
ATCAGATTTCAGGAAAATATTTCAAAAGTTCGGAATTCTAGCAAATCCAGTACTCGAATAAGAAACCTGATTAGCGAGAAATATTTCATTGTTTTCTATCGAACTCCGCTCAGACGGAACATTTTTGACCTACAATCGAAAAAGATGCATAAATGTAAAGCTCTCTGTTTTTACGCACGATAATAAATTTTATAATTAAATATAACAATGAACAACGGTCAACATTACACTTTCAATTAAATGAAAAGTGGTGACCCTTTAACATTCGCTCAGAATACCACTCTCTGAAATGTAACTTTTCAAGTCGTCCTTTTTGAAGTATACACCTGCCATTTGCAGACACTCCATCTTTTAAAAAGATTCCCCTTTTTTCTTGAACCACAATGAAATTTTTCCGTCAGCGTTCTTTCACTTCACCACGTTGCGCTGAGCGGTGGCAGGAAAGAAAATAAAAGGGAAAAGGGCAATGATTAAAGAAAGCTTTTGGGTACGACGCCCCATTGAACAAGAAAGAGAGAAAATAGAAACTGTTATGTAACTTTTGTCTCATCTGTTGCTTTCTCTTCAAAACTGAATATGATTTCCGTTTAATACATGAAATGTTTACTGAAAGCTCAGACATTCATGATCTTATTTAAATTATATAATAAAATTTGAGGTGAAAAAGTTCTTCTGAAATATTTATAAAAAGTAAATGCTATAACCGATGGCTGCATTGCCGCATTAAAGGAAAATGTAAAAACTAACTTTTAAAAGACCTTGAAATCTAAGATGCAAAGTATAAACTTCAATAAGTAAATATACTTATATATTTATAAAGTATTACAACTTAACTAAACAGGGTTACTTCACCCTGGAACCTTATTTTCAAATTTCTCAAGGACATACACTGTAACTTTCAAATACGGTAGACTCCCTCTTAGCCGGCTTTAATGAAACATGAAAATTCTCTATAATAAATGCATCAGTTTATCAGCTTTATCTGTTTTAATTTTGTGTACTGAACGTGATGATAAATATAATTATTTTTTGTCGTAGATTTAAAAGTTTATTCTTCATATTTGTCCAAATATATTAAACTAAAATTCAAATTTCGCGTAAAAGTCAACACACAATTTGTATGCTTCCTTCCGCCTTGCATATCATTAAATGGAATTATACAAACCGAATGTCCCTTTAATTCATACAAATACAAACGTGAAAAGCAACGTTTGGAAATGGCGCAGGTAAGCATACTTTTAGATTAATTTCATTGTGCGGGTTTTCTGCAAGAAAAGTGTTGCATTCGCTTCATTTCACTCGTCGTTACTCTTGCGCGATCACGTGATTGATGGCATGCTTTCGGTTCCGATATGTCCAATTACGTGCAGTTACATAAAAAGTCGAATACTTATCTTGTCTTACGTAATTAAATTGGAAAGGGAAAAAAAGCACTGTAAAAAAGCACGGCTTTAATTGATTAAATTTGCAATCTCTTTAATGTAACATGCTAAGCCTTCGACCAATAGGAAGGAAGGAAGAAAAAAGGAAACAAGCAAATCCAGGAAACTCCCGCAGAATCTTTCTTACATTAATCAAATGCCTCGCGTGGTGATTAAAGGAATTGTGGGAGTGCAGAGCCGTAAAATTTTATTTTCAGGGAAGCGGAGCATAATGGTTTTTATGAAAATATTTAGGAGGAGTTTTGTTCGCCCTAACGACGGTAAACCCGCACTTATGTAACTTTATGAACGCTTTGGAAGAAACAATATTGCTCTGAGTCGAAAATATGTCTGGCCCATGGAGAAGTTAAGTGCCGAGTGTTTAGGCCGATTTACTGTTCGTTATGAGTCTATGAGTGATCGAGTTGTAATATTTCCCCTGAGCAGATGAGATGAAATTCTCGAACCGGATAACGTTGCGTGTGCGGGTTGCTAATTTTAATGAGAGTCCGCATGATATCCATTAATTGCATTCGCAGTAAATTAATAAGATGCAAAACTTACTTGCAAACGCATCCGTAAAAATGCACTGGAAAACTTTTTAGTTACTGTTAACTGCAGTTGTAATTACTTGTGATACCACTAAAATTATAAATGCGAAAGTTTGTAAATAAATGTAATGACAAGATAAGTAATGAAAAATTTGTAAAATAACACACGTGTGTTATTTTACAAAGTTTTAATTATTTCACCCTTTAAATATCAGTTTCTTTTGGGTGTTTTTTGTTAGTATGTTTGTTACTTTCCCACAATGGAACAGCTGAACGGATTTTGATAAAATTTGGAATGGAGATAGCTTATGCCCTGAATTGACTCACAGGTTTATCCCAGGGAGAGAAAAAAACTGTATCCGTTATTTTATTTTCATAGATTTCTAAATTTTGGGGAACATTCCAAAATATGACGTAAAAATGAACACCACGCTATCGCGTCGCGTGTGAATAAAATATAAATGTACAATCTTATACTGCGATTGATATAATTGGATTCAATATAATTACAGAAAAGTTAACTTAAAGCGTTTAAGTAAACGTAGCCTTATACGGAAAAATTAAATACGGTTAGAAATGGAAGAAATACATTGATATTATTAAAAGTACGTGAATTTATAAAAAACAAAATAGATCAATGCATCAGAGATGGACATCAGCCAACAATTTTTTTCGGCAGATTATGCCCTAGCACCTAATGCACCCGGGCAACGCCCGGCTATACCTCTTGTTACATCATAGCGTGTAACTTGTAACTGTAACAAGCTGTGCTGTAGTTTACAAGTAATTATTATTTCAGCTATCCCCGCTTTCGTAAAAATCAATCTATAACAATAAAAATTTTATGCATTTACGCAATCATTGTTTTCTTTCGTAATTCGTGTGCCAGCATATATTTATTTTCATGTCTCTAACACCTTTTAGGACAAAATGTTCAAATTTTGTACATAAACCTAATTAATGTTGGGTTCACATTTTACTAATTGGGAACTTTTTCCTGAAGGGGCCATATAAAATTTAAAATTTGTATTTAATTAGATTTAATCTCGTGAAAATTTTAATACATACCTTTTACCTTTTTTTACATAACTTTGCAATGTATTGTATAAGTCCGTGATCAATATTTAAGGAATATACGCCTGGGTCATTGCTTTTGGGACATCCTATATACATTTTTGAAATAAATATTGTATGAATAATTTGCAAACGGTAAGAAAATATAATATGACAATAATATTGCTTAATTTAAATGATATGACTAGACAAAAAAAGTATATGACAAGGACCTTTAGTAAAATTAACTTTCGCTCTTATACCGGAGGATAATAATCCGCTTAACTAAAATCTGTCACATTTCCTCCAATTATAGATACATTTTTTTAACGAATCTATAACGAAAGCTATAATAAAAGATAAAATATTTATAATAATAACTCTCGCTTTCCCCCATTTTTCTTTCGGGCCTCTTGGTTTTTATGCATGTTACAGAGTTTTTACATCTTACAACCAGCAATGTTTAAAATGAATTTAAAAATCAAGGTGTCTGCATTCTAAAATAAATTAAATAAAACTGTTTGCCTAAATACTCAGGGAATACGGATTTTGAAAATATATTCCAATAAACGTCACCTTTTTTTCGTCCGAGAGGTTTAAGCTATTCCGAGATGCATGTAAATGTTTATTTTCCTAGAAATATATCAATTTAAATAAGAAGTTTTTTATCTTATTACTCCTAAGCTGTCAGAGGAGAAAGTGGTAAATAAATTTCACTAGTGTTGATAATGTATTTTTGGGTTTAGAGTTAGAATTTGACGTTATATACACATTTTTTTGGTTTAAAAAGCAGAAATAAACGAGAACTACTGTTTAAATTATATATACTGCAGCGTTTTACGAGTCCACACTTGCATTAAATTTTTAAAACAATTCTAGATGTAATTAAGTGTAACAGGGCGAATACCATGAACGTTGTAATTTTTTAGAATGAATTTTTTGGCGAATTTTATCACTGTGGTGAAACGATTATAGTTCGAAAATATAATTTCCACATGACAAATTGTATGTTTACATGTGTTTATAGCACCGCATGTGCAGATTTATACATTCTTCCATCACGTACAGTAGATTTTATTAAAAAATATTGGGATACATTTAGCTTGTATTGTTCTCAGTGGAGGGTTCAAACAAAATGGGTATGATGTTTTCTTTCTTGAGCAAAAACAGATTCAATCCCTCAGTCAGATTTAACCAGTTCATTTACAATAGTGAAAAGATGTAAAGGAGAATACTTCCCTTCTGTGATCAGTGCTGCTTCCCTGTGTATACCTTAGAATGCTTCGCAGGAGACCAGCGTTACGTTTGCGCAATACTGGCTTCCAACGGTTATTTGCCTCAATTTAACTTTAAAGAGTGATGGAATTTTTTTCACGTTTTTCAGTTTTTTTCCCATATCTCAAGTGAAGAAAAAAAATTACGACATAAATTTTACAAATAATCGATAAATTTTACAGAAAGAACTCTATAAAAGCAGTTAGGGATTCACGTGGCAATTTATCTGATAACTCTACATAAATATATTTTTTTAATATTTAGTATTAGCGTAGACAGTGATAGAAAATTGGAACAATGTTTAAGTGCATACTTTTAGAACTGATGGTGAAAATATTAAATTTTAGCGGTTCCATAGCAAAGCCAGCACAGCTCTGAAGAGTTAAAAAATATATCCCGTATAGAACGAACACTTGTCTGTCTTGCACGAATGTTAAACAGATAATAAATTAATGACAGAAAAACACTATAAATTTGTTTCAACGCAAAAAAAAGAAAATAAAACCCAGATATCTAGAGGTAAATTAATGACACGCACACAAAAAAAAAAACAAAAAAAAACAGCGCAAACATTTCTAATCTCAACAGAGAAAATATGGAAATGAAATCCGAAGGTTACGCAATCGTGCGGATGTGAAAGAAAAGCATTTATCCCGCATTCATATGCTTTTGCTTTTGCCTCTGCACATTATCTAATAAAGCATGATACTGGTAAACAAATGTATCTTTCTTTTTTTTTACCCCAGAAAAAGCGGAGAAAGGCCCAGGAGAACAAACAGGTGAAGAAAAAGTACTCCGTCCATTTTTTTTTCTTTTTTCAAAGATCTCTGGAGAAATCAATCAAATGCAACAGTCCATAGGTGATGCGATTCAAAAACCTTTCGCCACCTACCTTTAGCAAAGATCACAGGAAAACAAAATAATGAAATTCTGAAACATATGAAAGGAAGAGGAGAAATGTATTATCCATCTTTCCATTGGCAGAAGCAATTTCCTTGTCATAACGGGAGGATAGTATATTATTACCTCTCTTTAGAGCATGGGGGGGGGGGAACTTTCTTACGTCTGCAAAATAGAACGTGTCTCCTCTACTCGCTCCCATCTATAATTCTACAGAAATGTGTAAGTAATATTTTAAACCGAGATTTCATTGCCTGCTATTTATCATTCCATAAAATATCTGATATTTCAAGATCTCGAATTTAAATAAATAAATCCAAAAACTCTTCGTGCAGTGTTGCTTCCAGCATTTTTACAGAGTGGCAACCAAAGGATGCGTCAAATAATGCTGATAGCTAGAATCGATAGAACAAAAAAATATAGTGGACTAAAAATTTATTAAATAGATATTATTGCTTCAGTGGCATTAATGTAAAGTGATGTTAACCCTATAACACTCTCAACACCAAAAAAAGAGCTAAAAAGTGGCTAAGAAACAGAACAAAATTAATTGCTCGTGTTCAGTTGCACCATTCTTGATTTAATGTGAACACTAACCCAACGCAAAATTCACGGCACTAAAGGCGAAAAAGAAAACATTTATTACCGGATTCGAGTGCTTTAAGAGAGATATATCTGCTTAGAAGATATGCAGTGTCCCTAATTAATTCTTCAAATACTTTTCCATCATTGAAATAAACTATTTTCAAACACTTAGTACGAGTATGCATCTGTCTGTTGATGTACAGCGCCTGCCCCTTAACAAAATCATATTCGTACCGAGTTAAATTGATTTTATTAATCGGATGTTTTTTATACGATTTGATATTAGTATTGATATTTTGATTTTTGCATTGATTTTATATAGTATTTTTCAAACCTAAAGAAAGGCGTGTCGCCCCCTATACTCGAAAAGAATTTATGAAATATGATGATCATTGGAATTAATAAAAGGCATTAATTAATTTTGATAAGAAGTTAATTATTCATTTAAAATTGATAATGCAAACTCATGATCACACACACGACGTATAAAATTAATTTAGTTATATGTGATGGGTTTTTTGAGAAACTGATCAGTTGTGCCTTTTTGGACAGGGTAATCAAATATTCAGTGTTTTTAGAAAAAAAAAAAAATTAGGGGTATATTTCGGACACTCCACTCTGATTAAAATATAATGCCCCATAACGACCAAGTTCTTTACAATGTTCTTTCAGTTCTTTACAATGACCTGACCCACACAAAAGTGGACCAAAAGTAGGTGTTTTCAAAAGCTTACGGGCAGTTTTATTGTCTGTTACTGAGATAGGATGGACTTAGCAAGGCCAGAGTTGGAGGAACACCACTATTTTTATACGATCGTACACCGTTGTCATATTATGATATTGATAAGCTAGGGACGAGCCAGTTAATGTAGAATAGGATTTTTTTGCTTTTTTATTGCTTAGGCTCATCGATACGATTGAAAATAGTGCATATGCTCAGCCCAGATTTTTTGCCTTAGGCGATAAATAGTTATTGGTCAGTCAGCTGATCTTTGTAGATGGTTAGAACAAACATATGGAGAAAATTGCACAAGAGTTCAGCTCGCTTTTTTGCTCCTGGTAGTAATTCCTCTATCTAAACAAGTTGTGGGCAACCATGGTTGCATGCAATACAGTAGACGTTCAAGTTTTTAGTAGATAGCGTTCTCGAATGTGTTTAATTTCTTCCCCTTCCTCTTTCTTACAATTTTTGGTAGCACAATTTCAATTTTGAGTATATTAAGCGGTGCGGATTTCATCAAGAGGCGGTTTTACTACAAATTTGCATTGGTTTATCCCTTTCTTAACGTTTTGATCAGATTAAGAGGCTGATTTTATTAAGTGAAATGTACTGCATATATATTCAAAAAATTAATACCAGTCACATAAGGCAGAAATATTACACTTATTAAATTTTCAAAAATTTCTAATTTGAAATACATTAAATTTATTAAATTCTTTACTTTTTTCCCTCTTTTACCGTGTATTTCGATCAACAGATAAGACGGTTTCTCTGATATTTTAACTAACACAGTTGACCTTATACGTTATCATTTTATTTTTATTTTATTTTTATTTAAGTATGAGTAACTGATATTTTTCGGATTACGATTGAAGGACTTTTTACCTTCTAAAACTGCACCTTTTTGTTTTAACTTATGCTTGTTTTACTATTAAATGTAATAGATGTAAATGTTACATATATTTACCGCATTTAATATTTTCATTTCTTAATTCTTTCAACAGGCGTTGAATTGGTCAATTTTCGGAAAAGTACGTGTTTTACCTTACCGTTGAAAGTTAGAAACCCAGTATGCTATGATAAGATATGATGTTAATTATTCTTAATTATGTTAAATTATGTTCATGAGCACTCGTCTGTCGTGCATTGATTGTCAATTTTAGCGCGTGCTTCGAATGAGATCAATAATGCATACAACATTGCATGCCTTCAAAAAAGGCTATTTTGTTCAAGTAAAGAGAAAATAAAGTTATGTTTGGTTTTAAAGAAGACCATAAAGGCAGCAAACAAATTTTGTAGCTGCGGCATAAAATTGCATAAAAAACACATTTCTTCAGTTCTTTACAATGAGAGACCCCGAGATTTAAATAGCAAATAACTGAACAAGTAAAACTTTTATGGACTCATTTTTTAAAAGTTTTCTCCTTTCACGAAAAGAGAACTAGTCTCAGAAAAAAGTTTGATGTACTATAATTCCGCATTCCGAACCATCAAATGAATTGTCTGCATTAAAAATGTTATTAAATAAAACATCTAAATATTTAAAAAATGCAATCAAAATATTAAAGCTTATTACAGTTCCTTTATCACCTACTGTTTATTTTTTTCATTTAGACAGCCACGAGGTAGGCCAAAACCCTAAACCCTAGACCTTTACACTTCAGTCATGTACCATGTTCAGTGTCTTAATCCACTCTGTCGTAGTGAGGACCACATGTGGCGGAATATTGTTAAGGTTAAGTAAGCAAATTTCCCAATAGGGAGATAGTTGAAAATTTAAAATAATAATAATAATAAGAGGGATTAGTTAAGTATATATGAGATTACAAATTCGTGTTGAAGACAATCAAAAAAAGAATTTCACAGAACAGTCTTTGAAAGTATTTGGAATGTACAGGGTGTCTAAACACTAAGTTGGCACACGTCTAAGAGAGTCACAAAAACTCGGAATAGTATTTTTAAAAATCACCTTTTTATGGCGTATTTTTGTATGAAAAAATCATTATCTGAAGTTGCTATAAATAACAATTTATGTGTACAAGAAGATCACGATTACTAGAATAACGAATAGACTTCTGAGTGTTTGACCTTCGCAGATCTTCAAAAACTACCTTTGCTTGTTTATTTGTAGCTAATTTTTGAAAGTGTAGCCATACTTTTCGAAAACCTTGTATAACGGGAGCGTACATAGGCAGAACCAGTGATGTAAAATACCCGGGTATTTATTTTCAAGGGTAAATACCCGGGTATATACACAAAATGGGTATTTATTTTTGAATTGGCACTATTGTTTAAAAAAGCTTGTATTGGTGGGTAAGGATATTCACACACACACACACACACACATATATATATATATATATAAGTAAAAAAAAAAAAAACGAGAAACTTAGGAACCCTTTACTACTTTTTAATTTCATAAAGCTTCAAAAAATATAATTATGAAAAGAAGCTATATGATACATGTTGAATAAAATACTTGATTAAATATAGCCTATAAATATAACTGTTGGAATCAAATTGTAAATAGGAATAATAACAAGGAGCAGTGTATTTGGCAATTTGAAAAAATGAGAGAAATTCAACTATACTAAATCCATACAGACAGTAAAATCTGAATTACAACGAATTTCAGGAGAACGAAAATCAAATTTCTAATTCTAAAAAATTCATTAAAAGGAAATTTTATTATTAAAAAAAATGGTATTAATGATTTTTTTAATAGAAATATTTTATTCATCAATCTGAAATATTCATAAAAGTTTAAATTTACCGTAAAAAATATCTTTTTAAACCTATTATTTATAACTACTAGTTTTGTAACTATTTGCATGTAATTTTTATTTTAGTGATCATTAAATCAATCATAAGATGCATATAATCCCCTCTCCCCTTCAATAACAAACCATAATAAACTACCACAGTTTAAAAAATAATAAACATTAAAATAAGCTCTGGGATATAATAGTAAACTTAAAATAAGCTATGAGGTATATTAATCAATGTAACACATTAAAAATATTGCCAAAGCTGTCACTTGCACAAAACAATTTAAGAACTACCAGAAAACATCCTTCATTATTAAAGTTAGTGGTATGACTGATAAAGTAGTTTATGCCAAATAATCAAACGCTTAATAATAATAAAAAAAACGCTACAAAAATACTCTTAGACAAATTAAAATTAAAAACTTTAACTTAATTTAAAAAAAAGGAACAATAATAGAAATCGGTATTAATCATAAATGTTGTGAAGAACAGTTATTCCATTTTAAGTTGAAAATACCCAGTTTTGGGGTATTTACCCCAAAACTGGGGTAAGGCCTTGGGTAAATACCCGGGTATATACTCAAAAAATATTTACCTACCCGGTGGGTATTTACCCACCCCACATCACTGGACAGAACTAATTTTTATGAAAAACTGTCATTTTCAGTTATTTGTACGAGTTTTATGCCGATAATTTGTAATACTCAATCTTTAAAAAAAAAAAAAAAATTCGAAGTAGTTTATTTTGAACGAATATTTATCAAGCTCCTTCAAAACTAAACGAAAATCCTTGTTTTTCATAGATCATTATGATTTTTATCGAAAGCAACTGAGAAATGTTTTATGAGTTCGCCTAATAATTTCCATTATTACTTATAAAATACTCAAAAACGGAAATGTTAAATGTGCCCGGCTAAATTGAAAAAATGTCATTTGAATTCCAGAAAAATGGATAAACTTTTCTAGCACCCTTTAGGTAACATTTCGCTGGGAATGTTTCCAGGTCATTTAAAAACACGGTACCAAAAAAAAAAAAAAAATCGAGTAAAGACTGGAAATTTGAATTTTAAACACTGCCGGCACATCCAAAGTTTCATATTTAAAATTATAAATCATACGTAAATGCATAACTTCCTCTAACGGAAGACTGCATAAAGCAAGTATTTACGACCGGGACATAGCATGGGTTTTTATTCAGAATTTCCATTTGCAATCATTTCCTTTTCATCAATTTAAGGCAATTATGGTGATGAGTTTATGATGAACTTCACTTTATTATGCTGCTATACATCAAAGGAAACATCCTGACTGTTCAGAATTCAACTACGAACTCGATAACTTGAAACGAAGTGCACGTGTTTTAACACAGTGAAGCTAGCATGAAACTTTAATTTTGCATCACTGTATATTATATATACAATCAGTTCTTTACTTTCCTGTAACTTCCCGTGGTATATGAAGCACATGATTTCTATAAAACAATTAAAAACTTTGCGAAATCGCACTATAAAAGTTACTTGACAGGTCATACAGCTGTTTTGATCAAAAAACTTTCGATCATCTTCAGTGGTGATATAAGCCATTCATACACTGGGTCTTCCAGTCTGTGAATGAAACTTATCCCAGTCTGCGAATGAATTATATCACCACTGAAGAAGATCAAAATTTTTTCGATCGAAACAGCTACATGGGTAGACAAGTTACTTTTATGCTGTTATTTTGCGAAGTTTTCGGTTATTTTATGTTTTAAACATCAGTTTTTTAGTGTTTTTTGTTAACATGATTTTTAGTTCGTTGTAAAAGCACTTACATGCCCATGTTTAATAGGGATGGACGGAAAATAGGCGTCTCGCAAAATGACGTAAAACCTTTGTCTCGTCTCTCAAAACGACGTAAAAGCTTTGTCTCGTCTCGCAAAATCCCTATCATCGTAATGTTAAAAAAGTTTGTCTTGTCTCGCGAAAAAGGCTGTAAATCTCTGTCTCGTTTCTCAAAAAGTCGTCTTGCATCCATTGCGAATGTTTAAGGTCTCTTAGCTTTATTTCTAGGTTGTTATTTGGATGCTGACTGATCAGCAAAAAGCAATCGATTAGCACGAACACAAAAGATAGAAATACAAAAGTATACATACACACTTCGAAACAAAAAAACAAAAAAAACTATTGTGAGTACATTTGCTACTCAAAAATATTCCGGAACTATCCGATTCCATGCTGCAGAAGAAACGTCATTTATAATGTAATAGGATTTCTTTAATTTCTTGAGTACATAAATAATAATTTCTATAGAAACAACGATAGGAAATTTTCTTTACGTTCAAAATGTTTTTGGGTGATTATTTATACTTTTTCGCAAATTGAACGAAAAAGCTATAGTACAGTGGATCCGCTTAATGCAATATCGGTCACAAGAATTTTCCGCTTAATTAAATAAATTTTCAATTCACCAAACCGTACTAAAAAATGAATGTGATCCCGGATAATAGAACATCCTGCTTATTAGAATAATTTTTCGTGTCGAATTGGCTATTCCATTAAGCGGACTCGACTGTATTTACTATCCTAATGAGGGTGAATTTGGAATAATCAGCATCAGCAATCTTCATGCTGCTTCAAAATATTTTCATCAAAGAAATTCAATCTGTAATTTACGATATTATTAAAATTCTCACATGCGTCCTTTTCGTATATACCAGGGATGACCATAACGCAGTTCGTGAGTCACAGGCGTTTCTAATGAAATAAAATATTTGTATAAAATATGTTAAACTAAAAAAATCTCAAATTCCGAAAGGAGTTAAACTCTTGTAAGTTAAGAAACTTAACAATCTAACTGAAAAACATGCTTTAAATGGTACTGATTTTATCAAGCAAATTTGTAAAACAAATATTTAAATGTTCATTTTCGTGTGGATATTTTACGGATGTTGTCCATCGTAGCCGTTTGTTGTCGGAGATTTGGTTTAACTCTTTGAAGCGCAACCATTTACAAATGCTGAATAAAGGGCAGCCGTTGCCATCGCTCCATTTAGCTACCAGCAAGATGGCGGTAGATCAAATAGTTCATCGCATGCCACAGATCTAGAGACCATTTTTGACACAGCTAGCTGTGCGCGCAGACCAGTTATTGCACACCCCATCCAGTTGTTCTTCTATATCGATGTATTTACATTCCATTCTTCTATTTTTCAGCAAATGCCGGTGCTGTTAAAAGTAATCCTGACGATCTTAGAAATAATCCTGATAATTTTTACGAGAAATGATGGGCTGAAAAATTCTCGTGTAACTATGTCACCCCCAAGTATTTTTATGGAAATCAATTTTCTTCTTCGTGACTGGCAACATTCAAAACGTCAGAGTTTTGTGTCTCCACGGCGAGGACACTACGCGTTAAAGGGTTAATGGTTCGTTACAGCAGTTCTCATTAGCGCAATTAAATGCTGTTCCCATTAAATTGAGCGAATTGAAGAGTGCAGAGGCTCACAATTCAAAGCACCGAAAACTAAAATCAGTCATCCGCACTATCTCTATAATTTTAGGATATTTTCTTCCGAAACCAATTTTAAAACTCTGTAAAATAGCCATTTTGTTTTACCTGCCTCAATCTTCAACTATTTTTTTAAACAACATTGGACTGTGAAGTATTAAATAAATAATTTAAGATTAATATTATTTTTGATTAAACTATATGGTTTTTTAAATTAAGTTTTTTAAAAATAAGTAAAAATCGAAACACATGGAGCACCTACCCTCTTTCACTAATCAGGGTTTATCTTTAAGAATAAATGAATAAAAATAAAAATTCATTTTCTGCTTCTTTAGAATATCTAAATTGTTTGTGAATTTTAGGGCAAGCAAATTTAGCTTAAACCCTGGTATATGCAATAAACAATGCTAATTTAACTTAATAAAATTACGCACCAATTCTTGATAATACAGTATTACATACAAGTAGGAAATGCTTAGGCTTGCCTTTCAAATTTCATTATTTATTTTAACAAAAAGGATTAAAATCAAATTTATTTCCGAAGAATTCTGCCTTGTCCACCATTAGTGCTCTTTCTTAGCGTCATTTTTATAGTCTATGACCCCGAAGTTCACATATTGTAAATATTTTAAGCACATAATATGTGCAAAGTATGACAGAAATTGAAGTTGGAATAAATTTTCTGTACCGAAAAGGAACGGGAATAATTTTGGATACTGAAAAAAGAACCTTTCTTTTCCAATATCCTACGCAAACTATTCTTATTAACAACATAATTCTTAGCAAGAATTTCGTTTATAAAAGTTGTACAAGCAAATGAACTACTGCAAAGAATATCAGTTAATGTGCTGAAATCAAAGGATTTTCACGTTCTAATGAAATTGATTTGGCTGAGATGTATTAAAACGTTGTTGGTAACAGGAAAAAAATTACTATCTACTATCTACAAATTCATTAAGATTTACATTAGATACCCGAAACCTGTAATATGGCTATAATGTGCGTCCACCACGCCTAGCGTGACTGTAAACTGTTACCACAAGAGCACAAAAGAAGGAATCAATAATAAGCTGATTAGATAAGTTTATGATAATGGTATATAGTACGCCCACTAAAGTCCCTTAACACCCTCTTAATTTCGGAAAGGATGCTGCTATTTTTACTTTCCGAACATGTACCATGTAAGGAAAGTATAGTAATCATAACAAAATTCAACTTCAGGATTTTGGTGTATTTACACGTTTTGAGGTCTTCTGAATTCATTTTGGTGAGTATAGGACTTACAGTTTTTCTACAGAGCTACAACAGAGATTTCTTTTACATTATGGCCTGTGGGGGGAATTCTCGAAAGTGCGCTAGCGTTTATACGGTACATTCGATTGAGCTCAAATTGGGTATACATGTTATAAACCACCATCGTAAGACCGGTATTGGTTTTGATGTGTATAGGACTTATAGTTTTTCTACAGGGCTACGACAAAGATTTTTTTAACATAATGGCATATGGGAAGAAATTCTTGAAAGTGCGCTAGCGTTTAAACGGCGTATTCGATTGAGCTTCAATTTGGTATATACGTTTGAATTATTCATCATCGATTAAAATTTATTTAAATGCTTGGTAATGATCTTAATCGCAAGTGTTCGGAAAGTCGAGTGGAGCTACTCCAGATTTTTATAAAAGTGGTGTCTTGACATAGTAAATTGGAAATGCGCTACCGAATGAGACCGCTCACAGTGCCACCTGAACTGAGGAGTTAGCTTTTGTATCTCGCAAACGGTACGAGATAGGGGAAAAAGGTGAATAACAAAGTTGTAGAGCGTTATCGATTTAGTACGAAAAGACATCTCATTGACATGAATGTGAAAAACAGAACGCTTAAAACGTGCATTTATATTTTCGTAATTACCTACACGGCGAAGTCGAAAAAACGATCAAAGTTAGAAGAAAACAATTATTTATAACAATATACCTTTATTTAAGATGTTCAAACTTCGCACCGTCAGCTGCAATGCACATTTGGATCCCCGTTTGAATTTCACATTGCACGCGTTGGAGCATAAATGATAACATGTTGGCACAAGCGTCCGTAATGCACCGGTTAAGGCCCTGGAATGTTTGTGGAGGGGTCGCATATACCTGCTGTTTGAGGTATTCCCACAGAAAAAAGTCCAGTGGAGTCAGATCAGGCGAACGTAGAGGCCATTCTTCGAAACCGGCATATTCCGCCAAATTGCTTCAAAATGCGTGCAATGTGTAATTCAAATGAGGATCCAAAAATGCATTGTAGCTGACGGTGCGAAGTTTGAACATCTTAAATAAAGGTATATTGTTATAAATAATTGTTTTTTTTTTTCTTTCTTTGATCCTTTCTTCATCTTCACAGAGAAGGGAATTACGAAAATATAAATGCACGTTTTAACCGTTCTGTTTTTTACATCCATGTCAATGAGGTATCTCTTCGTACTAAATCGATAACGCTCTACAACTTTGTAATTCACTTTGTCCCCCTATCTTGTACCGTTTGCGAGATACGAAAGCTTACTCCTAAGTTTTCCACCAGGTGGCGCTGTGAGCGGTCTCATTCGATAGCGCATATTCAATTTACTATACATAGGTACCACGTTTATAAAAATAGCAGCAGCCGTTCCGAAATTAAGAGCGTGACAAGGGACTTTAGTGGGCATACTGTATATTCGCTAATGCTCAGTAAATATGGTCTGGATATTTCGTTTAAAAAGGATGACATTTAATATGCAGTGTAAATAAATATGCAGTACCATTAGGGAACCAATTTTAACATTGAAAACGATGCTGTTCACGATGAAATCCCAATGACTTATTGATGGTAATTCAAAATACGTGATTTGATTTATGATTGGATATAGTATATCTTCCAAATAAGATATCCTCAGACAAGTTTAGTGTGCAAGCAAACTTCCTTGAAAAACGTGCACATGATATATAGAATTCTTTCACAGAGACGAGCACAAAAATCTTTACATGTGATGATTGGTGTAGTGCGTTAAGAGATAAAATCGAAAGAACTTTTCCATACTAGTAATTAGAAGGCATGAGCGTAGAATTTATACTCTTTGCCGAAGTTACAAAAAAAATTTAAAAATAGCGAGCTGCATACCCAGACAGCACACACGGGATCGTGACCAAACGTTTTATATTGTAAACAACGCGCTCTGGTTCAGAATTTGTGCTTTTACACACTCAGCTTCACTTTCTATTCCATTTCTCAGTAGCACTTGTTACTTTTTTTTATTTTACAGGCTTTATCACATGAATAGAAATCATACTCCATAGTTTGTCCTACTATTTAGGTGCACTACATATTCTGAAGACTTTCAATGTACTCTGGCACATAATTAGAAAAACAACCGTCAAAGGGCACATGATTTCCTCCACGGAACAACAAATGAACATAGGTAAGGTAATCGATTAAAGAAATTTTACAGAGTTGTGAACCCAACACGTAAACACATGGTGAAAACCCAGCTATACACTTTATAGTACGCTCTGTGAAACTCACTATGTACGTTTGGAGACCACAACGCCAGAATTAGGTAGTTTTTAACTACCATTGTACGCGTTTGAAAACGCATGCTGATCTTACAACGGCTACTGAACGAGCTTGTGCTACTGGGGATAAGTTATGACTGCAGTAATTACATTAAAAGTAGGTTAAACGACATGATACAGCCTAATTGTGTGTAAAAGTGATAATTGCAGCATTAGCAGCTTTTTCACAAGGTCATGCAAATTAATTCCTTTAAATGGATGTTTTGTGGGTGGTAATTGAATGAAATACTTCGCAGCATTGTTCTTGTACAATCAAAATTAAATTGATATATATCTTACTGCTTTTGCTTTTTCCCTATGGAATAGTATGAGCGCAAACTTTCGAGATGCCAGTTGGGAAAAAGGCATCATGTTCGACGAGCATCACATGATTCGAATTTATCGTTCTACCATAATACAGCTGCCAGTGCAAACACAAGCTATTGTGTGCTTCGTGAATAAATGTGGCACAATATCGAAAATGTTATCATTTTCTGTAAAGGAAACATTTCTCCCCCAGCGGTTTCCAACCCTGTTAATGTTCAAGGTAGCCAACAACGTGAACCCTCGAGACGCAGGCAAAACAGTTTATACTTTACGTCCGTATGACACGGTAGTTTATTCCCGGTCATTCACTGCTCTTCTGGGGGGTGTAAAACTTTGATTGAGTTTTGATTAAAGCCATGGGTTAGAGCAATAAAACTGACACGGCGAAATGCTGTTATCTTCCTGCCACACCAGCACCTAAATTATTAAAGAGTTCATGCATTGTGAAGAAATAGAGAAAGATGGAAGCACTTTGAATGTGGGAGGAGATCTGTAAGATCGAATTAATTTTTTTTTGTTTCCAATGGCGTGCCTTAACAATGCCTTGGAGGCATTGGCCACCGCTAAGGCCGGAATTGTTAGTCACTTTATTATGGGGGCACCTAGTAGGTGGACCAACGTTGCCCCCTGTGAAGGGACGGACACAATGACATCCAAGCCCAGTCAGGGATCGAACCTTGACCGCCGGGAGTTGAATCCGAAACCATAGTACGGTGCTTTATCCACCATACAAGCTCGTCGGCTCGAATAAAATTTTAAAAATAACATAAATCATTCCAAACAAATCGATTATAAAATACTTTCCAACTCAACTTACCTCCCCCCTAATTTGGCAATGTATTCTCACCAAATTAGGCATTTTGGACATTTGCTCTAAAAAGCTCTATCAATATTAATGCAATTTTGCGTTACCTTGTAAAAGACCTTCAAATGTTATTTTCATTCTTTAAAAGAAAATTGAAGCGGTATAAGTATCTATATTCATATTGCATTGTGCTTGTAATGAATAAATATATCTCAACTGACATTGGCCGAAATATACTGGAATTATTTTAAGTGCTAATGTAAAAGAATTACCTATTAATACCATATACACAATTTTCAATAGGGAGCATTGTTTTCTGATTCATAAATTATTTTGTTTTGCTTGAAATAAAGGAATTTCAAAAAACTATTATTTAAGCAATGGTTGTTCAGGGAACATAATGTATTGGAATTCTTTCGGTGCTCTGGTGAAAGAGTTGTAAATATTACATACGTAATCTTCAAGAGAGTATATGGTAGATTACATGGCAATAACATATACAAATGTCTATGCACACATACAGTAGTTAGATGACGGATGATAATATAGACGGATAGATAATTAGATCACGGACTAACAGACAAACCTAAACTACTTTATTCAACTTTTTTAGAAACTATCAAAAAGAATCAGCATTTGTTCTCGCCGGTACTGCTTTTACTTTAAAAGAACAGTACTAACATATATGTGATGCAAATCACGCACTAGATAAATTAATTGAAAATGAGCTTTGCTTCCCATTCTTATGTTCAAGTTACTTGTTCAAGGTGTCTATATGGTGACCGTACCTTACTTTGTTGCACCAGTCTTGGAAAGTGCCAGTAACAGCTAGTGCAAAATCAGCAAATACCCTTAACATCTGGCAGCAGTGGATTACTCAAAGATGACTCAAAATAATTCGGCAACGTGACGTCACTAACGTCATCGTCATGCAACACATGAAAAACTTATTAAAAGAAGTGTTGAAGTAATAGTCAACTTTCCGACCGTTGTCCGTGAAAAACTTTTATGAATCCCTCGCAGAAAGCGAATAGAATTGGCGTAATTTTCATTTTATCGGTGAAATTCTGGAAGACCCGCAACCAAATTCAACGAAATAACTCACCATCGGCATTTTCAATTATTTAAGGATTGACTGAAAGGCGGACTATGAAAATGCCGACTCACTCTTCTATACATGAACAAATTTACTGCACTAAATATTGGCATTTTGTCCTTATGAACGCAATTCTACATACTAAGGTTGCCACAGAAAGAAAAAAAGCATTTGATTTAACTGTCAGATGTTCTGACAAGCAGCTGGTTTCATATTTTTTAATTACCTTTCTTTTTCTATATATGACACTTAAATACTTTCAGATATGTGTTTATATGAAATAGTATAACTTAGTACTTTTTATTTTACATCAAGTGGATGTAGTCAAGTCATCTGGGTTTTTTTTTTGGTAAGAATTCTAGTCAAAGAATAATTTAAAATTTACTCTCAACATAAATATTAAAAATATCTTGTTTAATGAAAGGAAATGTTAAACTTCAGTAAATGAATTTTAACTGAAAACGTATAACTTACCTTACTAAAAAAAAAAAAAAAAGGTTGCCATAACTTAATCTTGATCCGTTGCAAGATTACATAAACTTAAATGAAGGAAATAGTTGTTTGTCTGTTCAACTAACAATTATTTTCTTCATTTTAACCTAACTCCAATTCTCGCAACGAAGAAATGGAAATACGAGTTTATGACTTTTCTTGGAAGAAAATATTAAACGCGTGCTTCCATTTACGCGAAATGCAATAACAGCGCCCAATATCAGTGGATGCAAGCGTGAGAGAGCAATACCTCTAAATACGTACACCCTTTAAAAACTTTTCCTTTAAACATTAAAAAACATGTTATAAAATACAGAACGCTCAAGCGAAAGATTTCCTCATTTTAAAAATGGAAAGGAATGGGAAGTATTTTAATGCATAAACTTTAACGCACGTATCTTTTGGATGAAATGCCGTAAACAGAATTTGAATATTATATTTTTAGGAGTGCGCAAAAATAACGCTACGAAGGATGCAGGTAGTTTGATAAATGTAACAAAATGTTTTGCCAAGAGAAATATAATGTCATACTAAGGGAGTTTTGAGATACTTATTAAACTAATTCTTAATGCAATTGAAAATATTCAACTTAGACGTTATTACATGAACAGCGTTTGTGTTGTAGATGTCTGCAAAAATTCTGGTATCTTTTGGTGATATTAAAGTAGAACAAATGAAAGAAGGATGTCAAACAAAGTAATGATAACGAACTTTCTGACTAAAATAAGTAAAACACTTTGTGAAAAAACACACATAAGATGTTACTTGTAAGTTGAGTTTATTTAAACTTAGAAGTAACTTCTTATGTGTGTTTTTTCGCAATGTTTTTTATTTATTTTATCGTTTAACACCAGTATTTTGAGTGTTTTTTTCCGAACATTCTGACTATTTTTAAGTACATATTATTATTTTTTAAATTTTCAGTTACATTTACATAATTTTTTAACATGGCAATAAAATTCAGTTATTTTACAAAAATGCAACATTGAATGAAAATTAGACGTTGGTAATCACTTATTCAAAAACTAAAATTAAATTAAATGTAATTAAATGTGTATAGTGAAGCATCTGAAGAATTGTCACATCATAATACAACCTGTCCTCGAAGATGGCCAATAAAATATGTTTCACTCTGTGTGAGCATACAACTAAAAATCATACATGAGCTAACCAAATACTACAGAGAAAAAAGAATGTTACCTAAAAATTGACACAGTATATCTAGAAATTCATTGCTGCTTGTTGAATACATAGTAAGAGAGAATTAAAAACAAATAAAAAACAGAAAAAAGAAGGAGAAACAATAGAAAAATTACATACTGTTTTGGTTTCCTCAGATGTATATAGGAAATTAATACTTAGAATATATTTTGAGTAATAATTTTTCAAAATATTAAATCTTAAAATATAAATATGATGTTGCGTCTTTTCAGTTCCTAAAATATATATGCGATATCTAGACTAGAACCTTTCAATAGTTATTTCAAGATAGAAAGGAAGGGGGGGTGGCTGAACAACGCTTATGCAATTACTGATCACCGAATCAAATTTTCCGCCTTCTCCTCAAAAATAAAGAAGAAGGTCGGCTGGAATATGTTATCAGGCAGCAAAAATAGTTACAAGCACAAAATATTAGTATAATAAAATCAATTTTCGCAGTTCAACCCAATATTTCGAAATAAAATGTATCCTGAAAGGCTCGAGAAATTTACGCATTTTAATCCCTTTTCATCTGCAAAAAGTAATCAAAATAACTTTACAAATCTTCACTATTCGTTCGTGTGTGCAGTCCTTAGAGTTGGTATTAGAAAAATTAAGAACACTTTAACACCCAAATGAATATGTTCTAATCATTATTAATCTCAACAAATAACTTTTTTTCTGAAGTCTTTCGGATGAAAAATCCATGCTGAAAGTATCCTTATCTCAAAAAAGTATCAAAAAAATAAGATATATTTAATGATTCCATTTACCAAATGAATGAAATTTCCAAAGACTGAATATTAACTAAGAGGATAAATAAAAATACTTAAAAAATGTGTACGTAATCTTCAACTTTTAAATTCATTCATGATGCAAGCTATAAAGTACTATTTTCTCTAAAATAATTTCTTTATTAAAAAATATCTTTTGTTCCTTTTTACATCAATCTAAAGATGTTGAAAACTTTGACGGTTTTTTTCAAGTCCATTTCGGTTATCAAAAAAAAAAGTATAAAGACATTTCGAAAACTTTTTTCGTTTTATTTTATTTTGAAACATATTATTTTCTTATGGTGCTTGATGAAAATTATGAATTATGTTCTTTATAGAAAGAAAATTGTGAAATACTTTTCTTTTAAAATTTTATGACTTAGCCAAGAAAAATTGATACTATTCTTTGATAATTTTTTGTTTGTGGTCTATGCTTAATTGGTTCAGTGTACTACATGCTCTTAAAAGATTAAATTCCACTTATAATTTAAAATAATTTAACATTATTGCAGAAGAAGCCTCTAACTTTTATCTTTTTAGATAAACAATTTGTGAATTTTTTACTTCATATTTTTTAACATGTTTTTTAATAATTTTATGTCAAGATTTTATAGTTAAGTTTTTGGAGTTTATACAATTTTTTTAAAAACAAACTGCGCTTTTAATTAATGTTGTCTTGTGATTTAATACAAAAATTGATTCAGATTGAAAAACAATATTTATATGTTGCAGGCGTTTACTGAGAAGTAGAAGTTGGTCTTCTTAAAATGAAATTAAAATTTAATTTCAAAGAAGAACAATAGTTAAAAGTAGAAATGATATTCTACTTCTACATTAAAGTATTTTAATTTTTCGTGTCTTTTTCAAAAAACCACTTATTTCATACTGCATTTTGTTTAGTAAAATTAACATAATCCGATTTTAATCAGCTTTAAAATCTTTTTTTCACGCCCATGAGTAACTTCCCTGCCTTATCCCTTTCCATTCTACATATTCCTCGTGCTGTGTGGTTAGGGGAAGATAGGCTCTAGACAAAACAAATAGGTTTTTTTGTCCCGTTTTGTACCGTTATGGCCTTAAATATAGGGATAATTAATTCGTAGACGATGGACGAAGTTGCCAAAACGGTCTCCAAGTTGGACGCCAAGGTCAAGGTGTCACATACTCATTTCACTTGCAGGCATGCCTGTACAACTCTCTTTCCAGCAGCACGCATTGATGCGGGGGAAATATTACAATTTTGAAACTAACAATATCAATGCGTTTTTTTAAGTCTAACCGTATATAATTTTTCTGTATAAGGATGTAGTTACTCAAGTATTTTAAGTTAACTTTTAAATATTGTATTAAAAAAAATAATGATTGTGGCATTTTAAACAAAATTATTATTAAGAAAATAAACGCATATTCAAAATTATGAATATGTCTTTACGTTACTATTCTGTTATTATCTCGCTTCCGTACGGTAAATCAGCGCCACCTGTATAAAAATCACAAAAGCTGTTTTTTTGTTTCTTTTGTTTTGGCTTTTAAATTTTTCCAGATAAAAAGTAGAATAACTGTTAATTCAAAGTATAAGCTATCTCCATTCCAAATTTCATCCAAATCCGTCCATCCGTTTCAGTGTGAAACAGTAACAAACATAAAAACTCACAAACTTTCGCCTTTACAGCATTAGAAAGATGTGTTTTTTTTTATTATTATTATTATCGGTTCTGTGAAAATCTAAACCATTTCCTGCGCTTGTGGGCCTCACCATGGCCGAGTGAATGAGCATGGTAGATGGCTGAAGGGTGAAGGTTCCGCGTTCGAGCCTATCGTGCGGCTGTCGATCTAACGGTCTGGAGTATTGGTCGAATTTCTCCAGATGTAACGTGAATACGCGTTAGATTTGATTGATTTGATTTTTGGATTACCGCCGACTTGTCGACACGAGGGATCTTGACCGACGTGGTAACCTCCGTGCGGGTCTTTCTAAGAGGTCCTAACTCGTATTTACTTGGATTTTCGGAGAAAAACCGCGGAAATCTTCGAACGGTTAGGTCGACGGGCCCAACCTGGGTTTAAACCAGGCCTTTTCGTCTCTGAGTGCAGTGTGCTCGGTCACGGGTCGGGAGAATACAAGTTAGAATCCCTTAATCCTTTGAGGCTCAACCCTTTCCCAATGCTGAAAAAAGGGCAGCCGTTGCCATCGCTCGACTTAACTACCAGCAAGCATTAGCTGTGTGCCGCACAGCCAGCTGTCGTCAAAAAAGGGTCTCTATATCTGTGGCACGCGATGAACGTTTCGATCGTCCGCCATCTTGCTGGTAGTTAAGTCGATCGATGGCAACGGCTGCCCTTTTTTCAGCATTGGACCATCTATCAAGCTGTTCTCGCATTCTTCCATTTTTTGGCAGATGTCAGTGCTATTAAAAATAATCGTGACCCTTTTTTTTACGGAAAAGGACGTGCTAAAAAGTAAAGGATTCTAGTGGAGTTATGTCACCCGCAACTATTTTTATAGAAATCAAATCTATTCTTCGTGACTGGCAACAGTCAAAACGTCAGAGTTTGGCGTTGCCAGAGCGCCAACACTGCGCGTTAAAGGGTTAAAAAATCCTCCGATCAAGGCACCCTTCTCCCGGACAGTAGTTCCTCACATGTAGGCTTGCTATAACTCAAAATTCACTATCTGATTGTAAACCGGAAAAGAAGAAAGATTTATCTAACTGCTAATCGAGTTGTATTCCTTATATTCTATCAAGAAATTAAAGGCTTTCATTGTAGTAACAACTACCACCGTAGTTCTTCCACATACTAATTAAATCGCTTTTTAATCGCCACTTAATCGTTCTTCTAACCTCCTCTAATCTACTCTGAGGGTTTTTTTTTATTTTAGCTTTTCTATGGAGAATAAAAAAACAAACTAATTTCAAAGGATTTCTTATTTCCCATGACGACAAAATCAGTTTAATGAACCTATTCTTTAAATTAAACAATGTTTCTGAGGCGAGGTTCACAATGAACTTTACCACAACAATTAAGATCAAGCGTCTTAATTAAAAGCTAAGCGTAATTACTAATGAAGTACCTATTCTTAAAAAAAATTCAAGGCTAATGGACAAAAAATTTGGCCAAGCAATATACAAATATATCATTATTGATATATTTGTATGACAATATAAAAAAGACACAATGACAATATAAAAAACATTTCCTTTTTCACTCTTTGAATTCATGAATTTAAGAAACTAAAATCATTTTAACTCTTTGAACAGCTTTAAGAAAGGTCAGTGACTCGAAAAAATTCAGAACGTGGCTTTACAAGCTGTACCATGAACCTAAATATATACTTACGAACAGTAAACCTATATTTATAAAATGTTTTTTAAAGAAAAGTGCTCTAGAAAAATCACTTCTATTTCAAACGCGTATTTCATTTTTTAATCAAAAGAGAGCGATGCTTAACAATAAATATTCGTATAAAATAGATGCTCCTAGAAATTAACGTGTCTTTGGTAAGTCACTTTTGTTTTCTCTTGCTATTAAAATTAAAATCGGATTTAAGTACAATTTGAGTTTATCTAAGGTTACTTTAACTAAGTTCTAATGTAGTTTTTGTCTTAAAAATGTATAGCAATTAATGATTTAGAGATATTTGGACATGTGTTCTAATAGTAGAACACTGGTTCTTAACCCTTTAACGCGCAGTGTTCCCACTCTGGGAACACCAAACTCTGACGTTTTGACTGTTGCGTGTCACGAAGAATAGATTTGATTTCCATAAAAATAGTTGCGGGTGACATAGCTCCACGAGAATCCTTTACTTTTTAGCACAGCCAGCTGTCGTCAAAAAAGGGGCTCGAGATCTGTGGCACGCGATTAACGTTTCGATCGTCCGCCATCTTGCTAGTAGTTAAGTCGAGCGATGGCAACGGCTGCCCTTTTTTCAACATTGGGAAAGGGTTGCACCTCAAAGGATTAAGTAACTTCAACACAATATGCATTTCACAGGGTTTTTTTTCCCCGAGAATTATAATAGCTTCCTTATTTATGATACTTAATGTTTCACTGATATGTAGATTGGGTGTTTATAGTTTTCAATGTCATCTAACATAATTTACGTACGAATTTTTTTATTTGCCTTTGAAAACAACACCCCCCCTCTCTCTCTTTTCTTTTTTTTTCCTTTAAGAAATGAAAACAAAACAGAACAAAAACTATAAATCGTCCTCGAGAGTCCTCATGGCTATCGTTAGATTTCTGACACTTACTAATATTTAGATGGTCCCGTAAAGATCTAAATATTAGTTCCGTAAGATTCCGTAAGATATAAAATGGAAAAGAATTTAAAGGAATGGATTAAGAAGGTCTAAATGGTCACTGTCTTCACTCTCAATTCAAGAAAACTAAACCTTTCCGAATTCTCATTTCCGAAATCCATTGAGAATTCATTGAAGTTTATTTGTCCTGATTATCTTCAGACCTAGGTTCTGTTAGATCAATTAAGTTACAATGTATCAATAACGATGAATGAACAAAGCTCCAGTGATGTCTGAAAATTCATGAAAGAAAGACAGTATATGTCGTTCCTTATTTTAAAAAAAGGCAAAAAAACTCTCGCATGTAACAGTGAACATTGCTGTCAATCCACATTATTCTTACATATTTTGGATGAATTGATTAATCCATGATTCAAATAAATCACTGCAAGCGAAAGCGCGATAAAACGAAAAATAAAGACATTAAAAATACAATTTACTTAGTTTAATTAACTAATTTGACACAAAAACAGCCAATAAAATCTAATTTGTTCTCTAGTTAGAACATAAATTAACCGCAACACATCAATAAAAATAGTGTATGGTATGATCAAAGATTTTGTTTGTATTACCCTTTTTTATGCACGAAACACTTGACCTGACGTCATTATTACTTCTTTCAATTCAATGGAGTGCTGAATGGCACATTCAGACAGAGTGCCCGAAACCTATCGTTTTAATTTCCCTTTTCGCGCTAGTGACCAGAGATGTAACCAGAAAATAATTTCGCGAGGAATCCAAACTGTGGGAAAGGCAGATTTGTTTTACAAACAAACCTCATTATTATCACTTTGATAACGAAAATCTAAATTTCGAATTGAAGGTGTGTGTGCGTGTGTGTGTGTGGGGGGGGGGTGGTTCTGGTCCTGTGGGCTATAACTCTGGTGAACTTTTTTGATACTAGAGGGTTTTGATGATTATATTCGATGTTGCTCAAATCTTCTTGGATGAAAGGGAGGAAAGGCTTTCGAAGATTTGAGGAAAGAAATGAACTCAGTTAACAGTGACAAGGAGTACGTGCACTAATTTGCTAATTTGAAGGGGCTTAGTAGCGTTTTATTATCAGGGCAAAAGGATACTTAAAGAAAGAAAGAATCGAGTAAATGCGTCGAATTTCTATAACCTGTTCCCCAGAAATTGTTAATTGTATTCCTTCATCAATGGCACTTTCATTGGATAGTCTAGTCTGATATCGATTAATGCATACTTAATATTTTTCATCCTACCAACTGAATATTGTTTAAAGAAATTGCACGAACCGTTTTTTTGTATCAAATTGTGGACTTTTAAACATACCAATCGAAAAAAAAAAATTATTTATGCAGGCAGAACAGACGACTATCAGCAATTAATAATTTAGAGGGGGGGGCTGCAGCAATGAATTATCGAATAAATACTAAGAAACGCCCGACAATAGTTTTACAAGCAATTAATCAGCTTCAAAAGAGTATATACATACAAAACTGTAAACAACAATTAAGATTTACAATTATGCAGTTCTTTGGAGATAAAAATTTTCTTTCTTGAAACTAAGATTTCAAACTGTAGAAATTCATATATACACTGAAAAAAATATATCCACTGACATCTAGAAAATAATTGGTAGAACTAGAATTTATGAGTCTATGTAGTCCTTATCATAGAAAAAGACACTTTTATAAAACCACTTATACAAATATTAGATTTCGACTCTATAATCTGGTGCTTGTACTGAGGCGAAAATATCTGTAAATCGCTGCGTACGTTAGCAAGTAGACTCACAAACGGTAATTCTAGTGCTCCAAAAATGGAACGATAATTTCTCGTTACGCAAACTATTCATTCTGCTGTGATTAACCACAATACTACGGAATAGAACTTCTTGATCATTTCGTCTATACCAGTGTGAGTATCACTTACATGCATAATTCTACGATCTATTCTTCTAGTTTTGGGAGACAGAGAAAAGCCATAAGTTCGTTCTAGATGAAAGCGATTTTTGTTTTTTTTTTTTTTTTTCTCCGTGTATAAATTGGCTGGATGGGGTTGTAAATAAAAGGAAAAAATATCAATCTTCAGTTTCATCAGACAACTAATCAATGATTTTGGAGCAAGCGAAGATTATGATGAATCTAAGGCATCGATAACTTCAAGCAATGAGATAAAGTGTTTAAGGAATAAAATATTGTCTTATTCAAAGACTTGATTCTTCCTTTCAGCTTTTAAGAGGTTTTAATTT
Source organism: Cheiracanthium punctorium (assembly GCA_038373885.1). Classification (NCBI taxonomy): domain Eukaryota; kingdom Metazoa; phylum Arthropoda; class Arachnida; order Araneae; family Cheiracanthiidae; genus Cheiracanthium; species Cheiracanthium punctorium. Next base: position 105,857 of record JAWZYV010015304.1, read on the forward strand.
TTTTTATTGTGTCTAAAACGCCTACTAACATATTCACTCTCTTTTTTTGTAAAAATGCAATGGCGGAGATTTCCCATTACAATATAACTTTTCACACCTTAGTTTTTGAATATGTCCCAGAAAAGGAATCTCCCTCGTTGCGTTGGAGTTCGAAAGATTTTGGTAATATTAACACCAAAGAGAGTTTGAAGTAGAACTTAAGCAAACAAAGAAAATAATCGTAACACTGCCTTTAAAGAACTTCACTGAAAGCTACATGCCTTAATATACACTTACATATATTTTCTATATGAGTTGGAGGAAGAGACGTGTAAAACTTTCAGATGCGTATAACATTTTTTTCTGACAAGCCTTGATAAAACAAAAAGATAATCTATATGAATGGTTTCGATGTTGTTTTCTTCCTTCGAAACTTTTTTAATAACTTCAAGCAAGAACTTTTTATTAATCGTCTGATAGAGAGTATTGATGACAATATATTAAAAAAGAAATCAGATATTTTCAAGACCACATTCTTCCGAAGCACTCAGCTATTACAAAATATTACAAAATAGCATGTTTGAGGGAGAGAGAATTGCACTTAAAATTCCTATCTATAAAGATTTTAAAAGAGCCATTTGGCTGAGCTATTTAGTAAATTTTGCATGGATCTATGTCAAATAAAATTTCAGTGAAGATTCTTAAACCTCTGAGCGGCTATGATATAAAATTCTCTTCTCTGATCTCGAGTTTACACTGCATTGCACCAAAGTATCTTGGTTACTAAAACACTTATTTTTTAAACTTGAAAGCATAAAATTAGCGCATAAATCTGATTTTATTTTAATTGTTGTTGCTTTTATTTAAATCTCTTTTTCAAGGTATAAAAATTTCTTATAGTAGCGGGCTCACACCTTTTCTAACAGGCATGTCATACTTCTTTTTTTTTTTAGTCCTGAACTGAAGTGTTTAACATGTTCGTTCCTTGTTGCAAAGTCACATCACAACTGTGAGGATTCCTTTCTTTGTCAAGAGTTGCTATGTTGGTCTTTGAATGCTCGCTGAGACCACTGCTGGTTTTGCAAAAGGCATTTTCAGAAGCAGGAGGAGAAATTAAAAAATATACAAAATTACTATTTTGAAGCTTAACTCCTAATTATTCAAAAGTATTGACCTGCAACTCACATCAACATTATGAATTATGTCAATGAAAGCACAACAAATCACCTTAAGTCAACAATAAAAACTCAACTGTTTTACAGAACAACCAACACTTAATCAATTTGATTAAATCTAAACAAAATAACAAAAATCTAAGCAAATAAACAAACATTGGCAATTTCAGAAAAAAATGATATTGAATAATTCCACAACCTCTGCCAGAAATCAAATTATTAATACAACAAAACATGGGTTTCGATTTAATAATGTTTTATATAATCATATATAATAAATATTAATTAAATTTTAGTCTTATTAATCTCGGTTTTTAAACAGTTTCATTTGCTTTAGTCAGGAAGACATACACAAACACTCAAATGTTTTTAATTCAAATTTTCTCAAGATATTTGAGAAAGATGACACAGAAAATTTTATCTTTGCAAAATTAGCACAATTTTAAATGCGAACGTAAAAAATCAAATTTGTTAATTTAATAAATTGTAAAATTCAATTATTTAAATAAAAAATGTGCAAGAATAATTGTAAAAAATTCATATCCATATTCAACATTTCTTTTCCTTCTGCCCCCCCCCCTCTCCCCAATCTTCTCAATATTAAGCACATTTAAATCTAAAACAATTGCACTCAACTTTTCGAGCAACTGAGCAGTTTTAAAAACAAAATAAATTTAAAGCTCCTCCTGAAATGAAAACTTGAAAAGAAGAAAAAATAAAATATTCCCTGTTAAAACTAGCATACGAAAAGAAAGGCAGGTGTGAATAAAAATAAATCAGAATTTAATATGATCAAGTTGGCTTCTTTTTCTCTCTCTCTTCAGAAATTCTTGACGAAATCCGAGGAAAAAGTTTAGAGGCAGAATGCTGAGCTGCTCTCTAAAAAATTCACAAATGGCTGTGCAGCTTTCAGGAGGGTTAAAACTGGGCAAAGGCGGAGAGCGGAATAAAATATAATACAAGACATTCAATCTAAATCACTTGGGGAAAGGGGTCTGTATAAAATTATTCTTATATAAGAAAAATTTGAAGAAAAGTCTGTTTAACCCTTTGAACACTTTGAAAGTCTGTTTAACCCTTGTGCGCTGGCTGTGCGCGCACAGCCAGCTGTCGTCAAAAAAGGGTCTCTAAATCTGTGGCACGCGATGAACGTTTCGATCGTCCGCCATCTTGCTGGTAGTTAAGTCGAGCGATGGCAACGACTGCCCTTTTTTCAGCATTAGGCAATCTATCCAGCTGTTCCCGCATTCTTCCATTTTTCAGCAGATGTCAGTGCTGTTAAAACTAATCGTGACAATTTTTTTTTTACGGGAAATGACGTGCTGAAAAGTAAAGGATTCTCGTGGAGCTATGTCACCCGCATTATATCATTATTATAGAAATTAAATCTATTCTTCGTGACTGGCAACAGTAAAAACGCCAGAGTTTGGTGTTCCCAGAGCGGGAACACTGCGCGTTAAAGGGTTAAAGAAAAGTAATCTTATTAAACCTTTGTGCGACTGGAACGTGAAATTCAGTTCACTGATTTCAGTTTTCACTGCAACACACCAACAGTTTTTGGTAACAAAATCAAATCCCATTATAAATTTAAATGTAATTTATAATGTGAATTAGATTTGCACTATAGGGGAAAGGTTTTTCTCTTCATTACATAATGCTTAAATGAGCTTTAAATGTGTATCAGATACATTCTCGTGAGGCAGTTATTAAAAACAGCTGAAAAATGCTGTACTGAGAACAAAATGAAAATTTAAAAAAAAACTGCATTTAAACACAGAGAAACAGAATGAAGGACTGAATATAAATTTTGAGTGATAATAAGGTCTACTCTTCATCAGTAACAAAATCAGCGAATTGATCAGTTTAAAGTCACATGACTCAGTTAAAAGCAACTCAGTTGCTCGCTTTCCTGCCTTTGTGCGGGTTGGTGATTTTGCTGCTTTAAAGGCGTGCATCCTATTACCATCCAAAACGTGGGGACGGTTTTTGTTTCATTTATTTCTGCTTTTGAAAAACAAATATTCATTTCTTTTTAGTTACGGCAGTTGTTATGTGAAGTTAATATTTCGAGAACTTATGTAACACATATACTAATGCAATTTGCAGTATTTAAATTTGAACGGTCTCCCTAAGTTGAAACACAGCAGGAAATGGAAAACACACTTTTTAATTAATTTACTCAAAACATTTTATCCATGCATCTCTCCTTACAATCAAATAAATACAAGTAGCTTCTCAAGCAGGTTAACTAAAAAGTGCAAAAATAATCAAGTACAAGTTTAATGAAAAGGAAAAAAAACACATGTCCAAGCGACAAATAGAAAGAAAGAGAAATTCCAATTAAACAAAGTCAAGATCTTTTAATTTATTAAAATTTCGAATGGTATTTTACAGAAAATCGACAAAGCGTTCAAAGGAATCTTAATGGATTGTACAAGAAATTTGCAAGCCAGGAACTTTGAAAAACTATTCAAGTTTGGAAAACATAAGTCTTCGCAGTACAGAAAAAAGCAATCTAGATTTGAACTAGAACAAATTTTCTTAACTATTTTAAAGCAAAAGTAGGGTGTTATAGGTTTAAATTTTTGGAAATGCATTTTCTTTAATGTTAATTTGTAAATAAATTAAAAAAGTCTTCAAACTTTATTAAATCTTGTAAATTTGATAAAGTATACCATACTAAAAAATTCTTGTAATAAAAAATAAAAATTTATTTTTAAACTTTTACTATATGTATACTGAAACACAAAGTTGAAATGCAATTCTGAATCTTCAGAATTATTTAATGAGCTTCATATAAGTTTAGTTTTTCAACCGAGAACAAAATGGCTCTTTATCACTGGGAAAGATATGGATAAATATATTTTTAATAGATTAATACAGTGGAACTTCTATGAGCGGCCACTTCTGTTAAGCGACCCCTTCCTCCAACGGCCAATTTTTATGGCCCCTACTTTTTACCCTATTTGCTTAATGTTAAAAGATCCTCTAGAAGAGACCATGCAAACCTCTATAAATTTTGTAGCTTTTCACTGGAAGAGAAGTAAACAAAACCATATTTCAAACCAGTCGCTTTACTGTAAATCGACAGCAGGTACACGTGCACGTACACTTCAAGTAGAAATATCGCAGGTTAGAGAAGAGACATGTCTAAAAGGCGAGTGATTTTACTGTTGGAGTAGGGTGCTGATGAGATCGAGTGACACGAAAAAGAAAATTCGGTGAGGAATTTGGCGGTTACTTTTGGTTGCAAAAAAACTCAAAACGCAAATGTTAAAGAAAATAGATTTTATTATGACAAATTCAGAATGCATGATGAATATCAGGATGAATGCTCTGTCAGTTGTAAAAAGCAAAGTAGAGAGAGAAGTACTCTCAGAGAAAGAAAAAAATTAAAGAATCTGAAATGGTTAGATATTTTATTAAAATTTAAATTTTAAAAATATATTTGCATTATTATTTCTGTATTAGAATTCAATATCTCAAATAACTAACAAACAATATTTTCAGCATTTTTTTCCCTTGACTATTAAATGTTTATGCTTCTTTGAGAGACCACCTCTCTTAACGACCAATTCTTTGCCGAACGGAGGGTGGTCGCTCCTGAGAAGTTTCACTGTATTTTATATTCCACCAAATTGTATATGTTTCTGAAGAGAAATAAATCAAAATGAGACTGCCTCACTTTTTAAACAAGGGGCTTGCTTTGTGCATATTTCTTTAAAAACGCCGTAGCATTTCGCATTTGATGCCTACATAAAATGTTTCTCATGAATCGTAGGTAAGTAAAAAAATAAAAACATTTTTAAGCTAGTATCTCCTCTTTGTTATGTACTTTCCATGCATTATTTACAATTTAAATTAATTTTATATGTAAATTACCTATAATCAATTATATTTTTCAAAAACATATTATTCGGGTTTCAAGTCCTATTGCTTTTGAAATGCTAAAAATATTTTATTCTTGAGGAATAATTTCCATTTTTTTATACATCCAATATATTATCCTTTTTACTCTTGTTATCTTCTATACCACCATTTAGAGGTTATTTTATCGTATATAAAGTAAAACAGATTTACTCTCCTTTAAAAACACACACACTCTCTCTCGCTCCTTCTGTGTGCGTGTGTGTGTGTATATATATATATATATATATATATCGCATTAGAAAATAGAAAAGAAAGTAAAGAAATAAAGCAATTCAGTCGTTCTCTTTTAAAAGCACTTTTAAAATCGCTGAAGAGTGTATTTTATTTTTCTGTGATCTTTCGAAAATGGAATGATAATTTACTGAGTTCATGGGTAAAATTTTAAAAATCTAAAAAAGAGAATGTAGCATGTATCTGTCTGTATAAGTCAAAAGTACAAAAAGAGATGTTGTCGTTTATTATTTTTACTGCAAAAGCATGCCTGATGGAATATTTCTGAGGTATAAAATAGGTATTCTATCAGAAACAATTTCAGCCTTTATAAAGAAAAAAAAATAATTGAACTATCTTAAAATCCGAAGACTTATTTGAGGATGTAAATATAACAGTGGCAGTAAGTAATAACAGCAGGAGCCCCACCACGATGATATCGGAAAGCTTCCCGTAGCGGATAAATCAAGCCTTCTCTTCTCGTGATGTCACAATCCAAGAAACATCCCGATGTGTGCTATTACGAGCCTGTCGGAATCACTATCGGAAAAAAATGCTATTTTTTTCCGACTGGGTAGAGGATGCCGGAAACTTGCATTCCGATCAGTAGAAGATGGATGGATGTTTTATTTTGTGCGCCTGGGAGTGTTAAGCGTTCCAACAAAAGGTCCCCCTTTTCTCGGCAAGCTTGAGTTTGCCTGCCTGTCAAAAAATACACCCCTTCCTTGATAGATGTGCTCCAACCCCTAAGGAAATTCTGAAGGCAATGCGCTCATTCAAGGAATTCTAGAAGTAGGGGAGGAAGTAGTGTATTGTGAATGGTTGATGTGTCTCTGATATCCGATAGTGCCGGAATCGTCACAACAGGTTTTTAAATTCTCACTTCTTTTACACGATATATTCGGGGTAGCAAGAAACTGAGGGTCGCGGCTATTTATCCAAAGAATTTGACTATCCGTGGGTGGGAACTATCCGTCACTGATACTCTCCGATAACATTGTGGTCGGGCCCCAGGTTCGTAAATATTTCAGTTATGATTAAAAACATTAAGCGCGTTAAACGTCTATTTATTAAAATGCAATAAAATAAATATATTAAATCTTTCGGTCTGGCGGTGGCCCAGGTAAAAATTACGTATTATACGCACAGTAGAATCAAGGTCAAGTAATAGAAAAATACAAGTGATAAGAGAACTTCTCGCGGGCGCATTACCGACTACATACACTTGGCAACCAAAAAAAAACTCACCAAATACAGAGTTAATCTAAATTTAGTCCAACGAAGTTAAAGCAAGTAGGCAGCGAATGGATAATTTTGAAAGCAGGTTCGTGACATCAAAAATTAAAGAGTAAAAATGGTTCAAAATAAAAGATAACTGAGTGAATTGAAAGGCAAATGCAAAATTACCTTAAAATTACAAATCGGAAAAAGAAAATTTGTTTATAGAATTGATGCTGTTTCTCAGTCTTAATTCTGTATAAAGACTTGTGAAAAAGATAATACAATTTTTGAAAGCCAAAGTAAAGAAATACACGCTTAAAATTATCGAGCTATACTAATTTCGACGGCTTTAAATTTTGTAATGATCGGGAGCAAACAGATACATAATTTAAATCTGCGAAACAAATTTAGTTTGACATTTTCAAGCCTACAAATGATAACAGGAACTAAACGTTAAAATTTAATTTTAAACAAATTAATTTTTTAAAAATCTGAGCAACAAATTTGAATTAATATAAAATTTGTCAACTGCATCATAATCTTTCTGCTAAATGAAAAAGTGTACAATCTAATTTGATAACAAAAAAATTGAATTAATTTTTTTTCTTTCTTTTCTTTATTTTAAAAAAAGCACATAACATGCTATTCAATTTAAAAAATGAGCTATTGAAAATTAAATGCAATTCCTGAACTTTTTAATCAAACGTACATTCCCTTGTTAAATACTAATTGTGTTATTCGCAAATCCTTTGTCGGGAATGAGCCTTGCTTATGCGCTTTACCAAGAATATTTCGCTGAAACATTTAAAGAAATTCAAAATTTCGCAGCTGTTTAGTCACTCAACGTATTCTAGTACCAGTCCCAGAACGAACACCATGATTGTAAAAATCCTCTGGATATTGTTTAAACCTTTCACGCAAGCTTTCTGAAGCTACCATTTCAGAACGTTTCCTTGACAGTGCTTTTCTGTTCGCCGAATATGTGAAAGTCAAATAGAAACAAATCTGGACTATACGGGGTGGCCCATGAACTTTCATTTAAACGCCCTCTCGCAGACGTTTCTTTGTTATGGTGGCTGTGTTTTCGTCTAGAGCACTGGTTCCGAACCTTTTTCTCCTTATGAACCACTACTAAAATCCGAAAGAAATTGGTGAATCCCTTGTGTAGTTGTTGTGCAATGGTGTATTATTTTTGCGAAACCCCTTCATACTTTTTTTAAACGATGACACTAAAATAAATAATAAAAATGTGTTGCGAGAAAGCTCTTTTGGTATATTTTCGCTGTTATTTCTTTTACTGCCTCTGGACCAATACTATATTTAAATAAAAATTAATTACAATAACGCATGAAAAGTCATTTAAATTTTTTATTTTTAAAAACAATAATACCATTTTTCATTATATAAAATAAGAAGTACGAAAAACGGTGCTGAAAAAAATATTTTACGCGGAATTCTTTTTTCTTGATACTCTTTCAAGTTTCCTCAAAATTATTTTAATTATGTATCAATATATCATGCCAGACAATTAAGATTAATTAAACGCAAACACTAAAATGCGTTTGTCAAACACTAGCATAAAAAGTAAATTAGAACTTCGAAAAGAATTTTTTATTGTTGGCTTCTAAAGTGATATCTATCATATTCATCATAATTGAGCTAACTTTTTACTTATAATCGATTATTTTAATTAGTAGTTTGTATATTTAGCAACAGCAACTGTTTATCATTTCCTTAATTTTTCTCTAGTAAAGTACAGTTTGGCAAGTAGCCATATATGAAAAATGTAAAAGCAGCCGAAGTTTTACTTGTGACACAGTTTTAAGTTTCTCTCAGATGATTTCTTGTACATTTCAGTACAGACAGGCTCATAATTGACTATATTTTATAATAAATTTTTAAACATCGTCTTTATTTAGTTTCAAAATCTACTCTCAATGAAACTAGAAAAGTGGGAATCGTTTACGAACATGGAAATGCAAAATTAATAAGCTTACGTTTTGCTCAAAATGTTTAAAGTATTTTCGGAAGTTTTTTTTTTTTTCCTAATCTTTGTTTCTTTTCCCCCTATCATTGTTTTAAAAAGTCAATCCAATAAGTTGAGTCACATAAAGCATAATGCAAATTTTTAGTTCTAAAAATAAATTAAACATAGAAATATCTTTGCAGAACAAATTTTTCGCACATATTACTTAAACGGATGGTTTGGATTTATTTTTATCACATTCTTTTTATTCTTCAAAAAAAAAATAATTTTGCCATTGTTTTCGTCCCTGTTAAAGTAAAATTAATATATTTAAATTTTTAAAGATAGCAAAAGTGAAAAGACAAGTGTATTGCATAGTACAACAAATTAAATACGGTCGGACCTCTAAATTAAGAAATCGGCAAATCCAGAAAAAAGTTATTTGTATGAAAATTCGTCAAGTTGAGATTTACCTTTTAAAATATTATAAGCTACATAAAGCATATTTTAAAGTCACAAATACTATTTTTTAAGTAATTAGTTAATTGCACTTTTTAAGAATCAAACAAAACTTCAGAGCTTCCTCAATCACAAAATGTACAGAAATCGGTATGTTCTTATCTGCAAATCTCTGTATCCATTTCAAAACTGAGTTATCCACATCCTCATAGACACATCTTTTTAAACGCTTTGAACAAGAATTCGATGAATCATAATTTCATAATCATTAGTTCATTCTTATCTCCATTTTTTACTATTGTTGACAAGCTGTTTGGGGTAGTACCATATTAAAAGCAAAATCTTTTTTTTCTGCATGATTTTCATTCACTTCGTCAAGAATTAAATTTCTCATTCACTTATTTTTTCCTGATGATCAAACCCTTTCACTTTTACACTTTCAAGCTACAAGAGCCAAAATTACGAGCACGACTGGCTGAAAATCTAGAAAATTGTACTCACCTTGCGGCTAAAAATGAAAACTGAAAGCCGTAATAGACATGAGTTCATTACTGGATCGCAATATTACCCCACTATTGGGGTGCAGACATTTTGGAAATTTTTTCATCGATATTGGTGACAGAGCAACAATATTTTCGAATATAAAATCTAAATTTTACTTGATATTCAGTATGCATTGTAAAGTTTTTAATTTTAAAACCAATAACGGATCAAAAACTGTAGTGAATTCACTTGCAATACTTATCTAACACAAATACTGCTCAGGAAATACGAACTAACACCGAAGATCCGACCCATACTGACATCTTAAATATGTTTTCAGATATAAAAAGTTTTACGTTAAGTTTCAAATTTGACTAGGTACCATTTCCAATTCGTGGGCATACGAGAATCGGGAAAATAACTGCACACGAAATATATCAACGTCAAATTAGCGAAACGTCACCCAAAAATTTAATTTAGATAGATTTTTTTTTAATAAGTCAGCGAATCTGGAAGAAAATGCGTAAATCAAACATAAAGTAAATTTTGTGCAGAAAAGCCACTCAATTATTGTGATATTAAGAAGTACGTTTAAAAAGAAGAAAAAATAAACTCAGAAATTCATCACAATTATCATTCACCCTTCTTTTAACATAAAACGATTCATCTGTCACAGGATCAGATTATTATTTTTCTTTTTTTCAGCGAAACTAAAACGTAACAAGCCACGGGGAGGGGATCAGCTTGAGTACCACAGGCGACTATTAACGTTGTCTTTTGTCATCCTTAACCTAGAGAAGACAGACATAAATAGACAAAGCAATTAAAATGCAGCTTTTATGAGGAGTAAAAAATGTAGGAAGAAATTTTCCATAATTAGTCCTTGGGATCCTTGAATTTTTAAAACAAAGGACCCTTTCCTAATTTAGAAAAGACAATTTAAAAAGGAAAAAGAAATCCACAATTCATTAGCCAATAAAAAGTTGCTTTAATGACTTTTTAAGCTTGTCCGAAAATGTTTTTATTATCGCCAAATTACCCTGAGTCATTTTTTTTTTCTTTTCACTCACAGATAACTGTTATCGCGCAAGTGTCACTCGAAAAAAAAATCCGCTAGTATTTCTTTTTTAGGTATAAGACCCAAACCTGGCATTCGTATTTAAGTAGTCATTAATTATTAAACTGGAAAAAAGGTTAATTGAAATGAACTTTCCTATTTTAAAGAAATTTACCTGACACACGAAAACAAAGCATTTAGTTACAATGAAAGATTTTTTCCTAAACAATTTTTAACTACGGTCTCTCGATAATTACGTTAATTGAAAACAGGCAGATTATTTCCGTTTACCAGTTTCGTTAAAAAAAATATTATGATCAACATTTTGTACTGGTTGTTAAAGAGGAAAATAAACCAACTTGAATGAACAAGCACATGAGTGTTTTGACTCTAATTATCTCTTCTGATCAGCATAATTAGCTTTCATGCTGTGCATTTTTATCCAATAGTATAAATTAGTTCTTATACCGTACTGAGAAAGAAATCTTTTCATTTAAAATCATTTAGAGCATAAACTGAAAGACAAAAATCTGATTGGACATCACATGACTCTTATTTAATCACAAGCATTTTTAATTCACTTTGTTTGTATACTTATTTGGAAGTAAGATGTGATACTTCACACACACTTTAGCACATTATTAAAATATTAGCTAAAATATTAGTTTTGATTAACATCACATATTTATGCAATTACTGATTCAGCAATCGTATCTGAAATATTAGAATAGAGTAAAAGCCCCCTCATTGCTTTTTTAATAAATGCAAGTTGTAGTTAGATACTACGCGTATTACGTGCACAACTAAGATGGTACTATCACAAAACGATAGTACACTGGTCAAGTACGACTTAGAAATACACCCCTTTTTTGATAATGAAAAAACTTTTTTTTTTATCAAATTCTAATATTTAGCTAATGCTGATACATATAATTTTTTCATGAAACTAGATGCGCATTTATATAAATTGAGAGAAGGGTTTATTTTTTTTTTAAGTTTCATTGAACCAGTCATTATCAAGAAATAATTGTGAAGCATTTGCAGTAAACCCAAAACGACTGGTAGTTAATGGAAGAACTAAGTATTTATAAAAAAAATTTAAATATTATTATTTTTAATGTATCGTCGGTGGATAGATTGCTATAAAAACCAAAATATACTTAGCCAAATAAATTGCACTTTTTTTAAAACGGAAATTTGTTTCGAGCAAGTTTTACTGTATTTATTTGGGAGTGTTTACTTTTAAGTGAACTGTCAAAAAAAAGACAGAGGTCTCTCGAAAAGTTTCTACTTTAAAGCAGTTTCATTTTAAGCGCAATTTTTATGTCGACGTCAACAATTTGAGCTTTGTGCGAAATTAAATAAAATTTTATCTCGAAACTTTTTTTTCTGTGAAAGAATTCCTGATGAAAAGTTTTCTTACTTACCGCAGAGTGCTCATGCCCAAACACAAATATCAAGATCACTGAAAGAGCCGGAGGGTACAAGCTAACACCCCTTGTGGTTTTGAACAGAGATACCTCGTAATTGAACAGATATTCAGGAGAATTTAGCTCAGCTGGCACTTCAGAATATTTTTTATGGGATCATTTGGGTTTTGATATTTCGCTCCATAATCACTACTCGATGTATGACATTTTTTAAAGAGCGGCAGTCCAAACGAAATATTTCTTTTGAAACTTTAATTTATCTAATATATTTCTGCTTAGGTTGTTATATTATCACATTCTCCAATTTTTGCTGATGTCTTTAGCGAAAATTGGATCAATGTTATCCGATCAAAATGTAATTGGTTATTATTTATCGTATTATTATTATTTTGGATTCAAATAATGTCAATAAATAAATTTGTGGCATGAAATGCATAAGTATGAACAATTAATGTTTTTTCATTAAAAAAATTCGTATAAAAAGTAAAAAATATAAAACTCGGCTGTTCAAGACTCGTCAGAGGTAGACCCCCCTGAATCCCCCTAATTTTTTAGTTTCATTATTGCCATATTAAAACGATATTAATTGACTATGTCATTTTATCTCTCATCTTTCGCGTATTTCGCCTGGTAACCCTATGTTGAAATTTTTATGATTGTAACCTATTTATAGAAAAATACATGTGACGCATTTTCTACAGCTTACGAAATATTGTAACAATAGATTAAAGCTGTTGGGAACTAATAGTATTTAAATATAGGTAAAATTGCGTCGCATTTTTATGTCGCTTTTTTGGGACACATTTTCGGACAATTTTCAAGAAAGGGGGTGGATAAGGGGGGGATAAAATGATATAGTCATTAATATGTTTTCGTAACCCATTAACACCCAGCAATCTACACTCATGTCCATAAATTAAGGATAATGAAGTTCAGGCAAAGAAAGAGAAAGAAGCAAAACAAATTTGACTTATTTGTAAAGTCTATTTATTAAACAAAAAGTAAAGAGCAAAAAAGATGCTATATGTTTGACATAATTAATAAAAATTGCAAGTTTTACTCCCTTGACCAAATTTAAAAAAAGAACCTATTTACAAAAAACAGTATAACAGGGTTAGTACGATGGTTAATACGGAGTATGTCTCCCGGACGATGCAACACAGGCCTGACAACGCCTAGGCATGCTGAGTATCAAATGATCAATCTGATCTTGGGGAATATTACACCACTCATCAAGCAATGCACTCCGAAGTTCCGGTAGACAGGTGGGAGGGGGTTGACGGGCTGCAATTCGTCGGCCAAGCATATCCCACACATGCTCTATTGGATTCAAGTCCGGTGAGTATGCTGGCCAATGCATACGGGTGATATCCTCCGATTGAAGGCATTCGTCTACAATGTTTGCACGGTGAGGACGGGCGTTGTCATCCATAAACACAAATTCAGCACCCATGGCGCCCCGAAACAAACGTACATGTTGTTCCGGAATGACATCCCGATAGATGTGGCCTGTCATCGTTACACTCTGAACATGCAGGTGAGTTCTGGAACCAAGAATAATTCCTCCCCAAACGAGCCATCCTGCACCACCGTAACGGTGTCTTTCAATGGTGTTTGTTCTCTTGGTGGTAACGGGTACCTGGAGCTCTCCAGATGAATGTCCGGCGAGAATCAGACTCCAAACTAAACCTGGACTCGTCGGAAAACATCACACAAGACCACTGTTGCGGTGTCCACAATGCATGCTCTCTACTCCAGGTTAATCGCAGGCGACAGTGAGTTGCGGTAAGTGGAACACATCTGACAGGCCTACGAGCATATAGACCAATGTGCCCTAAGCGTCTGTACACGGTCTGCCTTGAAACTGTCGTACCGGTAGCTGAAGAGAGCTGACGAGACAGGTCTGATGCTGTACTCCGTCTGTTTCTTTTGGCAGTAACTGCCAAATAGCGGTCCTCATTCGGCGTTGTAACTCGGGGGCGACCTGTGCTGTAACGTCTACTCACATTACCATCATCTTGGAATCGTTGCCAAAGCCTGGAGATGACACTCTGGGCGATTCCAAGTTCCTCGGATACTTCCAGCTGGGTACGTCCACATTTCAGTCGTCCGATAATTCTGCCACGTAAAACATCATCCAAATGCCTCCTTTGTGCCATAACTATGCGGTTTTTGCACTGAAAGGCTTTCACAGCGCTTGTGAACAATTTTACTTCTTTGCCACCATTCCTTATATACCCCTCTCTTACACTCTCGTCATTGTGACGTACCATCCACGCCATCTGGTGGTTTCCTGTAATTTGCATATTCTTCTTCAAGATGTGTGTGATCATACCACAGGTGAAATTTTTATTTTAGAGATCAATTTCTGTGTGATTCTGAATTATCCTTAATTTATGGACATGAGTGTATTTTCAGACTGTTGCAAAATGTGCAAGTCGCAAAAACAATTAGCATTAATTTTTTTCCTATTTAAATTTCTCCAATAATTAACCTGGTTTCTACAAAATACTTAGCGATAACAGAGTAATATGTGTATCTTTCATTGTTTCATTACTACTTTTTGAAAAAAGAAATAAATGCCTTCTCCTTACAACAAAAATCTCGGAAATTTACTTATCACTTCTGGCATCAACATAAATTCGAGAATGTGCTGAAAAAAGCCGGGATATAATGGGTTAACATGTATTTTAAGAAGTTTCATGAAATAGTACTTACTACTCGTGAATAAAGGATTGAAAAATTTAATATCACTTATTAATTTTTGCGATCAGCAGTGAAACCGTTAAATTTTGAGCGTGCTCTAGATATAGGATAGGGACAGGTGCGGGGGGGATAGGGGGAAAATCAAGTGTATGTTTTGTTTTTGTTTTTTTAAGGTCCTAAAATCAAGCTGTTAAATTTATGTTAATTATATTATTAAGGTGTATTGCATACATTAAACTTATATAGATTGAAAATATAGCATTAATTTTTAATGTTATCAAAATTCTTTCCTACGGTGTCATTTTTAGTTAGGCAAGTTTTGATAAAATTTGAAAGTTCCCTTTGAAAAATTTGAGGTTCAGCTACCCATCTAAGCCAAAATTAATATTTTCTCCAATGTATGTTTCTCCAAAGTCGAAGCTTTCAAATTCGATTTATGAATTTCTTTTTTTTTATTTTTTTAATTCATTTTTAAATACGAACTCTTGTAGTAAAGAAGTTCAATTTCTTCCCCCACCCACCCACAAAAAAAAGGGAAAAAAAAAGATAGGTTATATCGATTTTTATAAGCGATATTTCATTCTAGTTTTTTGAGTTCTCAGTCACCTTGGAAAAAAATTTCTGGCTACACTACTGGTTCCACAAAATTAATTTCTACAATAAGCAGTTAATTAAAATGCCAATTTCACTGATTTAAACTGTTGTTTGAGGAATATTTAACAAAAGGAGAAATTAAAAATGTGAGTATTGTACAGAACTTTGCTAAGTGTATTAAAAAAAAAAAAAGAAAAAAAAAACACACATTTTACCCCACCTCAGAAGAAAACATTTTAAAATTAGAAATTATTATTTTATTCTTAATTTCTTTATATAATCCAGTTATTTTGAAGTCTCTCTACTAATATGTATCAAAATATAAATGCTTTATCTAATTATAAGGAATCTAGAAGAACGTTTTGCAATATCGCTTGCCCAGACAGCACATAAGCTTAAATCAAGCTTGACATTTCTTTGAATTTGACGTATTAATACAAGCTTGGCAGTTCAATTCATTTTAAGCTTGCAGTAAGCTTAGAGATTACAAAAAAGTGAGTCAGCAAATATTTTCTCGCCGAATTTAAGTCATTTGAACTGTCAAGCTTGAATACAACTTGATTACTGCTTGATTTGGAAAGCCACATCCATATAACAAATAATTTATCATTTCATTGTGCGTTTGAAGAAGGTGAATGCAAAAGATATTTGACCCTTGCTTTGCGATAAGTGCTGGCAGAGCGTAAAGGAGAGTGGAGCAAACAGTAATCCAACGAAGTTGTACACCAGCTCGCTACTTTAGTTACGCGTTGTGTTCTTCCAGCTGAATAAAGTAGTACTTAACCGGATGCTTAGAATAGTTCTACACTCTTGGAGTGCATTTGAAGGAGTTCAGAAATCATTTTCCTAATGCACGAAACTCCTTTTTTTTATGCCTCCATAGTGAATTCTTTTAATCAGAGGATGGCAACAAGCATAGAACAAGCTCTTCGCAGAGATTGCGTTTTTGACATGATAGAGAAATTGTAACACATTCTAAGTGGCAAACTGTAATTTGTTCGGTTTTATTCATCGAAAGACTTGTGATTTTTCTAACAGGAAAATCATTGTAAATAAAAGTTTGATTATTACCGTTTGATGAGTTATAAGAATTTTTCGAACGAAAAATTTCAAGTAAAAAATAATCACGTTTTATAAAGCATAAAGCAGTAACTATCACTTATAGAATTTATATTTATAGTTACAGATGAAAGGTGACATTAGCACAATTAAATTCAATTGTGAACCGCTTCGATTTAAGAGTTAAAAAACAGCCATAGTTGATACTCTTCAGGTTAATTACATTTCGGACAAACATGACTTCAAACAATGTACTTGTCCAGTTTTAAGTACTAAATGTTAATCAATCTTAATTAGTTTTGTGATGCTATATATATGTACTTTATTTATAAAATAAATACCGTATTTTCCGGTAATAACGCCGCGGCGTTAAACTATATTTTTCTTTTTCGGAAGCAAAAATACAGCCAATAACTGGGTGCGGCTTGTAAGTAGTTCCAAAGTTACAGCTGATCATTTAACCCCCCCTCCAAAAAAAAACCAAACTTAAATCTGGTTAAGGAACAAAATAATCCATGATCTTTTTCCGTTCCTATAAAAGTCTGGCATGGCGAAAACCCATCACGGTGTTTACGTATAGTAACATTTTTCAGAATCAAAAAACATTACTTTGATCGGGCATCGCATCAAAGCGCTAAACCTTACCTATAGGCGTCTAATTATACTCTATGTTCCAAATCTTTTTCAGCATTACAAAATATGCATATTCGCGTCTGGCAACAACTCAAATTAATTTTACTTCACGTTCTTCGTTCGATTTTATTCATTTTATTAGTGTTCTTGCTCCGTTACTGATTATTTTCCGTTATGTTTTCGAACAATTCTAAGCGGCGAAGTTATACAGCAAAGTTTAAATTAAATGCTATCTCATTAGCAAAAGTGAACGGCAATAGACAAGTAGCACGAGAGCTGAATGTGGATGAAAAACGTGGCGAAAGCAGGAAGAAATACTGTTGAAAATGCCGAGAGAAACGAGTTTAACGTCGCGGACCGAAAGTACAGTGGCCAGATTTGGAAAAAGAGCTTTGTGACTGGATTGAGAATCAAAGGGAAAATGGTCGATCTTTATCAACTGTTTTAATAAGAATAAAAGCGAAGCAGATGGCGACAGAGAATGGTCTGGCCGATTTTAGAGGTGGACCATCATGGTGCAACCGATTTTTTAAAAGTAATAATCTGACCATGAGAGCCCGGACAAGTGTTGGCCAGAAATTGCCCGAAGACTGGGAAGAGAAGAAAACTTCGTTTTTAAAGTTTGTGAAAGAAGAGATTAAAAACTATGCACTGAAGCCATCGGAGATAGGGAATATGGATGAGGTCCCCATATCGTTCGACATGCCTGCATCTCACTCAGCAGATTTTGTTCGTGTGAAGTCTGTCCCTATCGTTACAACAGGGAATGAGAAAAACTGTTTTACCGTGGTGCTTTCATGTTTATCCTCAGGTCATAAATTGCCTCCGATTGTTATTTTTAAGAGGAAAACAATTCCTAAAGAAAATTTCTCTTAGGGAATAGTAGTGCTCGCAAATCAAAAAGGCTGGATGAACCTGGACGTTATGTAGGAATGGGCAGAAAAATGTTGGAGTAAAAGACAGAATTTCATTTTTCAAAAAAAATGTCTACTGATCATGGACTCGATGAAAACGCACCTTTCAAACGAAACGAAAAAATTTCTAGGATCAGAGAAAACAAGACTGGCAGTAGTACCTGGTGAGTTGACTAAAATATTGTAACCTCTGGATTTGTGTATAAATCGGGCATTTAAAGCTCGCATGCGTCATCACTGGGATCGTGGATGTAGGCAGAAAATCATACGTTTACAAAAGGAGGCCGGATCCGTAAAGCAACATATACCGAAGTTTGCCAGTGCATCTTGGACTCCTGGAATAAAATTCCGAATGGTATGGTAGAGAGAGCCTTTCAAAAAGCCGAAATTACCGATTTTTCACAAAATAGCACTAATGGGATTCCTGCAATTTCTAGTGTGTCTTCCGATGATGAAAATGGTTCAGATGTTAATGAACTTTTGCCATCTGAACACTTAAAAATGTTCCAGACTGACACTGAGGACGAGGATTTTGACGGATTTTCTGAAGTAGAAAACAGTCTGTAGTATATATATATATATATATATATATATATATATGCATATGTATATTCTAAAAAAGATAAATAAATTGTACTAATAATGACGTATTGACAAACATCGTAAATTTATATATTACATGGTAAGTTATTTTAATTATAATTGTTTAATTTTATGTGTACTACTTTATAGTATTACCTAAAATAACACATCTAAACTTGATAAGCTTGATTCTATAATACTTTTTAAAAAGTGCGGCGTTATTCTCGGTGCGGCGTTAAACTAGTTCTATAAATAGAAATTATTATCTATTTGCGGCGTTATACACGGTGCGGCGTTATTACCGGAAAATACGGTATGTAACTTTTAATTTAAAAGAAGATATATTACATGGATAAACAGTGGCGTACTTCTGAATTAAAGTTAATGTTTTCTAAGAGGAAATCAGGATAGTAGAAGGTTCTCGGGAACAAGGATGTACCCAGGGAGTCCGGACCCCCCTCCCCCGAAATTTCAGTTTTTGCTAATAAAATAATAATGATGTAGTCTTTTTGTGAAAAATTCTGCCTTTCACTGTTTGGACAGCCTCCGAAATATTTTTTCTCAGTACGTCCCTGCTTGGGAAGGCCTTGGCCCATCAGAAACTGTCGCGTCAATTAAAAAAAAACCAGTGGCGTTCAATAAAAAAAAAACAGCCCTCACCCGAAAATATATTGTTTTCGCGCCAGCTTCTTCTGGATGTCACATAATGCAGCACATTACAGTTCACATAAATAAACACGATAACGCAGAATTTATCTCAAGCAAAGTGTATAATAGCCGAATTTAATAGCTAGAAATTACAATTTACAACAACATTTTACCTAAGGTATAGTTAAATACGGAGGCCGATCATGGCCTATAAGGTTAGAACGTGGTAAATGGCCGAAGTATGAAGTTTCACTTTTCTGGCTTACCCCTCGGCTGCCGATCTAACAGTCTGGAACTTTGGGCGATTTCCTCCAGATAAACGTGGATAAGCATCAGAAACCCTTAAAAAGTCTTCCAGCCAAGTCCTCCCCTGCCCCTTTTTAGGCATATAGTCTCGTGTAGCTTTTGCCTTAACCATAAAATCAAATAATTAAATACAGAATTCGCCATTGACTACTTACTTTAAGTTGTGAATAAAGTAAATCTTCTAAAAATCGACTGTCTTTCGTCGTAGATTGTTCTGAGAGAGTTTTTCTATAATGTCTTGGAAATTTAGGATACGAATTCGCATCGATTTAATGAGAACATTTAAGCCTTTTGATCTATCTAATGGCATTGTGTTCGGAAGGTAGCTTTTAATAAGGCTTAATTTCAAAAATGATATTTAGTAGTTTTGGAATGGTTAGAAATAAAATATATCAGGTGCACTAGATATGACAAAATTATTTTGAATTATAAGGAAATCTGCCATTTCCTTAATCGAGCAACAAGAATTAATTTGGTCCTACAATGAACTGATAAAAACGTCATCAACAATGGCGAAGTTAAAAATCGGTTGTAGCTCCTCATAAAATAGATATCCTGATGTAAATGGTGCCACCTTATAGTAATTTTTCTGCTCTTTCTAAATGTGTGCTTATTTTGCACGTATAGGTCTTTCAGAAACCTCACAAATTTGTTTTTTTTTTCAGACGGTATAACAAAAAATAGAATTTCCTTCTATCCACCATAACTCTGAAATGATTGAAAATAGGACAGGGTTTCTTTGGTGTTTTTATGTTCCACGTGGGCTGCTCTTTCACCCCTTTTCGTTTGACAGATTATATCAAATTCACCCTGTATATATTTAAACAGTTTCATTATATATACTAATATCAGTATTATATACATTTATCTCTATTTTCTTTCTTTTTAACTTTTTCAATTCTTTTAGTACACTTTAGCTATTTAACCCAGTACTTTGTTGATCATTGGTTAGCTAGAGTAGATTTTAAGCATTTTTTACACTTCTTTCCTCCTCCCCCCCCCCCCCATTCCCTGTTATTATTGTTGTTAAATATTTTTCTCTAATTAACTACATGGTTCAAGCTACAATATCAAATATCATTTGGTTGTTTAAATTTTCTCTCTGTTTAACTCCTTGGTTCTTGCTGCTTTATATTTTGTCGCTAAAATTTCTATGCTGGCAAAACCTTTTTTCAAATTCTAGTATTGGCATCATCTCTGGGTTTTTTCCACCATGTCTGGATCATTTTTTTTTCTTTTTTCTAAAAATAAGGATTGGAAAAATAATACAAGATACACAAATTTTAGAAAATAAATTTGATGGCTCACCGTAGGGGCTCACAGCAACCCCCTCGCGCCCTTCATTAGGATACTGTCAATAAAACAAAAATATATTGTATTGAACCATTTAAAGGGTTCTAACGTATATTCGCGTTACATCATCAAAAAACTTCCTGAAAGTTCAGACCGTTAGATAGACAGCCACGCGATAGTACAGAACGCTGGACCAACACACTTCAACCATCTATTCACTTGGAAAAGGTAGGGACTCAAGAATCTCTTGAATGCAACGAGCAAAAATATTTTTAAAAGATCTCATATGTCTTTTAACCCTTTAACACGCAGTGTTCCCGCTCTGGGAACATCAAACTCTGACGTTTTGACTGTTGCCAGTCACGAAGAATAGATTTGATTTCTATAAAAATAGTCGTGGGTGACATAGCTCCACGAGAATCCTCTTCTTTTTAGCACGCCATTTCCCGTAAAAAAAATTGTCACGATTATTTTTAACAGCACTGACATCTGCTGAAAAAATGGAAGAATGCGAGAATAGCTGGATAGATTGCCCAATGCTGAAAAAAGGGCAGCCGTTGCCATCGCTCGACTTAACTACCAGCAAGATGGCGGACGATCGAAACGTTCATCGCGTCCACAGATCTAGAGACCCTTTTTCTGACGCAGCTGGCTGCATCAAAAAAAAAGGGTAGATCTGTGTCACGCGACGAACGTTTCAATTGTACGCCATCTTGCTAATAGTTAAGTCGAGAGACGGCAACGGCTGCCCTTTTTTCAGCATTGGGAAAGGGTTGCGCCTCAAAGGGTTAATAGTCGAGTCACAGCAACCTCCACCCGCACCGTGGAGTCTGGCGCCAATGTCAATAAAGTACAAATTTATTGTTGTATATAAAATATATCATATGTCTTTTAATAGTCGTAAAATATTTAGTAGAGTCACTGTGAGCAATTACTTCAAAAATTGAAGTAGTTATGCACATTTAAGCCTCTCAGGAGCTGAAACGTAAAATTCCGCTGAATTGTGCATTTTGATAAAGCATAGAAGGATATCTCAAGTATTTCACCATCTTAAAACTGTGCGATGCTTTTCATAACACAGTATAAGAAATTCGTATATAAATTAATAATTGTATCTCAAACAGTCACTTTTCAAGAGATAAATCTGAAGGAGATTGTCAAACAATATCTATATACCAATAAGTATGTACTTAATAAAAAAGTTCGTGTTCAAACATTAAAAGGGCACTAACTATAAAATACTTTCTTTTAATTTTATTTATATCAATTCAGCATATAAAAATGAGCTTTAATTCTCATTTTATCATTTTTTTAATTATCATTAAAATTTCTCTCTCTCTCTTTTTTTATAAACTGGCAATTTATAATACTAGGCAAAACTATACAATATCGTGCAAATTATTGACTCGTGTAAAAAAATAAAATACAAAAGTTATTTCTACAAAAATTCTTTTTATAAATATGAATGACACACGATTAATCATGTTTTTCATACATTTTGCTATATCAGTACTTGGTGTGGCCACCTTTGGCCTTTATGACTACCAAAATTCTTCGTGGAATGGAATTGTTAAGTTTCTCTGTATAAATTTACTCAAAATAATTTTGAAACTAAGGATTATGATTATGATAAGGATTAATTAGTGTTTAGTAAATTTAAATTTTGTGGCTGAATAGCCGAATATTCCGTATTTGGCTGTACATTTGGCAGTACCAGAATTCCTGTAGTTTTGCCTTAGTCACAAATCAATCAAATACTAGATATTGATTAGATATAAATTTGTGCTTTATAAATTTTAAAGTGCAAAAAGTACTCGGTAAATAATTTTTGAATAATGTAAAACAGTATATTTAATATTTAAAGTATTAACCAATTTTAAAAACAGATATACTAACAATTTTTCTAAGCTGTCAAAGTTCTTTGAAAAAAAAAAACAAAAATATCCTTACGGAATATACTTTATTATTCTTTCTTCCTTGCACAGGGTTAGTTAAATTTATATGCATAAAAAATTTTCAAGATAACACTTCTGTTATACTGTATGAATATTCAAAAATTTTAGCCGAGTACTACAAAGTACTGATACAAAATTCAAATAGTGTTATTGCTCTTGTTTACAGGTCATTAGGATATTTGCGTTTTTATTTAAATGATCCTATAAAGTGACAAAGTCCATTGGTATAAACATAAATCTGTTCACTTTTTCAACATTTTGTATTGTTTTCTTTTTTTCTTTCAAAGAATTTTTCTAGTGAGCATGCAAAGTTTGTTCAAACTATCAATTTCCTACTTGGTCATGCAAATAATTCCGTCATTTAAGCCTGAATATCTCAAATCCAACTGCTGCAAACGTATTGGTTATTGTCCTTATTTACAGGTCATTATGCCAATTTTCCAGCGCTTTTATTTTACACAGTGGTTTTCCTCAGGGGAATGCTAATGCATTCAAAATGCAGTGTCTTTTATCTCTTTATGTATATGCGCTTACAAGGCGAGAAACAAAGCTTCTAAATAACTCCACTGTTTAAAAAGCGCATGTGGCTTCTCAAATTTCAAAGAGAACAGCAGACAATAAAGTGACAAACAGTATCATCTTTTGTTTGTGTACGCTTAAAATAAAAAAGGATGCTTCACATGCACAGAGAAATCAATCGTTGCCATCGAAACGCAAAGCAGCGTGGACGGAGAGTGGAGTTTAGAAACACGCGGGGCTGAAGACCAGCACTGATGAATGAAAAGCATTATTGTATGGTAGAAGCGCGCTTTTCGACCCATTAAGATTCTATCAGTGTTACACAAGATAAGGCTAAAAAAGAAATTAGAATTGATATGAGGGTTATTTTCGATAAGCATAAAAAGTTAGTATTTTTGACTTCAGATGAATCAACAGTGTGAACACGGGCCTCATAATTTTATATTAAATTTCAAACATTTTTCAGTGTTCCAAGCAGTAACATTTCGAACTTAAAAAGAGCACAGTATGACGACGACGGTGATTTTGATTAGGTGATTTATTATTCCAATCATCTCCCTTGTAAGTTTTTGTAAATTAGTTGATAAAAAAGTATGCTATATTTAAAAAAAGATATTTGAAAGCACCAGAATCACATTTTATGATAATTTGTAAAGCTTTTAAGGTGCACATTCATAAAAATACAAAAATTTTAAAAGAATAAAGTTATTTAAAATCTTTTAAAGGCTTATTGTAGTTAATTATTGTAAATTGTCAAAAAAGTTTTGATTAAAATAGATGTTTTAGCTAGATCTATTATAATACGCATATATCTTACCATGAAACACTATGTTCATTAGTTAATAAACGGTAAGTTAAAAGATAAAACTTTGTGGTTCCCTTATTATTAACACATTTTCATCACTTTCACCTGTATGCATGTATGAATGTGATGAAGTCTTGAAATTCAGTTTTCACCCACTTCCAGACGTTCAACTGACTCGACATTTTGTATAAAGTAATGAAAATACAATAGTTTTGAAAATGCTTTGTATAGCGTGAGTAGTTCTTGTATAGGAGCATACAAAAGAATTTCAATACATTATAGTCTATGGACAATCACTGTTTAAAGTTAATTTGGGAGACTCTGATCTATTAATCGCAGTTTAAATAAAAGAAGCATCTCCTGAATAGTGGTATCCCTTGTAAACTGCTAATAGCCACCGCTAGTATTTTTTCGTCGCTCGACTTAACATCTGCGGCTTAAATTATGTCTCACTTTTGATCAGTTTGAAGCGCAACTCGTGGTATTCTAACCAAAATGACATTATCTTGACGTGCTTTTTTTAATGTCGGTTTTACTAGGGTTGTGGGATCAAGGACCTCATTTTTACTTCTTAGTTCAACTTTTGCTTTAAGACCAAAAAAATATTTTAAAAATTATAGTTTTAAAAACGGAAACATACTTTTATATTAATATGAACTAAAAAATTAAAATAAATTGGTTTTAGGGAAAATTAAAGAAATATGTTTTTACTGCAATATAAATTAAAATGTAAAAGCAAATTATAGTTTAAAAAATAAAGAAACTCGTTTTTATAGTACATAAATTTTTAAAAAATTATTATTTAAAAAAGAACTAAAGAAACACATTTTTATAGCAAAATGAACTAAAAATAAAAATAAATTATAGTTTAAAAGACTAAAGAAACACATTTTTATAGCAATATGAAAAAATAATCTTTAAATAAAAAGAATTTATTCAACCAGTAGTAATATGACGTCCCCCAACTCTATATAACTTAATTTTTTGAATAGAACTTAAAATACGAATAATGTGACTGACACAAAAAAAAAAAACCTTGTGTTAACAAATGTTCAAAAAAGCATGGGGTGCGTTTCACTTACATTTTCATAATGAATCTATTTATGAATAACTCGCAATAAATAATAATTATTATTTTTATAATTATAATAAGACAGCTAATATCAAGCACCGCACTCTTTTTTTTTAGTTTTTTTTTTTTAATCAATCACATTATTCGTATTTTAAGCTTAATTCAAAAAGTTAGAAATTCCGAGTTGCGAAACATCATATTGCTGCAGGCAAAGGCGGATCCAGAAACTTTTTTCGAAGGGGGCGCAAATCGTGAATTCTCATTTTATCTAGTATAAATCCCACTTAATATTGCCATTTATCTAGTGTAAATATATTTTTCTCGGAAGGGGCGCGCGCCCCCTGCGCCCTCCCCCTGGATCCGCCTTTGGCTGCAGAACAAAACCTTTAAATATTATTTTGAGGCTTTTTAGTTCATAATGCTATAAAAACGTTTTTCTTTAGTTTTTTTAAGCAGTAATTTATTTTCTGCAAGTAATGAAATAAGAAGTACGCATTAAAGGATAATGAATTTATACCTTTTACCTAACAGTTGAACTTGCTATGTAAATTGAAATTCATTAACACAACCACTACAAGAAAAAAAAATGTCTCATTAAGTTTATTTATTCTGTAACGAGCGTTTTCTAGTCCATATTAATTCTAACCATTAATTCATGAATTATATCTACATGTATGTGTGCGTGTATTAAAAATAATCTTTAATGGTAACTAATCAAGATTTAATCAGAGAAATTGCTTGGCTTAATAACTATATTTAAGCTTTAGACAAAGCTTAAAATCTCATTTTTAAATCTCTTAAAATAATAATTATTGGGGTTTTTTCTGTCGTCATATTCCTAATTATTATTTTTAAAAAAGCATTCAATCCACCTTAATGTAGTATATAAGTGAGCAAATTCTTTTCTAAATTAAACGATTTGGTTTCGCTGTATCGAGTTTTAAGATTTCTTCTTCATCAGCATTGATTTTCGATGCATTTCGGGTAAAATTAATCGGTTAAATCGCAGATGTTTAGTGCTATATTTTTTCCCCACCGCAGTCGCTCCGTTGCGGTAAGCATCAGAATGCCAAAAGAAGTTTTAATTACTGCATAAAGAAATCTACAACTGTTACTTTCAATTGTCTTTTTAAATTTTTCAATCGTTTTAATTCAACAATATTGCCAAATAATAACTTGATAAAATAAATTACTTGCGTGCTTTCCTTAAATGACAAGAGCAGCGCGTTTTTAGAATTTTTAAGAGGTAATCCACAAAGGTGGTTCTTTATCTCTTGATATAATAAAAAAATAAATCGAATAATTTACATAAAACCGTAATCAGGCGATTCAACTGTTGGGGGGGGGGCAGCAGTGCCCCAGGAGGGTTATGCATTTAAACTGTTTTCTTCTCCTCCTAGTCTACAGATTTCCTTTAGTATTATGTAAGCATATTTTTGGCCATTTCATTTATGTATTTGTCTTTATTAATTTAACTGGGTGCTTTAGTTTAATCATGTATTTAATTAAATTCCGTTTTTAATTTAACTAGTTAGCATTTAATTTTATATAATCATTAAGTTTTAACAAAATAAAACTACATTTTAGTTACCGCTGCGGTAAAAATAGTGTGCGGTACGTAATGCTTACATGCATGTGAGCCGGCATGATATTATTTTTATAACCATGTTGGGCATATGTCATGTTTATAGCAATAAGTGACAACTGTAATTAAATGGAAGTCACGAGGTTTTTAAATTATATATCTTTCTGAATAATTTTCGATTTTGGAAAAATGTACAGTATGAATGACGTTGATTTTAATTAGATAATGTAACAACAATACCAATATTAAAATGTATCAACAGGTTCAATTATAAAGAAATACTTTTTTTTTTAATTGCTGTATTTTTTTCTTTTTTTTTATTCCATGCGCGAGTAATGAGTTCTTGTAACAACAAAAACACAGAAAATACAATTTGGCTAATCTTCAAAGCACTTCAATTATTAACATGACTGGAAGGGCGGCAGAACATATACTTTAATTATTAGGCAAGGTGTGGGCGACCATCCCACGAGCATCTGACTCATGCCGCGACATACACGCCGCCCGGTAGAGTAAAAAAAAAAAAAAATGTCAATAAACGCGCAAAGGAGAAGAGAGAGAGAGAAAATATCAAGCACTAAAATGAAAACTTACCTCCGAACGGAGAGTTTTCACATTGTCACAACATATGACTGTCAAAAGCAGATGACAAGTCGGCTGTCCAGAACAGTTATTCTCTATTTTTTTTTTTTTCCTCCCCTTCTCCTAGCGTGCAATAAATCGGTCTTTAAAAACAACGCGGAAGAAACGCCTGGTTGGCAAGGCTGAAAAGCAAAATAGTAAACGAATCCGCCGCATGCGATCGGGAAGAATGCACTGCTACGCACACGTCTACACCGATGGCGACATGATAGCCCACTGAGCCTGCTGCTGCCGAGAGCAGAGTTCTCTTAATTCGGACAAGCCAGGTTTTTTTGGCAACGTCCACGAGAAAGGGATGATTCCCGACTACAGCGCCGTCTAACATCGATTTATTTCGTAGAGTAATACGGGGGAAAGCGAGTGGAGAAGGGGGAGTAGAGAGAGAAATTCAATAATTGGAATGAAAAGGCGGGTAGAATGAACGAGATTGAAGAAAATTGCTTGAAATTTCTGGCCTTCAATCCCTGTATTATATAAGATGTATACAGGGTGATTCACAACTCTTGCAAAACATATATGTAAGAAGGTGGAAGATTAATCCAAGGCGGCTCAGAATCGCGTGGCAACGTAAGGTCGGAAACGTTGTTTTCATGTAACTGTTACTAATCCCTTTAATAGTCAATTTTAGTCAGGTTTTTTCTGTGAAAGATCCATTAGTTTTTGATGAAGGATGGTCGGAAAGTTCATTATTATTCCAAAGATGAAGAAGACGTTTCCGACCCCACAATGTTATGTGATTCTTGGGCGTCTTGGTTCCCTCTATCAACACTTACATGTTTTTTGTTTGTTTGTTTGTTTTTTCCCAAGCTTTCCAAATTATCCTGTATATCAGAAAAGAGAGAAATCGGGGGAAAATAACAATAACCATATACTTTCCAAAAGCTGCATTTAATAGAGGATTTAATATAGTTTCTTTTAATAAAATTTCGGCTGTTCGAGCCTCGTCAGGGGAGACCCCCCTGAACCCCTCCAAGTTTTTTTAGTTTCATTATTGCCATATTAAAACGATATTAATTGATTATGTCACTTTATCTCTCATCTTTCGTGTTGTTTCGCCTGGTAACCCTATGTTGAAATTTTTATGATTGTAACCTATTTATAGAAAAATACATATAATATAGAAAATTAAATGTGATGCATATTCTACACCTTACGAAATATTGTAACAATAGATTAAAGCTGTTGTGAACTAATAGTATTTAAATATATGTAAAAAATACATGTGATGCATATTGTACAGATTACGAAATATTGTAATAGTATATTAAAGCTGTTGTGAACTAATAGTGTTTAAATATATGTAAAATTATGACGCATTTTTCGGACAATTTTCAATGAAGGGGGTGAGAGATAAAATGACATAGTCATTAACACAGTCTTATCTTGGATATTAGTCATTAGTAAAACTGTTATTGATGGCACTATGAAAAAAGTAAAGACTCAATTCAGTCATTAATATAACTATAACAGGGTTAAGTCCCCAAGTACACTAGGTTGTAGGTTCGAACCCTGCTTTAAGCAAAAATACACAGCAAAAATACACAAGTCTGGGCAAGCGAAAAATTCTGAGTCACAGACTCCGTTAGAAGCATAAGCATAACATGACCGGAAATTTTAGGGGGCACATATTGGAATCAAGTGTCAAAAAAGGAAAATTTTTCTAATATTTAGAAACAAATGCTTTACTTAAAAGCATTTTTAGAATAAGGTGGCTAAAAACTGTGCACATTATCAAGTGTGCTCATTCACCCAGTAAAATGCTGCTAAAAGTAGCTAAATATTTTCCCCAAGGCCACTAAACTCTAAGCAGATTTTGATTACAAATATATATAAAATAGGATTCAAAATTTATTATAGGAACATTCAAAACAATCCTTCTGTTAAATGAGTAATTTTTTCAAAATTTATTATAGGAACATTCAAAACAATCCTTCTGTTAAATGAGTAATTTTTTATATACATATTATATACATATTACAGTGTAATATGTCGTGTAGTTTTGAAATCAAAATATTTTTAGCATCGAACTAAAATAATATACTTTAACTATAATTATACTTATTACTTAACTTTTCTAACTTATTATCTATAATTATGCTCTTACTATTATTATTAATTATACTAGTATATATTAACTATAATCATACTATATTGTACTATTTTAAATCAATATAAGCAAAATACTTTTTCTCAGAAATAGTTTTTTTTTTCCTCTGGTGTTAAAATTTCTTCGCGTTTAATCCTATATTTTAAAGAATTTAACTCTACTCAACAAATACACATCTTTTGAAAGGTAAAACAAAGAAGGTTATAAAAAAAAGGACAAGAAAAGTTAAGAAGGGCGTTTCGAGTGAATTCGAACTGATACTTTTAAAACATGAACAGCTAAATGCTGAAAGATTTTTTTTTTTTTTTCCTGCTTTTGGACATTACTGACAAAACTTCGAAATACGTCTAATATAAGAAATCGGAGCAATACGATTGTTAAATTTATATTTTCGTTTGGAGTGTAGAACTCTGCTAACTCAAAATATATATGAGTTAGCATGAGTTATAATCATAACTTGCTTTCTGCCGCTATTATTATTTTCTTTTCAGAAGTGCTTCCTTTTCAGCAAGGTTTTATAAAAAGGCAAAATTTGAACTTTATCCCAGTTTTTCTATTTATTTCTTTTTAAAAAGAGAGAGAGAGTTAAATAGCAACACAAAAGCAGCACGAGTAACCAATGGGTTTTAGGGCTAATGAATGCGCAAGATGTATCTACTTTGATATGAATTTATCGATAAAATAGAAAATCCTCCATTCTATAAGAGAACATTTCTTTACATATTGTCAAGTTGTTTGACAAGTTAAAATGTAATAAAAAATTTATTTAATTACTTTTTTAACCCATTATTTATTTCATCTCTAAAATTATTTAAGGAGTTTGTTTTGATAACACATAAACTTTTACTTAAAAAAATTATTTTGTTTTGCGATTTATTTTTCAAAGCATAGGACTGAAAAGCTAAGACACCATAACATGTTACAAAGAAGTCTAAATCATAAACAGTACAATTTACTAAAATTTTTAATACATAATTCATAAACACTCCAAAAATATCAAATCATAATTAAAAATTCACATTTATACATGCACTATTTTTTTTTACTTAATTCAGCTAAAATAAATTGTGTCACTTATGAAAGAGTAGTAAAATGTATCATTCATGGTAAACCAGGACTATAATAATATAAGTAGGCAATACACTCAAAGACAAGAAAAAGAAAAGAAAGATAGAAAGAAAGAAAGAAAGAATGAAAAAAAAAAAGAAAAGAAAATTCAATTCCTACTATTAGTTCACACTCTCCCTATATATATTTATATATCTTATTCAAATTTTTAGTCGTTAATAAAATACTTTTTATTCATCTACTGAAATTCAAGTTTTTCAAATGTTAATACATTAATTAAATGTAATTAATTAAATTTAATAAAAAGTAACTAAAATGAAACTTTTTTTGTTGATCTAAGTGGGAAGTGACTTAATTTTTTTTTAAATATATACTAGGGGCCAAGGCCCCCAGACTCGCTACGCTCGCTTTTCGTATGAGGCATTCGGCCCCTAATCAGGCTTATTCGTAAAAAAGACATAATTTCAACAGACAAAACCCGAAGATTGGATCAGATAGAATGTTACTGAGCTACACATTGCTTGGTTCTTGCATGTTCATTGGTACATAAAAATTTAAACTTCACACTACAGTAGACCCCCTCCCCCTCATAACACGGAAGATATTTTGTTATGGGAATCCGTGTTGCACGGGTCCTGAGCTATACTACACCTGGAGTGCGGACTCCGCTTATAATCGCTGGAAAAATTATTTGCACTCTTCAGAAACACAATGATTTTCAATGTTGCCATTCAAAAGTTATATTAATTAGGAGCTAAAGCATAATAAAATCAGAACATCTGTTTCAGCTGTATTTTTAATAATGTAAAAGCTATTGGACACCCTTCGAATTTGCCACCCATTGCGATTTTTCATTATTTGGCGACTTGCGTACATGTAAAGTTAATAAAAGCTACGGAACAGATAGGATAGCTTGCCACCAATGGCGACTTTTCATTATTTGGCGATTTACACATGCTCACAACCTATAATTACTGTTCATGTAAGGTTACCGGAAAACCGTTATCCATATTTTCATTGACATAATCGTTTGCAAATTGGCGTACTTAGCACCACGAATTATACCATCTCGTCGCGCTAGCAAATATCCAAAGTGTACTATAACTACTATAATGGCATAGTTAACGCCGCCAAATATTTCTATTGGTAGCAAATAATCCAGCTGGACCGAACCGGCTTTAAAATAATCTGCATTTTAATTATTTTTCATTTTCAAGATATTAGTTATTCTGTTTTGGAAAAACGAATAATCGCTCATTCTAAACTCCTGTTGTCTAAGCGAACTTACTATTTGAAAATTGTCAACTTTGTGTAACACATTTTGAGTTACTTATTTCATATAGTTTTTATTTTGGCGTAAAATGGGTATATTTCTACTTCATGTTTGACAATTTCACGTGATACTACATACTTGGAAACGTTTTGTTGCAAAGGAATGGATGATTTTATGCCAAATCTGGCAACCATTCGGTTTATTTTTTCAGTTTTTTATTAATATCTTCTAAAATAATTCGATTTTCGAAATTTAAATCAGCCTAGTAGGTTCCTCGGAATTTTTCGAATCTGTGGGCACCTTAGTCGAAATTCAAATCCCCACGGTTTAGGAGGAGATACGCTGACAAGCTTTTGACAGCGGCGGCGACAGCGGCCTTTACTTTTTTTTAGAATAGAGAGATTACTTGTTTATATTTAGTATATAATATAATACAATATTAATTGTTTACTACGTTTTACATGGAATCTTGCACTTAGATTCATCAGTAATAATAGAGATAAGTTGTTCAAAATGATATTTTTAAGGTTTAAAAATAAGTTGTTAAAATACAAAATCTCAAAAACAAATTAAAAATGCAGCCTATAATTTAAGTTTAATTAATAATTTTTAATAATGATAAAACAATAAAGTATTTATTAGATTGATATAAAAATTTATTGTTGGTACTTATAAGAATAATTTTAAAAGATATCAGAAAGTATTCTATCTGTAGTATTCCGAATTTTAATTATTCTTTTAAAACAACCAATTGTTTTTTGTTTTTTTTTTTTGAGAAAAAATCATTTGGTTTAAACCATGCCAGCCTGATATGAAAACTCTTGACATTAAATTCATAGGTGAGAACTGAAAATTATGTGTCTTTCTTTATACAGTGTTTCATTTTGAATCACATTCTTTAAAAAAAAAAAAAATCAACAGAAAACTTGAAAAAAAAAAGAAAGATAAAGTCTAGAATAGATTATACCGTTTTCGTTTTACACAATAAAAAGTGTACAAGTGAAATAGAAAAGTTAAAAAAAAAACGACCCGGAGAAGAAAATCATGATCTCTCATAAAGCATTTTATTACACTAAAGTTCGATTTTCAAATCGATTTCAGAGGAGAAGAAATTTTCACGAGTGTACTGAATGAGGCAAAGAAAAAAAAAATCTTTAGCCAAATACCGAGATTTTGAAGAAACTGTTCTTTTAGATATCCTACAAGACGAAAATGATAACTGGTTTTTAACTTTCTTCTTGGGAAAAGAATGGGCTTTTCATTAAGATAAAAAATAATAATAGTAATTCAATTCAGCACACCTAGTAGACGTAATTTAGTTTTAGGTGTATATTTTAGTATAGAACGCTTATTAAAATCTATTTTAAAAACACTTTTTAAAACATAATTTAAAATATAAAAGCATTCTAAAAGAAATCTTAAATCAGATTCGTCGCAAAGCAATGCTTCAATTATTCCATTCAATCAAGGACTGAACGATAAGGGCTCAAGACCTTTTCCTTTCCAACTTAGAAAAAATTCCATAGTGCAATTGAACTCGCTTATAACGAGCACAAAATGAGCAGCGATGCTTGCTCGTTATAGCTGAGTGTTTGTACACAATTATTATATAACTTTTTATTTTTTTTAATTTCTGTGCAGTACAAAAGTTGATTGATTTGTTTTGAACTGTCTTTTTGTCTATTTCTTGTGTTTGGAAGAGACTCGTGTCCACAGAGTAACCAACATCCGATCAGCAATTGACATGTTCGCAGGACTGATGACTCGTCACTAACTTACGGTTGATTTCGGGATGTTCCAGGAATTTTTCCAAGAAAGAATTAGCAGAGCTGGAACGATGAAAGTCAAAAGAAATTTTATGAGTCGCAAAAATATTGCTCTCTTTAACCGGGATTTACTCGTGATAAGCAAGTTTTGTTTCCAGTGGCTTAGCATTGTTCCAACCAAGTACTTCCCAATTTTCTCGCTAAACAAGGGCTCTTTATAACCAAGTTCGACTGTAAAGTGAAATTTTTGTATAATTATTACAGCACTATTATCCTTGACAGCAACCCCTTTAAGAAAAAGTACTTCTTGTCGGCAATATTAAAAAGCATAAATAAATGTCAATGGCTGATTCTCTCTTTAGAAATCTCCTAACTTGATAATCCTTACTTCAGCTTGATTTTTTTTTTTACGTGAATTCGTCTTAAATAAAAATTTTAAAAAGGCTTCCGTAGTGGGAGGCAATTCAGAAAACTGATGATAGCAAAATCGG
The DNA here is from genome assembly GCA_038373885.1 of Cheiracanthium punctorium. Taxonomy (NCBI): domain Eukaryota; kingdom Metazoa; phylum Arthropoda; class Arachnida; order Araneae; family Cheiracanthiidae; genus Cheiracanthium; species Cheiracanthium punctorium. Next base: position 139,785 of record JAWZYV010015304.1, read on the forward strand.
AGGATAAAGTTGGATGTTTCAGCTATATATCTACATCCAAAATTCAGTTACACCACTGTGTAGATAAAAGGTCAAAGAATTCGTTACGTTGAGTAAGGACTGTGACGCATCGCTCGCAGCTGAGGGGAAGCGCCGCCATTTTGAGATCGTTTCGCTGAGTCACATAATGTCCGTTTAGTATAAATTTGGACTCTGAGAAGTTGAAACGTTCGTTTGCGTTTCAACCGTCACCTCTCGTCAAAATCTATCGATTGCGTTTATAAAACATTAGTGTGAAATGTAGTAAAAATATATAGTGTTTAAGTTAAAAATTAAAATAAATAATGCAGTATGTTATAAAAGAGTAATTTGTTTACTTGATTTCTTTACTGAACCCGATGAAACTCAGAAAATATTACTCGTTACGTACACGTATTCACAAAAAACACACGGCCGTATCCACGACTCAGCCACATCCCTCTTTTTTTTCCACCCTCAGAAAAGCTGCCTTGCAGGGTTAAAAGCAAATAAGATTTTTTAAAAAATGCCAAGCCCATCGATCATAAAACACTTTCCAAAACATCTAACTTTTTGTATATATTCTACAATATGACGATTTTTCAACCTGTCCGCTCGCATCACTGCTTTTGCACAACAGCGGGAATTATCTTTTTGTGCCCAATGTTTCTTCAAAATAATTTTTTAGAGTATTAAATTTTTTGAGTACTTCACTGGATCGGAGACTTGCACCTGCAACTGCAAATAAAACAACGTCACTAAAATATTTTTTCTAACACTTTTTTGCACCATTTCTTGCTCTAGCTTCTACTAATTTAAATCGTATAAGATGCGATTTTAAGTTTTAATGGATTTGAAAGTTCTGTGCAAGCAATTTTTAATGGTTAATATAAGTTAAATTTACCCGTTTTATAACTTTGCTATCTTGTTTATCTTATCCTATTATCAAAGCTCAACTGAATAAAATAAGTAGTTTATGTTTAGAAAATAAATTTCTTGTTTTATCGGCTTTTTTTTTTTGTCTTATTAAAACCAACATATTTTAATATATGAATTATAAATTGTTCTTTAAAATTTTTTTGCTGAAAAAAAAAATGAGTCTTTTGCTTTTATTCTTGTTGTCGAGGTCCTAAACGTTTGTTATTTTTACAAGCTTGGGGCATATATATTAAATTTTTTCTCATTTGTCTGCAAGGTCACAAGTTATAAAATGCATATAATACAGATCAAAATGCAGTATGTCACGAAAAGTTCCGACCGAGCACTGTATACCGTGCTGGAAGGTTTGACTTAAACATTTTCCTCACAGATTTACTTTAGAATCTGATATTGGAAAAGCAATTTTAACTGTGTGCTCGCCTATCCTGCGACGTTCAAAAGGAATTTTTGAATTTCAACCCAGAGTCATAAAACTCCTACACAATAAAGTGCACGTATAAGTTACGAGAGAAACAACGCAAGCAAATAAGTTTTTGAGCACACAGTACGAACAGAACGTGCGTTGTGACTATAAAATTTCGTCTATTGAAAGTACGAATAGAAATAGCTATTTTTGCTTGCTCTATGCAAAATGATAAATTTATGTGTTTTTAATAACCGATCGAATTCACCTGTTTTGGTTTAAGTTATTTTAATCATGAAAAAATCCGACAACTGTCAAATTTTAATGCAGTAATCTATCAATAATCTTTTTACCCCAGAAGTAATCAATGGCGGAAATTTCAAGCGAGGAGCGATATTTCATTCTTAATCTAGAACTCATGTTTAACCGGGTTTGGGACAATTCACCGACAACAACTACACAGACAGGATATTGCACCGACACCGTTTCACCGACTGGACATTTCACCGACATGGATTTTTCACCGACTGGACATTTCACCGACACGAATTTTTCACCGACTGGACACTTCACCGACACGGCTTTTTCACCGACTGGACACTTCACCGACACGGATTTTTCACCGACTGGACATTTCACCGACTAGACATTTTAACGACACCGATTTTTCACCGACAGGGCATTTCACTGACATGAATTTTTCACCGTCTGGACATTTTCATGAACATTTCAGGCACTTTAATATGGACTAAATTTTCAATATTACGACGACAGGCCAATTTCCACACAGTTTTAATAATACATTTAACAAAAAATCTCCCATAAAGAGAGTAGCTAATTATGATTCTTTTTTCTGAAAAAATTATCAATATGTCTAAAAAAGATTTCTTTAGTACAAAACTAGAAAGTTTAGGCATTTAAAGCAGGGCCGTGACTATATTTATTTATTTTTGTTGGGGTGGGAGGTAGGGGATTGCCAAAAACACTCATATGAACCATAATTAATTATACGTGCGTTATTAAAAATCATACGTATTAATTATGCATACGTAATTAATTAACATTAATCAAATTATATAATATATAAAAAATAATTAACTTAAGTACATATTTATTAACTTCATTGTGTAATTAAATTAATTACGTAATTAAAACTCATTTATATAATTAATTTGTGTATTGCAGTAAAAGAAGATTTGAGAAAAAGAATCGTACTGAAAGTGTATTTTTTTATAACAATATACGTCAAATTTTCGAGGGGGGGGGGTGAAGGGGGGAGTACATCCATTCCATAGCGCTGTTTTTCTCAAAATATAAAAAAACACTGTACAATACCATAAAGGGTTGGTTGTGTGTGATTAAGGCAAACCTGCGCGAGGGGTATCTGCCTAAGATGAGGGATGCCTTGGCAGCAGGACTTTCACAGGGGTTCTAACGCGTATTCACGTTACATCTGGAGAAAACCTACCAAAACTCAGACCGTTAGATCGACGACCGCGCGATGGGACCCGAACCTGCGACCTTCACACTTCGGCCACAGTACCATAAATAAGCATATATGTCGTTTAATACGGCCTTGTCGGTAACTAAGTTCAGGTAAACATGGAAAAATGGGAAGTTGATTATATGGCTTTTAAACTTTCAGAAAAAACATTAATTGGGGATTTTAGTTGTATGAAACAGAAAAGTTCCTTATGCGGGAAAAAAATTATAAAGTTTTGAAACTCCAAGAAAACACTAATTGGTTATCGGACATTTTGCCGACACCGTCTCACTCTAGGAGTGGAGGCTCGAGCTCCTGAAGCCTCCCCCATGGATCCGCCACTGATATGATATCAACAATTTCAGGAGACAATACGCATGTCTGTGAAAATCCACGTCCGTAAAATGTCCTGTTGGTGAAAAATTCGTGTCGGTGAAATGTCCACTTGGTGAAAAATCCGTGTCGGTGAAATGTCCAGTCGGTGAAAAATCCATATCGGTGAAATGTCCAGTCGGTGAAACGGTGTCGGTGAAATGTCTTGTCGGTGTAAAGGGTGTCGGTGAAATGTCCCGGACCGTGTTTAACCTGTTAGCTCTGATCATTAAAAGGTCTCACCAGAGAAGACTCGTTTGACCGATGCCGCTTCTCCAAAATGTATCTTTGAACGCTCCGCTGGGACCTAGTTATTGCGCAAGGGCAATGTTCTCTGTAATATCTTTTTAATGATGAGAGCGAACAGATTAAACAAGGTTTCAACAATGGGTTTAAGTGCACTCAGGGGGAGGGCGATCGCCCCATCGACCTCACTCTTTGAACTACCACTGCGTATAATCAGAATCCCCCAGACTTTTATGTGTTTTACGAAATTTTTATATTTTTGCTTTTCTTCATAAACACCAGCACTCACTCAATGAGAAGTTATTTATTAAATTTTTTAAACTGTCACACGTCACAGGTTTAGCATCATATTTATGGCCATTGAAAACAAATTTCAAAAAATTAAATTTTCACAATTACATTTCTTAAAAAATTAATTCTTGGATCCTGATTTGTGTTGCTCAGCGTACCATTGGGTTGGCAGATGAATGGAAGGGTTTCATAAGCCAATTATGGCCCTTGGGGCAGAGGTTGTGTATCCCTGATTTAAATCAGATTCTTTAAAAAAAAAAAGTTGATGTAAATCATAATTAAAATCACTGATTTAAACCAATTAATTTAAATCATTGACAAGATGATAATATTAGTATAAAGGTACCTGTTACATTCATTTCTTTATTGATTTCTTCCCGAATATTATCGCGTCTCAATTGGTTGCTATAATTCTTGTTTGAAGGATCATATAACTCTTTACAATCCTCCATTAATAAAAATTGCTTTTTATTGTCCATTCGCTTTCGGTTAAAAAAAAAAATTCCAATTATGTAAAGAAGCAGTTTTGGCAGGAATGGGCATTAAAATGAAATGAGAGACAATTTTTTCCCGTTCTGTTTGCGAAAGTCAATTAAAACACCTGCAATATTTTAAAAAGCATCTGTGAACACCATCGGATTTCAGAAGCGGTATTCCGAGATCCGAAACCTTGGGTGGATGAGAGCCCTTTTCAGACAAGTGAGACTAACAGCAGTAGAAATGCATGCATCCCCCCCCCCATTGATAATGTCTATACTTTGGTGCTATATGGTACGGTCGCATAGGTGAGAGCAGACTTTAAAGTTACTTGCTTTTCTATTGTAAATATTATTAAAATCAACAGTTTTAAAAGTATAACTCGATTTAAAACAATAAAAAACTTTGTAAACAACTCACATAAGTATAAAAATAAACTCTGTGGGATGTTTCAGCTGATTAAAGTTCCTCTTTTCGTGCAAATACGATAGCTAAAAGGAGAAACTTTTAGCTGAGGAAGGAGGGTGGACTCTGTGACCATGCAAAGTAATCCGTATAGTCGACTATGTCATTTTATCTCTCACCCCCTTTATTGAAATTTGCCAGAAAAATGTGTCCCAAAAATGCGACATAAAAGTATGCGACATAATTTTACTTATATTTAAATACTATTAGTTCATAACAGCTTTAATCTATTGTTACAATATTTCGTAAGCTGTAGAATATGCATCACATGTATTTTTTTTACATATATTTAAATACTATTAGTTCACAACAGCTTTAATCTATTGTTACAATATTTCGTGAGCTGTAGAATATGCATCACATGTATTTTTCTATAAATAGGTTACAATCATAAAACTTTCAACATAGGGTTACCAGGCGAAATACACTAAAGATGAGATATAAAATGACATGTAGTAGATTAATATCGTTTTAATATGGCAATAATGGAACAAAAAATTAGGGGGGGGGTTCAGGAGGGGTCTCCCCCTGACGAGGCTCGAACAGCCGAGTTTTATTTTTATAATTATGTATATTGTTTTCAAAGTTCTTAATTGTTTTAACTATTTAACATTTTTCTTTTTCTATAAACACATGTGTGTGTGTGTGTGTGTGTTTGTTTTACTATAACTTGATTTACTCGAAAACAGTTTAATTTTTTTGCTGTGTACAGACTTAAAATACTTCTTATTTTGTGTATTCTGTGTACAGACTTAAAATACTTCTTATAAAAGTATACTTCTTATAAATATTTCTCTTTTATCATTAACTATTAAAAGAGTTTTGTGCATATTTTATTTATTTATTTTATCAGTTTGTGTCAAAAATAAATTGTTGAGAATGCTCATTGTACCTGCTATTGGCGTCCAGAAATGACTGTTGGAGGAAATGGATTTTCCGAGAGAACAGAAAGCAGTTTTATTCATTATAACTAACCTTTTTATTGCTAAAGGCTCACATAAGGTTATTATTATTATTATAATTATCATCATCAATATTATTATTATTATATTAGCTAAGTACGATTGCGTCGGTATCATTTGGGGAAAAACAAAAGTTCGAGAATTTAATATTGCAGGGCTAGATTGAATCATAGTTTGAGAAAGTAACAAAAATACAAAATAAATTTTATAGCAATCATAGCAAAACGAGCATAAAAATATGAGATTTTTAAATTTCAGTTTAAAATTTTCTTTGTTGTTTCACAAAAGTATAAATCTTTGTGTTTCCGTTGAACACAAATTTCAACGAAACATTTCCAACTTTAAAAATCCACTTTTTTACATATGCAATTAATATGCAAACGATACTTATAATTAAAATGAAAATAATTTTTTTAAAAAGCATGCGGAGAAATCTTTGTAATTTATTTTATTCTGAAAAATAAATATTAAAAAAATATTTTAAACTAACCTGACCTGAAATATACAGAACCTGCTAACCAAATAATCTGAAAATTTAGTAAAGCATGGTAGGTCTTACTTTTTCCCTTGCTTATTTTTATGAAGAACACAGTACGACTGTATAATGTTCGTCGTCTTCGAGAACTTTTAACTTTATTTTAATATTTTTTTTTTTAAAGAACATATTCTCTAGTTTACTATCCATAGTTTCAAATTAAGACGCAGTAATTAATAGCTCTCTAGTGTTAATAAATTTATATCCCATAATTATTTATCGATTTTAAAAGCGCCGAGTGTCTAACACGACGTAATAAAAAATTTTTACTTTATTTTGTGTTCCAGGATTCGAAGAAAACGGCGGATTCTTTTGTCTGGTTGAAGAAGTTATTAAAATTGTTTCCATACATATTTCTCCACGGTCCAGTATGCACTCGTTCATTACTCTGTATCAGTTTTGAATTTGATCGCGTTCATCATTAGCGTGCCAAATTTCCGCTGCTGGATGAACTTCCACGCGGAATTCGTTCAGCTTACAGAAACAAAGAAAAAAGGCTAAGGTCTTCGACGGATATTAACCCTTTGGGACGCAACCCTTTCCCAATGCTGAAAAAAGGGCAGCCGTTGCCATCGCTCGACTTAACTACCAGCAAGATGACGGACGATCGAAACGTTCATCGCGTGCCACAGATCTAGAGACCCTTTTTTTACGGCAGCTGGCTGTGCCGGGCACAGCCAGCTGCGTCAGTTAAGTCGAGCGATGGTAACGGCTGCCCTTTTTTCAGCATTGGGCAATCTATCCAGCTGTTCTCGCGTTCTTCCATTTTTCGGTAGATGCCAGTGCTGTTAAAAAAAAAAATCGTGACAATTTTTTTTGCGGGAAGTGACGTGCTAAAAAGTAGAGGATTATCGTGGAGCTATGTCTCCCGCAACTATTTTTATAGAAACCCAATCTATTCTTCGTGACTGGGAACAGTCAAAACGTCAGAGTTTGGCGTTCCCGGAGAGGACACACTGCGCGTTAAAGGGTTAAATAACACTGCTTGAAATCTGAGACGACTAACCGATCGGTGCACTTAGGATTCTGCGTCTTAAAATTAGTTACCGTTGTAACATTCACACAAAATTATTTTGGTTATAAACATCAACTTTGGATCTCAAAAACTGGTGGGTGAAAGCGAATAATTTAGTTCAGGAAAGTAAGGATTATTATTATTATACCATTAACAAAACTACTTTGGTTACCACTGAATGAAAGCTAACCATCAATTTTAAGGCATTCAAAAACTTGTAGTAAAGGCTGATAATTTACTGCAGAAAAGTATGAATATTAAAAGTAAGTAAAGTCAAAAGAAAATTTTCGAAGTATCGTTTGCAGCCAGTTTCAAAAACTGTGACTTTTGTTTCATTTATTTTATTAGGAGAACCGAAAAGCAATGTCAGTTTTTTCTTTTTTTTTTTATAAAATTCGAACAAATAAGTTTTTAAAAACGTTTTAATTAAAAACAATCTGTGCCTAAACATAGGATTCACATTTGTTACGTTTTGATGCAAAAATTTTATACATAGGCATTTTTTTTTTCTTTTAAGGAAGATGACCACCCTCCTTACACCACTACATTACTTTCCGGTTCCCTGATACTGTTGGTTTTTTTTTTTTTTTTCAAAAATACCTGGCAATGAAAAAATGAATATCTTTAAAGATCGAATTTTATTTAATTATATTTACTTAAGAGAGAGAAAAAGAATCGAACCTGCATGTTTTTTTCAACAGAAACGCAAACTTATATATACAGTGCCCCCCCCAAAAAAAAAATCTGGAATAATTTCATATTTTAAATACGCAATAAAGTGATATATGTTAAAAGCGTAACATAATGAACGTGTCCCCTTTATTTTTCTTCCTTATTCCATTACGTTGGAAAGTGTTTTCACGAATGTGCGGCATTTTTCTTCCTTTTCCATAAAACACATTGGAATCGAAATTTATATTAAATTTGCCTTGCCTACTAAAAATGTTTTACAATCTTCCTCAAGCATATTCTAAGTAAACATCGCCTTTAATAAATACTGTTTAGAATGTGCCATAATTCATGAGTATGCGTGTTTGCCTTTCTAGTTCCATAAAACATTTTTAAGAATTGAAATCTGTATTAAAATCGCCTACTGAAACTAACAATCGTCAGGCATATTCTAACTCTATTGCACTTTCACAAATACTGTTTGGAAAGCGCATCATAATTCGTGAGTATGCCGTATTTGTCTTTCTTGTTCCATAAAACACACTTCTTTGGAATTGAAATCTACATTAAAATCGCCGTCTAAAACTGCTTTACAATCTTCGCCAAGCATATTCTAACTATACTTCTAACTATATTTGTAACAAACTACAGGACTTGCCAGTTTCTCGCCAAATATGAAAGATATCACCATGCTAGGTTTAGTTTTAGAACTTATTCTCTGTAACGAAACTACGCGATAAATCATCACAATTTACAAACCTGGGGGACTTTTAACATTTTCTTCCCACCCGCGCTGTTTGGCAATCCTATTGAAAAATACAACGAAAAGATGTCGACGTCCGCAAATCATACGGCCACAAATTATGCCGACAGAAATTACCAGCCTGGACGAAATAGCACTCTAGTGCTAATAAAAGATAGCATTTTGTTCTACAGAAATAAAGCATGATGAAAACGAATAGATTTTTTTTTCCAAAACGTTTTTTTTTTTTTTTTTTTTTTTTAACGTTCTCTTTGGTCACAAGTAACGCTGACGTGGTTTTTATGTCGTCATATCGTTATGTCGTTTTGCAGTTGGGCTATATAACATCACAAGTTTATTTGTATCCCCAAAATCCTCCGATATTTTGGGGATAATTATCCCATGGCAAAATTTAAGTCAGCCATCAAATAAATTTGCATTTTTTGGAAGTCCGCATCCATGGAATTAATTTCATTTACATGAGTAAAAAATATTTGATTTCTTCCATGTGAAGAACGGATATGCCGCTGGTTCAAAATAACAGCGTACATCTCTCTTTTTCAAAAATTGTCAAAATATAGTTAAGCTTGTGTCAGTCCCTCTGGACGATGCTTCAACTTTTTCCTCAATTGGATAACTTTTTTTTTTTAATGTAAATAAAATCCTCTCCAAAATAAAATTTATCAAGTTTGTCGCAAGGTATCCTGCATGATGAAAATTTTTGTATCAATTTGCAAAAATTCTTGAGGGCAGAATGGGAAATGCGATGGGAAATCTATCTCATCATAGATGTGTTATGTTCTCATCGGGTGCATCGAACGACCTGAGTGCTGTAGGCCAACCCCAAGTTTCGATACGCTCTACGGAGTTTGATTGAAAGCAAATTGAATACGAGTTTTCTTATCGATCTAATATCAGCACTGCATTTTTATCGGCAGCACATCAAGGTGCAGAATGTTGGTTTCTTTTTCCTATTTACCTATTAATTTCAATCTAAAACACGAAAGGTAAATCGCTCCAAACGCATCGATTATAGAACATTTTCCAAAGCAAGTTATTCTTGAACTAAATTTCGCGATATATCGTCGTTAAACCGGTGAATTTTGGGGGGTAACCGAAATCCGTAAGATAATGATGATGGAACATCGGTATTATTAATTGAATGTTATAATCCACACTCCTTAATGCATCCAAAAGTTTTTTGGAGGACCCTGTAAATAAAGTACCCAGTCGATTGCAATAAAAAAAAAAGATGCACAATTGGATGCTACAATAGTATTAAATACAAAATCTCTACATTCTACAGCTGAAAGTTTTAGAGCTATGTAAATTACGTAAGTATTTGTCGCCAAATTTGGCGATACTTCGGCAATGGCGACACTTTGGCAAACCACCACCAAGATTGATGAAAGTTGGCGAGATTTTGGATATGGCCCAGACAATAACTGACTGTACATATAATATATTGAAAGATATTCATAAACCTTTATTGAAATTCTTTTGCTTGGCCCTGTAAATAAACTAAGCTATATTTGTTTTTAGGGATTGCATACTTACTATAAATCTCTATTCTTACGAATTTTCGGTCTGTTCTGCCTCCTGGCTATTAAACTAGTTCAAAACTCGTATTCTACACATCAAATAGTCAAATTTTGCATTTTGTTGCATCAAAATCGGTTAACTAGAACGCGAAATACGGAGTTTTGGGTTTCCCTATTGGTTTACATAGGGTTTTCTAGAAATCTCGAGAAATATTGGTCCTAAGTCTTACCTAACATCACTTCTGAAAGCTTATTTTTGGCTCCAAATTTGACGATATTCCGCCAAAACGTCATCAATCTGGGCGACATTTTGGACGTTTGGCGCGATTTTACCATTGGGGCTTGTAAACCTTGCTTTCCTGTAATACTTTTGTATTAATTATTAATATTTCTATGACGTAACCAAAAGTCCCCCTTTAAGGGGAATCTTCGAAAAATACATTCTTCGAGAAGCTTCTTTTTAACTCCGGCGACATCTATATAAAGGAGGCAGAGAGACCAAAGAGTCAGTTATTATCTGTCCGCTATTACGGTATAACAATGCTTTATAAGAATGCGTCAATAATACACTTAAAATATAATAGACTAAACCTTTAAAGAATGCCTTTCAGCAAATGAATAATCAGAAATATTAAATGGAAGTAATTATTTGAAATATACGTAAAAGTATGGGTTAGAACGCTTACACACTGCATTAACATATAGGCTACCTTTCGCGCATTAGTATATATAGTTTTTCTACAGGGACACTCAAAACAGCTCTAATACATTACCGTCTATGGGCTTCTCTGTAACTACTGAACCGAATCTGAATTTTTTTCACTGATAGAAAGCTACGCTATTCCTCAGTAATATGCGCTACCTTTCATGCCTCTGTCACAATTTTACAGGGACTCTCATCAGAACTACATCATTCTGTATTGGCATCCGAGTCATTCATTCCACGTCAGATCAAACAGCACAGTTCACCACACCAACTTAGATTTTCCTCAAATTTTGTGTAGATGATTTATAGGCTAAGATAACCACGAATCTCGATTTTGCAGGTTCTACAATAATTAATTAAAGAGAAATTAATCATGCAAATTTTTAAATTTTCTGCAAGATGCGCCATTTCTTCTCCGAATTTCTTAAATAACTCCCTTATCTGTAGAGTTGGGTGGGTAGGGTGGTCACAAGAAATCAATTTTCGAATTTTGGGGGGGTAAAGGTTGCCAATAGGCTACAAAATGAGATTGGTAGGACGCATTGAGGTACACAGACGCATGGTGGGAGGTGCGCATTGAGGACGGTGACGCATTGAGGTTAAAGTTTAGAAAAACCGCGGTTTTTCGCAAAAAAAGCAGTTTCTCCATCATAAAATGGATAAAATTGAGTCTGGAAACATAATGTTGGTATTTTTTCATAAAAAAAAGTCCTGCTTTGATGAGTCATACATCACTTTTACCTAAAAACTTACAGATTTAACCCTCCAAGCGGTTTTGATGTCAAATCCCGTCCACTTTATTCCAGTTTTCACTGCAATGCATCTAAAATATGTTTTGATATTAAAGTTTGTATGTAATTTAGGAGCCTTTTTTAAAAAATAATTGCGAATCTTCCTATTAATTTTTTTATACATAATTTAAAAATTGCATGAAAATTTTACTATGAAAACAACTTACGTGATTATTTGGCCATTTCCAAAAGTCTCGGAGGGTAACATTTGGATCATATCTAGTCCTGAAAAAAGCATATGTATCTATGCTTTTTTCAGGACTAGATATGATCTGAATCCTAAAATTTGGCTTTTTTATGAAAATTCAAAAAATTCTATTTCATCTTCCCACCTTTCGTTTTTGTTTTATTTTCTTTCTTTTTTAGTACAAAATAAGGGTTTTAATAAAAACATTCTGAAATTAAAAAAAAATGAAGTAAAAGAATTAACAGAAAATCAGGTCAAAGAAGGCATAAAATTGAGAACGACTAACGTTCAGATATATTTGATTATTGAAGTTATGTATCGAAAAGTAAGTACATTATAAAGAAAATAAATTATTATTGTTTACAATTTTTCGATTAAGTGGCAAGACTTAGATAATGAGGCTTTCTGGAGTCTGGAAAAGTTTTAATACATTCGGATACTATATAGTGAAAACTTCTTTTGTTTTTCATCCTCAGTTAAATCGGAATTGAATCTTTAGTTTAGTTTTACTCCCCTTTCAGCTGAGTCATTAAAAACCTTAAAAGCTTTCACAGTTTTTTTTTTTTTTTCTTTCAAATAATAGTGATTTTCCCACCATACATCGGGATCAGTATTCAAAAATTGCATATTAAAATTAAATCTCTTTTAAAAAATTACTCTTCGAGATGAAATAAAAAAAATCAACTTCTTTGTCCAAAAAATGATCCCACTTCGTTGAAACATTGCTGCTTTTACATCTTCATCATCATCACCATTTTCTTTTTCAAATGCAATTAATTTTACAGCCATGCTTATTTTTACTTTTTTTTGCCAAAGTAACATCAAAAAATGAAGATGCAGCTTGCTCCAAGGTAAGATACCAAAGATGGCTTATCATTTTATAAGATTGCTTTGTTTGCAGCCTCTTTATCAAATTTTCTGTATTGAACAAGTGATTTTAATTATTTTAAGTCTTGATTGGGGCTAAAGTCTGAGTGAGAGCGTTGAACCATGCCTTTACATAGATATTTATTGTAAATAAACAAATGTCTCTAATGCATCCTTTTTCTAAACCTGTTAATGAGAGACCTGATGTCTGAAAAGAAGTATTTTCATACAATAAATTGCCTTAGACATCCACCTGGGATTATGAACAGCACCAGGTACTCTGAAAGAAATTTCTATTTGGGGAAGACTCCTATAAAATTTAAACAATGTTGGATAAATTCTTAATAGTCATCCCTGAGATGTTGATTTCTTAAATGCTCTGAAAGAAAATTTGAAATTTCTTCCAAATTTTGTATTCTTTATGTAATAGTTTCTAGCAGTTTTGTACTTTGTCTTGTCCAACTTATACCACCCAATCTGCATTTTTTTTAATACCTGGATAAGTGGAAGTAGTTCTGCCCACTTTGCAATCAAAACATGTTTTAGGATGATTTCTAAAATATGGTGTCGGCAAGGTAAATATAGAAGATTTCGATCCAGTAATTGCTGGATCGCAATCTTGTTTCGATTCAATCTTGTTTCGATCGTTCTTGTCTTCGATTGCAATCTTGTTTTGATACCAGGCAAGTATCAAAACACATTGCCTGGATTTTACCAACTGCCTCTCATTCTTCAACTTCTGAAAATACAGCTTTTGCCTGAGTTATTCTCATTTTATTTTCAAGCTGAGGAACTCCTATTAACTGTTCTTCGTCGCCACAGCTAATTAAAATCGCTATTTTCTCTACATTTTCTTTATTCAAAATATGAGGAAGCATTTTTCCATCCCAGTGAACAACAGCACCCTCTAAATCAGAATTGTAAAATTGCTTTTTATGAGATCAGTTCTTTGTTTTCGAAATTCTTGTCTTTGGAGTCATTGCATGTCAAGGGTCCTGCACCAGAAAGATATAATGTGTTAGTGTTGAACCACATCTACGTTATACCAGTATGTAAATCATAACGATAATATGGGAGCTAGGGGAGGCATAGCCCCTCCCTGCCCATACCTATGGGCACCCATGTCCATTCTTAAAGTAAATAAGGATAGCAAAAATAGCCTTGTAAAAAGAGAATTTGAGAGGTTTGTCTTAGATGTGCTTCAACTGAAATACAAATCAAGATCTGTCTTCTGAAGCACCATGCATAACAAATAAATAAAAATGTTTCACGAATTGTAGTTTAAGTTATGAAATTCTTGATTTAATTTTTTATTTTTTGATGCAAATAATACAAAAGACGGTCAAAATTACTTAAATTCTTAATTTGTCCTTTTTTCACTAATTTTACAAAAATGCAGATTTTGGTGATACGATTCACTAGGGAATGCAATCCCGCACTGTTTTTCGTCCTGCGGGATTTCGGGATTGAGATTCATTGATCCCGCAATCACGCGGGATTGACATTTCATTTAGTTAGGACTTCATTTCAACAGAGAAAAGTAGAAAAAAAAAAAAACATTGCTGCTTTTACATCTTTAAGATTTTAAGCACTATGAAGTTTCACTTTAATAACAATAATTCATCTTATGAGATAATTAATAAAATAACTCAGAAATATGAAAATTATAATAATGATATTCAGAATAATATACTAAGTTATGTTCGATGTTAGTTGCTAAAAATGAGGAATATACATTTTATAGATATGTTAACATACTTACGTTATTTTCTTAGTTGCTGAAAAAAAGAACGTACAAAATCGAACAAATCCAATGAATCATTTCCTAGTCTAGATTTAATTTTAGTAAAATAATTAAAAGTGCGAATTAAAAATATTAAAAACTAAAATGAAAACTTATAGTGAATTCGTGACTTTCATTAAGAGATAAATAGCATGAAATATTTCAGTTCATTTGGACATTGGGAACTTTACGAAAAGTTTATATTACAATGTTTAGATTTAGATGTTCGATCCAGACTCCCATTGGAAGATAATTTTAAAAAATAAAACTTAATTAAATAAAATAAATAATAAACTAATTTAATAAACTAAATTACAAATAACTAAATAAATTAAAATGTGTAATTATTGATTTGTTATTATTAGGCATGAGTATGCAAAATTTTTCGGTCTATTGATTGAGAAAGAAGAGTGAAATTGTTATAAAAAATAATTTATTTCTCAGCGTCAATCCCGCAGGATCCCGTTCCCGCGGGATCGGGATTGCATTCCCTACGATTCACAAACTGACTTAAAAAACTGAATGTCATTAAATATTGGTTTTGTTTAGAGTAAAAGTTCAAAGCAACAACATTTTTTATGAAACAAAACAAGAACCAGGTTTGTAGCGCAAATAGTTTATACTAAATGAAGGAAAAACTAGATATTTTCGGCAAAAATCGTAATTTTTCAAGATTTCAACCTCGATGCGGCACGGGTTTATATTATACAATTGAGCTAAAACTTTACCAATCTCATTTTCTAGTCAATTGGCAACTTTTACGGGGGGTGCCACAAAAAATAACATAAAAAAAATTCCCCCCATATAACTTATGGCCACCCTACTGTAGAGGTTACGGAAGAGAAAATTCGTTTCTAGGGGTAATTTTTTAAGACGATTCCAAAAATGTTATCAAAATTTGCGTATCTTCTGTAGTTGATGCATCAGCATTGCATTTTCTAAAAAACATCATGATTTTTTTTCGGCATGTTTGATTAGAAGCACATATTTTAAATTTTTATATGTTGTTAAGATGGTATACAGAGAAAGTTAAATCATTACTTTATTTAATTGGGATGTTAAAAAACTTAAAATATAGAATGGTTACAAAGTCCCAAAATTTTTAGAAGTAATTAAACAATATGCTATCTCAGGAAAACAAAATTACACAGATCAATTAATTTCATTAATAATTAAGGTAATATAAGCTTGCAACACTCTGTACAGAACGAAGTAAAGTGTTGTATATAACGAATTTTTATTGTTAAGTGGACAATCTGACAAACCCATTCAAATTACACAACAAGTGAGCTATTCAGTAGGTATTATTCTGCTTTCAACGCTAACTTTTGATTTCGTTATTGATCAAAGTGGAAAGAGAACATATAAAAATAAAAAAGTCCCATTATTTTATCCCACCAAATTAACGGTAATTGTTGAGCTTATTTTTCTTAAAATAAGTTTAGCGATTCAGAGAGGGCATTACCATAAATCTCATTCAATATTTCGATTTTACTAATATTTTTTATCAACAATAAGTTCCTGAAAGTTAAAAAAAAATTAACTGCCTAAAATATTTACGATTTTATTTTTTTTCTTGAAAAACCTTTATTTTTTATTCATTAATTAAAGTATCTAATACATTACAAATTATCTTAAGTTTTGATTTTAATATTTTTCCCATTATTTTCAAAAAGAGAAAAAAAGTTTTTTTTTTTTTTTTTTGCCGTGGATTTTGCTTAATCGGAGGATTGCAATTACAATTTAAATTAACAGATTATTTACAAATGTAAAAAGCTTTGACACACAAACTCCGATAAACTGATTTATTAAAATACTTGAGTCACCATAATATATCATTTATTTTCTACACAAAGCACACAGTAACATACAATTTTGCTATATACAAGGAATGTACTTCAACACCATATAATACAATATCAAGTTATTTTAGGCTGGATCATTGCAAAGATAACATCATACCTTGTTTGAAGAGACATCGAAACAGAGAACATAACCCAAACACACAAAATAAAAAGTTAAATACACACATCAGAAAGATAAGATTCAACATATAAATCTTAAATATCTGTTACCTCTTTCTTATATGACAGATTTTTTTAAATTCTTCATTTATTGCTACAATTCAATCTCTTTGAAAACAAAAATTGAAATTTATCACACGGAGATTGGATACAACTCTGGAATGACACAATGTAAAATTTTATATACAAGAAAATGTATGGAATGAAGG
This sequence comes from Cheiracanthium punctorium, assembly GCA_038373885.1. Taxonomy (NCBI): domain Eukaryota; kingdom Metazoa; phylum Arthropoda; class Arachnida; order Araneae; family Cheiracanthiidae; genus Cheiracanthium; species Cheiracanthium punctorium. Next base: position 156,489 of record JAWZYV010015304.1, read on the forward strand.
AACTGTTATTCACCGTGCTCCTTTAAGTTGTTCATAATCCAAAGCTGACAAGACTAATTATAGAAGGAATATAAGAAAAAAGAAAGCACACAGATGACTAAAATAAAAGAAAGAAAAAAACTTAAATGAAGATTTTAAAAATAAAATTTCTTGAAACACAAACATATATTTAATCCTTTGAGGGGACATAAAGCTTCTATAACATTGATGCACAGCTAAATTTGAGAAGTTCTACTCAGCTAACATTCAAACTGTATGTACTGAATGATATTACGTTAAAAATGAAGTTTTAAAAGAAAATTTTTCAAGCATAAAAAAATATACAATAAATAATATTTCACTTAAAACATAAATATTGAGTGATTGCAAAAGTGTGTATATGACTTGATGTATCAAATTGCTTTAAGCAAATTGTCAACTTTAATCTTCCAGCAATCTTTTTAGAATTAATCCATAGAATACTATTTATTAAATCATGGATAAAGTCATTATCAATGCAGGAAAATCCCCCAGAACTAAGTTTAAATTGAAGTTATCATTTGAAATCAAGATAATGCTCATTCATTTTTAAAACATATATTATATATTTAAGATAATATATATATATATATTTCATATCAAGTAACTCTTTAATTTTCCAGTTTTAATATTAATCCTGAAAAAAAAATTAATTAAATACACATTGTAGGATATATTTATTCAAGACACATTTATATACAAGTCTGTTAATTACATGAATATGAAAGCTATATACGTCAGCACAGTCAAAAGTGTATGCTTTTTCATATTTATTAAAACTGGGCATTAACTTTTGCAAACTAATATGCAAGTATATACAGGGTGACCCAAAAAGGTAATGGGCTTTAATTCTTTATCTATTAAGAGATAAGTGGGCATTGTAAATTTAAAAAATGTTCAAAATAAGGTTGGAAATAAGACTTAAGAAAAATCCCTCTCGTTAATTTTCAAAAGAGTTACACTTTTTAAATTTGTATATAGGATGACCAGATTCCGAGATAAAAAATGCAAGACATCATTGCGGTCATGGGTTAGGGGTGGGGAATAGCCAACTTCACATTGGCTGATAACAAGAAATAATTATTGAATCAATCACTATCATTTAAGCAACTACCATTCTGCTTATACGTCACTTGGGGGCATCGCTTTTCCTCCCGTTATGCTCAATCTAATGTTTCCTATATATCTATGAATGTAGCTAGAAAAATTCTAAAAAGATAACCTGGCAACACTTTACAAAAAGAGTATTGAGTATAACAAATTATCGATTTAAAAAAATTATTTATTTTGAAATATTGGTATATCAATATCCATGCATGAATTGTGTTCATTTTCTTCACAAGTGATGACTGACACAGAATGCGGGACATTTGCACTTTTTTGGTGCGTAATGCAGTTTGCAGGACAAGACATGAAAAAAAAAAAAAAGGACTGTACTGTGAAATGCAGGACGTCTGGTCACCCTATTTGTATATGACCTCCATACAAAAAAATTCCACACTAGTCAAATGTGCCTTATTCACCAATAAAGTGATGTACCAAAAAATATTTTTTATTTTGGTTTGTCTGTCTGTCTGTCTGTCCGCAACATGAAATTTACTTGTTTATATACAGGGTGTTCCAAAAAGGTGGTAACGGGCTTTAATTATTTATCTGTTACAGATAAGTGGGCAATTTAAATTGAAAAAAAGGTTGAATACCGTTAAGAAAAAATTCCTCTCATTCATTTACAGAAAATTACACTTTTTAAATTTGTAACAACCCCCCCTCCCATTTAAAAAAAAAAAATTCCCAACTAGCAAAATGTGCCAAATACACTAATGAGATGATGTACCAAATTTCAGCCTTTCATCATAAATGTCTGAGAGATATCTTTAAAGAAAGATGATCTGGAGGTTATACATGATTTTGAATGTAAGCGTTTATTCCTAGAGTGGAAAAAAAAAGATTTTCTTATGTAATTTCTGTACGATCCCTGAAAGGTGATCATTCGATGTAATTTTTTCCCTTTGAAAGCCATTGAAAAGTGGTTTAAATTAGTGTTATATTTATTTTCATTTCTCTGACACTTTTACAAATATAATTCTCAAATTTTTCATGTCACCTCATTAATATATGGGGCACATTCTACTAACTAAGATTTTTTTTTTTGAACAGGGGTTGTATACAAATTTAAAAAGTGTAACTTTTTTTATATTAATGAGAGCAGTTTTTTCATAGGATAAGCTTTCTTTCTGACCTTATTTTGAGCATTTTTTCTATTTACACTACCCACTTACCTCTAATAGACAAAGAACTGTAACCCATTACCACCTTTTTGGATCACCCTGTAGATATATCTCAAATTAAATTTTTTTTATACTAATTGCAATTTACAATGTTATGTTTATATAGTATAATTGGTCATTAACCAAAATAACCATAAAATTATGACAAGATTATTTATTATTATCTATTTACTTCCTAAATATCTAAATTAAAGAATCCTTTGAAAATGGGGAACACACTAATATTATACATTCGTGCACTCTGGAATTTTCTCTATTAAGACTCTTTTAAACTAGTTGTTTAAGCCTGGACTCAAAAATATTGCAACAAATTGTTATACAAAAATGTATTAAGCATAACTTATGTAAGAAGTTACAATATTAATCATTTTATCAGCCAATTATTGTAACTGCTAATTAATTTACTACCTTAATTTACAGTTTATCAGATTATCTTAGAATTTTCAAATTAAATTTATTATTTCAATAGCAACTGTAAAAAAATTGAGGCTTTACCCACAAGGACTCTTAAATAATATAAAGAAGTTATACAAAAAGTTAAAGCTCTAAGAAAAGAAACAGTTAATATCTGTACATTTCTGAAATGTCTTATCACAGCAGTCAAAATGGAAAATTATTTTTATAATTTACCATTGCATGGATGTCTTTCACAAATTTAAACACTCGCCTACTTTTACATGAAATAAATTAGAGATAATCCCCTCAAAGGGTTAAGTTTTACATTGCTTCATTTAAAATAAATTATCTTTTCACAGCAAACAATTTCGAAGTACTACTGTACAGAAAAAAAATATTTCAGAAAATACTACATTTCAAATATCTACAACTATAAATTGTCACACCGATTCTGAAATATATTGATATTCAAGAGGAAAAATCAATCATTGAGCCACAGGACATATACTACACCTTTATCAAGAAAATAGACTTCTTACAGTAAACATTAAAATAATATTCTGTGCAATTACAGCTGCAACTTTCTGGCACAGCTTCTAAAAACACTGCTAGTAAAAATGAGATGCACTAAAAAAATGAAAGACCATCTCATTCAATGCACAACTAACTCTAATTTTTTGTATTTTTACTTTTATGTAATTTTATAACACAGAAAGATTTTTTTCCATTTCTTTCAAAATATTAACACATACTCTTCTTTAATGCAGTCAGATGTTTAATTGAAACGGGAAAATACTTTAGTTCATAAAAAAACTTTAAAATAAATATTTTACAAATTTACTTAAACTAATTTTTTAATAACTCAGCTGCAAATACAGTTACGCTAACACTGCTCAATTGTTCAGATTCTTTCTGAACTTGTTCAGTTTTAATTATTCTTAAGGCATTGGTGGTAATGTACATAACTAAAACTTTTCCATGTTTATATTCAAAGGAACAACAAACATGAATAACCTCAAATCTGAACACTTTCAAATTTCAACTCATCCTTTTACGACCCCTTAAAAAGAATCAGAACTTCCAAAGTCATTTTTCTCACTATATCAATAATAAATTATCTATCAATAAAAATTTGAATCAACATTTCTAAATTGATCTGATTTATTTAAACTTTTTTACTTAATTAAATATCATAAATATCTATCTTAAACCAAATTGCAAGTGGGATTTTCATTACAAAAGTTTTTCTACTACAAATTTATAAAATTTCATTAAAAAATTTTGATTCTGTAAAAAGTTAAAGGATTTTTCTTTTGGAGAAAAAAGCTACACATCTGTAAACATTATTAAAACATATATATTATAATTCAAATATCCTTATAAAACTTTAAATATTCATTTTTACTTAAAGAAAAGCGAAGTACTTATATGATTGTACGAAAAGTAAAGTTACAAAAGCCAAAAAAAAAGAAAAAAAATTGTATTTTTCCTTTTCAAAAGATGCAGAAAAAAGAGTGAAAACAAGATGTGATATGAGAGTCAACTGAAAAGTTACTCCAGAAATTATAACAAAAAACATTTTAACAAAGAGTAAGAGAACTAAGGAATGTGAAAATTTTTTTTAACATGATATAAAATAAATAAACTCACTCATGCATGTTTACAATTTTAAAAATTACTTTTCTAAAAACCTGACAAGCATATGATGCCTGCTACCAGTTGAAAATCCCAGTGCCAGAAAAATTCAAGTACAAAGATGTAGCATTAAGTACAGAAAAACAAACTGAAATTTTCACACAGACATGCTGTACAGTTTTTTTCCATTCTTGCAAACAAATACCGCTGCATAATTTTCATATATTTGAAGCACTGAAATAGCATCTGAAAGTAAAGTTAGCATTGAATGACAATGTATAGTATATGGTTTTTCAATAATTTGATGTTTTGAGATTATAAACTTCAAATGTTTTTTTGATCATAATAAATATTTTTGCAAAAAAAGGTAAATAAACTATTGGTCAAATTAAAAATTTTTTATAGCTGGGAATTTTCTTGGTGGACTTTCCACAGATTAAACTACTAAACAGAGTGAAGTTGGATTTAAGTATCAAAAGTTGTAAATAATGGTAAAATGAGATCAATTTACATTCTTAGTAAAGAATGGATAGTCCAGGGGTTTGTAAACTTACCCTTAAGACAATTAGAATTTTCTTGTGGCCCCTTCATCATAACACTATGTGCGGAATACTGTAATTTTATATGCATATATTTCATATATTCATATTTGTATGACTGTGATGAACAAATAAAAAAATTAAAGCTGTAAGAACATAAACTTAAAACAATTCTAATTTAAAATTCAAGCAAGTACTTTAATGAAATCATGGTCTCTTTGCAGCACCCCTTAGTCTGTACAGCAACCTGGGGTGTGCGGCACACACTTTGGAAAACCCTAGCATAGCCTAAATACACATTAAAAACATAAATAATCCTGAAGCTGTACTAAAATAAAAATTAAGTACATTTTACATAAATTTTATGAGGATGATCACAGTTTAATTAACCCTCCAAGCGGCTGAGACGTAAAATCCCGTCCACTTCATTCCAGTTTTTCCTGCAATGCATCTATAATTTAAATTATTTATAACACCAAGGAATCATAAAATATATTTCGATATTAAAGCTTATAGGTATTGCAGTAGTTAACTTTTTAATAATTACAAATCTTCCTATCGAAATTTTATTTTTAAAATAATTTTAAAGCTGTTTAAAAATTTTACAGTAAAAACAACTTTACATTATTTGCCCACTTCCAAGACGCTCAGAGGGTTAAGAATACAAATCAATAATATTAATAATTTTTACTATTTTTCAGATTTTTGATATCGATTTTCTTACTCAACGAATTAATGCAAGATATCTTGATGCCTAAAGCCAATGTAACTAAGACATTTTTTACCATTTTTTCACATCAATCAAAGAGCAACACAATTAAAACAATTTATCACTGAAACACTTATTTTTGAAAAAATTTAGACTTTTTCAGAAATTATGCAAAAATACTCAAATTTCTGTTTCAAAATATTGTTAATAAATTGGAAGAACAATTAAGAGCTATTAATTTTTTCAGTATTTGAACTATTATTTATTATAAATATTGTAAATAACTACAGGAAGATTATTATTGATGAGGCATAAATAATATTTTGTAAACCTACGATTAGAAAGAATACCTACGATTGCCACACCTACGATTAGAAAGAAAGCTAGGTGTGGCATATTTTCACACTAAACAAGATAACACTAATAAACTAGGACAAGCAAACTTGTTTTTATTTTTATGTATGTATTATTATAGCAGATTTAAAGGGGTATATTTAAAGAAAGGAGGGAGAAAAAACTAAATATATATTTAATGATCCACAATCATTTGATTAAAAGCATTTTAATCAGAAATCATGAGTTCTAACTTTGCTGTTATACTAGTTTAGTAAATTAATAATAGAATACTTTTTTATATCTAAAACAAAAACATGATATACAGTGAGCATTTCATTAGCAAATATCCTAGAATATTATAATTTCCCAATAGCAATACAAATTTTAAACAAGCTATATTTTGTTATTAATATACATTCTTTTTTATTTGTTATTATAAATAAACTAAATTTTAAAAATAGAAACTTTTTTCAGGGAAAGATTCCCAAAATGAATTTATTTTCAGAGAATCGTATTGCATTTTTTAATTTTAAATAAAAACAGAAAAGGTGTAAGTAACTGTTGAAGTGAGCAAGTTTTTAAGACAATCTTATCAATATTTTGCAGACTTAGTAAGTAATGAAAAATGGTAAATATTAAGCAAACATAAAAATAGAATAAAAATACAACCATTCATATGCGTGATCACTTCCCAACTTAAAAAAAAAATAACCATGGTTTTCAATGTATTTTAATCTCCTTTAATCTCATTAGGTTATGTGTGGTTACAAATAATAACAATAAGATAAGAACTTAACATCTTTGGTTTAGTGGTATCACAAATTTGTAGCCAAAGGCTTTAACAAGTAGCACACCAAAACAAAGATTCCAACTAAACTAATTTTTAAAAAAGTATAAATATGTGTAAGGGAAGTTGGAGTATAATGAAACATGCTATCTAAAATCAATAGGATTTGTCACAGAAAGTTGAAACTCCCACATCTATTATACAAATATATGTTCCAGTTGCTGATGTGATTTGCCGACAATCGAATTTTTACCATTAAAAGTAAATTTTGTAACTAAAAAAAATTTTTGTTTTACCTCCTTTTTTCATATGTATAATTATTTATTTTTTAAAAATTGTGATCACTATGGATTAGTCTTCATAATTTCAAAGCCAGAATTTAAAAAAATAAATATTAGGAATAAGTAAAAATTTATTTACTTTTCCTAGTAGCCTTAATTTGGGATAAAATGAAACACTTGTAAATGGGATACAATGAAACATGTTTCACTGTACCCCGGGTGAATGCATTCACTTGATGTTGCTATTTAATATTTAGATTGAGATCTCCATAGAGCACATAAAGTTAACATGGAATTGTTTTTAAATTGTATTCTCATCTTCTTCAAGCACTGAAGATGGTGACAACCCAGATTGTCTTTCAACTAACAATCCAAACAGTACAAATTATGAGCTATTCTCACATAACATGTATGACAGAATCAGTATCTCCTTAAATGATTACGTTCTAATCACATACAGTGAATTTTAATATAAAGAAATATACTTTGTATTGGGGATATAATAAACTTAAATTAAATGGAATACAAAGTTCTGTACGCAAAACGAGTTAAGTCCAAGATTCAAAGTTGTACATTCTTCAGAAATATATATTTTTGAAAAAACTAATTGTATCAAAACTACCACATTCTGTTCCTTCAGGTAGTACAGAAAGGCAAGCATAAATGTTAATTTTTTTGTTGTAAATTTAATATAGAATGAGAAACTAAAGGCTAACCTCCAATAAAAGTATTATGTTTTGATCTCAAGCAATAACAGTTTATTAAATTTGTTTTTTCCATTTAAATTTCATATTTATGTCTATTAATGTTTATTATAAATGTACATAAAACATATGTGCTGAAATTTGAATTTTGGCTCATACTATTTGAGTGTTTATGAAGTGATATTAAGTGTTTAATTGTACCCCGACTATATGGGGTACAATGAAACACTGATAGACATTTACCTTTAGTAATTTTTTAAATATGAAAAAGCTACTTAAACCCATAAAAATTCACTTAGATGGGGAAAGAAGTAGGTTAAAAGTGCCCATTAATTTTATTTTTGTACATGCAAATTTGTGAATGGGGGGGGGGAATAGTAAATTTATTTCACTGTACCCCAACTTCCCCTACTGTTTTCAAAATATGCCACACAAGCTAGGAGTGGCATATTCTCACACTACACAAGATAACATTAATTAACTGGGACAAACAAACTTTTTTATTTTTATGCATGCATTTTTACAGCATATTTAAAGGTGAATATTTATTAATGCAATGATAAACACAACTTTCCACTTTTATAGACAAATGAATAATTAAAAAAAAAAGATTTAATAAATATGAATGATCACTCTTAGTCTCATTTTACTTTTTTCTGAATTATATATATGATGACGGTTTGGGAAAAGACGGGGGGTTGTTGCTCAAGATAAGTAGCAGATAAAATAAAATGACATTTTTGTTGGTAGCTTTAAATATGCAACCAAGGGAGAAAAGAAAATATAAGTTATAAGTGAAAATTTATTCTGTTTTACCCTTTAAGCCAGCACTATGCGTACTGAGCTACTAAGGAGGTAGTATAATTCCCACACAGTTTGAGGGGATAATACTTTATTATTAAACATTTCACAGGGAAAGAGTGCTACAATTAATTACTAAAAAAACCTTTTTTCCAAATACATAATACGTACAAAAAAAGAACATAAGTTAAAATAATGAAAGTCTTACAGAAAATCTATATTTCATAAAAATTCTTTAAATATACACAATACTTATTAGCCACTTCAAAAAATTGCATTAAGAAATTGCTGGACAATATAGTTGCAGAATTTATTTTTACACACAAGTCAGCTAATCTGATTTTTACTACACTAATAAAGAATAAATTTATTCTTTCGTAAGAGGCACAGAAACATTTTCAGAGAAAGAGTTCAATTTAGACTTGATATATAAACAATCATTTTAGCATTTATTTAAGTAAAAACAATGCAATTACTCTAATATGCATACAAGTCAGGACCAAGAATTATGCAGATTATAGAACTTAAATTGCAGGTTGTTTCTTTATTAATCTTGTAAAGGTACACATTTCCCTGAAAAGTGTTAATAATGCACATAAAGCTAGGCAAAAATAGAGCAAAACTGAATTTAATAATAATTTTCAAATAAAATAGAAAAAATATTTTCGTTTTTCATTTCAAAAGGCTTTACTTTTTAAGATTTATTAAATGTAAGATAGCAACAGTAGTTTTCCTTTAGCAGCTTATTTAGATACTCTTTTATGCTTGGAGACCATAGTTTGTTCGAATTAAAATGCTACCATGCTACTTAATGCATGGTCAGAATTAAAATGTAAAAGAAACTACAGGGTGCTGATGGTGATGCTGTTATAAGAAGCAAAATCACACAAAGGAAAATTAGGTTACAAAAACGTTTAATGGCATATGATTGACACTTTTCTATCAATGTTTAATCAGGAATAATCGATAACCAACAACTCAAATCCTACTTTTGCCAAAATGTCTTAATTGGGAAAAATACTTTATGTTCTTACAATAGGTACAGTCAGATATGTTGAACAATGGTTTCCAACACTTATGGCAGGTAATGTGGTTCCAGCAGGACGGAGTACCAGCCTATTATGTATGAAAAGTATGAAACTACCTAGCTATAACCTTTAGCCAATAGCCGCTGTTGGACACTGTTTTGACCACTAATAACATGCCATTAAACCTGTTTCTGTAACTTGAATTTTCAGTCTAGCTTTTGCCTTCTCTAAGAACATCCCCTTCAGCACCCTCTAGCATATTAACTCTAACACTAAAATCCATGATATTTTAAAACTAGCCGCCAAGGTGGACAGCATCGCCACCCTATACTTTACTGTTCTTTATACTCAGTGCAGTGTTGTCCAAATTATTAGATTCATCTCAACGAAAATCTTTGTTTTAACAGTATCTGACATTAAACTTATTTAGGTTAGGGTTGCTATAAATTTTGAGTGTTATCATAAAAGCCAAAGTTGGCCATGGTAGCAATGTCAAGTACTAACATTGTAAAAAGTATGGAAAGACATAATTGGTGACATTTCCATTCATAAAATGGTTTTGAAATTACTGAATGGCTAAAATGTGCTTTAGCCCACTGTATGGAGACTTACTTTTTTTTTTTTTTTTTGTAAGTGAGATAAACACATCAAGTACTGTAAATTTGATTAAAGCTGTGAAAAAATCTGAAAGCTCTTGTATTTTCACATATGCATTATTGTTATTTTGTAATCTAGCTACTCTGTGACATGAGTAGACGTAACCAGTAGCAAATATGCTTGCTTCATTTGACGTCATTGAACTGTTAATTTGTATTTTTGCTCATGTGTTATTGTTATTACACTAATATTTACATCTAGTTGTTGCCATTTGCAGCATAGAAATATAGGCGATTTTGATGCTGCAAACATTAGTGTATTATATATGTAGATGGACTGAAAATAATATTGTAAATGCATTTAGGCTTACCCATGATAGGAAACATATTTTTTTTTTTAATTTCACCATGTACTTTCCCAGAAAAATCATGGAAAAAGTTCAAATTCCAAAAATTAGAATGTCCACTCTATAGCTCTCATAAAACAAGAGAATAATATAGCCTAATTCTATTTTATTTAGTGCTAATACTACTACTTTTTAATATGCTGTATTAATTTTCATTTAGCAATAAAAAATAGGAGCAATAAAAAATTTGGACAAAATTTACTCAGCAAACTGTATGCACGCACAATGAATTCATATTTGTTTGCTCAAAAAATAACATTGCAATACAGTTTTAAAAACTAAAAATTATTTCTACAATGATCTTATATTTATATTAAATGCATATTTATACCAAAACTACAAAATTTTCTTTTTAATTATGAAAAATGAGTGCAGACAATTGGATAGAATATGCACTGTAGAGTTAATTCTGACCATGCATTCTTTGATGAAAGTTGTTTGTTTGGATGTGTACGATCACCTCCTAATGCTTTGCCCATCTTTTATGAAACACCTTCTATGCATAAATATCAGTGGCGTATGCTGTATTCTAAAGGTGGGCTAACCCTCTCCATTAAGTTTTGAAATACATGCGAAAACATATAAAGAAAAAAATTGGGGGAGGGGAATTGCTGTCTGTGTAATAATTATATGAAAATACTTTATACATAGTAACCGCACAGGTCTCATGTTAGTGACAAAAATTAAACCTGTATGAAACAGTATAATAATAAGAAACACAATAGATAAATATAGTAAACTAGAAAACATAGAGTATATAAATAAACTAGAAAATTTATAGGAATTAGCCAAGTTCTTTAAAGCTTACTCAGGAGCAGAGATGTATCCACTAAAAAAATCCAGATGGGGTTCAAACAGCACAAAAAGCAAACAACAAAAAAAAAAAAAAAAAAAAAAAAAAAAAAAAATTCAGGGAAAAATTCAAATTATTTCTTCTTTTATTTCCTTCTCAACTGATATCAGCCAAATTGCTCAACCGAACTTGTCCATTTGCAATATCAACACAGAGTAAACCATAAAACCTATCTCACTATTACAGCAAAGCTTTGAGATATTTTGATATCCAGCTTGTGTCACATACCTCAGTCACCCATCATACATCCAAAAACTCTGCTGGCTCTTTGCTGTAAGGGAATTTCTCTTTTTTGAGTGATTAAATTGTATAAATTTCAGAGTGTTAGACTTATATACTTTTATGGAAACTGATATTTGTTAGACTTTGCAGTTAGTGGAGCAGTCTTTGGGCTAATTAAGCTGATACATACACATATTATTTAGGTTTGTTATACAAGTACATCTACAATTCCACAGAAATGTTATTTTATTTTATTTATGTTTAGTATCATTCTTTAAAAGTAGTAACTCTATTTTTATAAGGGAAAAGGAATGGTTTAATGCAAACAATAGTTCATCTTTCAAGATTAAATAACCACAAACAAAAATAGTATATTAAATAACCATATAAGCTGAAATAAATAACTTAAAAATTGCACAAGTTTGGCACTTTATTACACTTATACAAAAAGGGTGGTATGATTACATAAAATAGCTAGACATATATCTCTAACGAACCTTTACTTAATGGTATAATAATGAATAAAATAGTACAATATAAGGTCTGATCTTACACGCACAAAAAATATACAATAACAATTTTTTAATAAAATATGTTTTTTGGAATATAAGAATTATTCATAATACAGTATATCATATATAAGTAATAAATACAACTTTTCCATTCTTAACTTTAAGATAACTAAATTAAAAGCATGAAATATACACAAAAATAAATTAACTCTTAAATTGAAATGGTGAAATATATAATAATTAAAAGTTACATAGAATTAGTTTTATATTTCAAAACCATTAATTCACCAAATGTAAATTAATGAAAGCATTCTTACAACATATTTTTTAGACTTTACTCTTGCATACACTACTTTCAAACATATAATAATCACCAATACTTGTATCTTAATACATAAAAGTTTTAATAAAGTTTCATTGACTATTCAACAATTTTACATACTTTCTAAGTATATAAATATATTAATTTTTACAAGTCCCTGAACAAGAAAACAGCTACATGTGTGTATTACTTCAAAATTTAAAAGGAAAAGGGAGAAAAACAGAAAATTAAACAATCAAAATTCAATGAGTAAATGCAATAAAAAATACTAGCAAGTTAAAGCAGTCAAACATAAAACCAATCCCCAACTTCAGTTTAATTTTGAGATCAGATTTTGCAAAGAAAAGAAAAAGAAATGATGAGTCATAACTGTCAAAAAGCAAAAAATATGTACTATTTACAGCTTGTAATTGCTTTCTATGATTGTTCTAAAATGACTTAACATGAGTTCTCTGTATACTTGTGCAATAGTATTAACAGAAAATGACATGTTTATGCTTTATCTAATGATGAAATTGTCACTGATAATACATTTTATGTGCAAACAAATTCCTTTTATTAAAAAAAAAAAAAAAAACACTAATTAAATTTGTTAATTCAGAATGTGATTTGTCCTATGTTACAAATTCAATATTAGAATCAAAACAGCATTCAACTTCTTTTTTAAATATACCGTATTCTCTTTCTTCTTTTCTTTAACAATAGCTTATGGTTAACATGTTTAGAAAAACTATACAAAAATGAAATTTAAAATATTTCAATTTTGGTAGGTGAAAAACAAATTGATTTGGTATAATACATTAAAAAAATTATGAAAATAATATTTTGTCTTAATAAACAGAATAGCCTACAATAAAATCAATGTTATGGGAAAAAAATTGCTTCAACTAGTTCACGACAAAAGAAGAATGCTTTAATGCAGTGGTATTCAATTTATGGATAATGATCTTAAATGGAGTTCCAAAAAATTACCTTGCAGTTTTAAGGTGGATTTACAAAATAATTAATTTAATTAAATAAAAATATTTTGTCAAACTTTTTTGAAAAGAATTTTTTTTTAAATATTAAATTTCAACATTTGTTACACAACACACAATGAAAACACAAATTTAATATTATTTAAATTTCACTTAACATTTTGGATATTTCTTTAAATCTCATGAGCACCTACTGAGACAGCATATTACCTTAAAGTTCCAAGCAGGGTTACACACCTAAAAAGCTTTGAATACAACTGTTTTAATGCATTGCTTTCATTATAGTGATGATATGAAAATGAAATCTTCTATCAAAATTTATAAATATACAGATGAAAACACAACAAAACTTTTGTTTACACATCACAGATACAACTTATACACTTCAAGTAGTTTGATCCTACAATAACAATAGTTTATAATAAATGTTCATAGGCAAGTCTATAATGAAATACTTCAGTTTTTTTCATACCATTTTATGAATGAAAAGTATTTTGTTTAGAAGTTTTGAACATTTTCTTCAACAAAATTTAAAATCTAATAATTAATCTTATTTAAATACATTTACAATACACAATTAAAAACATAATTGGTGAGAGAGGGGGGGGGGGGGAAGGGGAACAGAAAAAAAAAAGAGTAACTGCAAATAAGTATAAATTTATTATATTTTTAAGTATTAAAGAAAAGTATAGATTTCAAACTTAAAATTAAACAACAAATCCAACATCTGATTTCAAATCCTAACTTTATGCACCAAAATAAGGCCACACAAGGTATCTTTCAGATAAAACTGAAATTTGATAAACTCTAGATTTCAATATTTTCATAATATACAAACATAATTTTATCGTACATGGAATGACAGAATAGTAAAAGTACATGCTTTAGCATACATAGAATACTATTCTGCAGATCATTATCTTCACAGAGATATGCTTCAAAAGACTAGGCAAGGTTATTCTGTTTTTCAAACTCACTCCAAGCATCATTTAACTCCATAAATATAAGTTTTGCCAGACTTTCATTTTCAGTACCAACTTGCTGTAGTAAGAAATAAGTATGTTAGTAAATTCATACACACACACACACACAAAAAAAAGGAAGAAAATCAAACACTTTCAGATTTTAAATATGCACTAGAGTGCTACATATTAAAAGGGAATCATAATTTATGCGCCATTCCTATTTTTCTTCCTTATTCCTCCTTCCTTACGTTGGAAAGTGTATCATTATTCATGAGCATGCCGTATTTTTCTTCCTTGTTTCATAAAGCGCATCTTTGGAATCAAAATCTATTTTAAAATTGCCTACTAAAACTATTTTACAATCTTTGGCAAGTATATTCCAACTATACTTCACCGTTTTAAATACTGTTTCAAATGTGCATCATAATCCAAGAGAGTGCCGTGTTTGTCTTTCTTGGATTGATTCCTACTTTAATGCTCCCGACTCTTGCCAAGGTGGCAATAATTAAACGTATGCAGTTACCATGACGATTTTTTGATTTTATGTGGCAATCATAATTTAGAATTAAAATAGCGACTTGAAATAACATGTAAGTACAGGATTCTGTTACATTTTTATTTATTTCGGGTTGCCAATTAATGTAGTTTTAATAATTAAGTCTTTAAATCCCTTAACTAGTGCTTTTATTGCTAATTTGTTCACTTTAATTTTCACCTAGTTCTTTTGGGAGCGTTAAAACAGGAATCACTTCTTGTACCACAAAACGCATCTTTGCCCGGTTGCAGAATTTTCTACATCACTCTGCAACGCAGATTTAAAAATACCAAAATAGTCTGCAAGGTAATCTTGATTGAAAAATAGAAACGCATGCTAAACATTAAGAAATATTTTGATGAAATAATCGTTATTTATTGAAAATATGTTTTACAATACTTTTAAATTTTAACTGCTAATACAAAAGTTAGTATAATGGCTTGCAATGAACGAAAATATGTTTTTTCACAAAAAGGATAGAGAAATAATTGCTTATTATTTCTCAAAGTTTATTATTTCTTGCCCTGGATGCAGTCGTCGATATTGCGCTTTAACAAGAAATATATATTTTTTTTTAAATATGTAGTATTTTTAATTGTTGATATAATGGCATGCAATGAATGTGACAATACGATAATTATCAAAAAGGATGGGAAAAGATTGGTTATGAAATCGCTGACGCAATAGGCGATATCGATGCATCTAAAATGATTCAATTCTACACAAACGATGAAATATTGGGTTTTGCTCGAAATGAAATGAAATGTGGTATTACGGCCTATTATCTACGCGAGGGATCTAGGCTAAAGAGGGAATTGCTCACCATGGGGGACTTTCATAGGTGTCCTAGCCTGTATTTATGCGAAGTTTTGGAGGAAACCACGGAAACCTCCGAACGGCTAGGTCGATGGACTCGACCTGGGGTACCTTCCGTCTTCCACTTGAGAGAGCAAATGCGCTCTGCCACTGGTAGGGCTGGGCTTTGCGTGAATCTGAATTGCTAATCTACGATTCTGGCAAAGTTCGCATGCACGAACATGCTCGAACAGCATTGTGCAGAAGGGGAGCTTTATGTGCGAGCATAGTCTTCAGACATGGTGCACAGTCCGCATGACATCATCGCAGAATAATAGGTAGTGGAGCGGCCAATATGAACTCGGAAATAGTCTGCAGACCTTCTCAAGAATCTGCGACGAGTATCGCTGCAGTGCTTCATGGTTTCTGTAACAGGGCATCTTTGGAATCAAAATCTATCTTAAAATTGCTCACTGAAACTGTTTTACAATCTTTGCCAGGCATATTCCAACTATACTTCACCATTTTAAATATTGTTTGGAATGGACATCAAAATCCATGAGTGTATGTACCGTGTTTTTCTTCCTTGTTCCATATAACACTTCTTTAGAACAGAAATCTATATTAAAATGCCAGCAAAACTGATTTAACAATTTTTACCAGGCATAGTCAAAAAACTATACTTCACCTTTATAAATACCATTTGGAAAGTGTACCATATTTGTCTTCTCTGTTCTATAAAACACTTCTTCTAAATTAAAATCTATATTAAAATCGCCTACTAAAACTATTTTACAATATTCGTCAGGTGTTTCCTACCTATACTCGCAATGTATTTATCATAAATTGTCGCATTTTTGCACCAAATTTAGCAATCAATTTTCAAAAATTGCAAACCTTGTGAGACTTTCAACATTTTATTAACACCCCCCTCCACATTATCTGGGAAACACATTTGAAAAGATCTTCACCGTGACAATTCATATCTACAAAACTTGTCGACAAGATCACGTGGACAAAAATGCATAGATAAAATTCTGGTATTAAGTAAAATAGCATCCTAGTGCTAAAAATTCTACAATATTCAATCTAAAATAAGAGAAAAAACAGTGAACAAAGGCATAGATAGAGATTTCAGATCCCAGGGATAACTGAAGACTTTGCACCTTTTCCTACTGGTCAAAATGCTATGGGAAAAGTTATATACGGATTGGCATCTCTTGGGTGCTGCGACCAGGGACAGATGCCCCTCCTTGCTACATTCTAGCTATGCCTCTGACAGAAAAATTAAACATATTTTACTGTCACATTAAATAATACTGAAGTGATGATAGTACATTACTTTCCTTTAAATAGATAAATGACAAATTTAAGCAAAGAATTGGATAAATAAAATTTGACAACATGAAAAATATTGGTGTTTTCCAAATTTTTTCATTGTGAAAAGCTGTTTTGGTCCCCCAGTTTTGTGTTAAACATTTCCTGCATACAACAAATTTAAATTCTAAATTAACTCTTTAGTGCATAAAATTTTGTTTCACTCACAAGCCTAAAATTATTAATGTATACTAACTTCGGTGTTATTCGAAAAAATCATGTGATTTTGTTACATAATTACAAATAAACTAATTATGCCAGGCACTTCAAAATTTTGAAACTGTCTCTTTACAAGCTGTATTACAAACTGCGAAGACAAGCCAATCTGTATCGGTTTCAAAACTTTTAGAAAAAATTCTTAAAAATCGGAAATTTTCACAAAGCGCGTCACTCTTTGAAAAATCTTGCAGCTCAGATCCATGTTTAAGAATTTTTTCTGAAAATTTCACAAAAGCCACAGCCTGCTTTAATTTAAGTTTAAATTTTCTTAATTGCATGCATGTAATAATCTTCATTCTATTGATAAATTTTGAACAACACTTGAGATCGTATTTAAAAAGGCTTCATGGGGGGATGCATAATCTATACATATAATACGCTAATGTAAGCAGTACCAAAGTAGTCCGATGTCTGGTAGACTACTCTATCTGATGTAACTACATAGTTCTTAATGAGTTTTCCCATACACGTGGTGCCAAAATTGCCAGTATAGATACACTGGTGAATGGCAGCAGCTAAATTTATTATAGTTTTATGTTAATTTAATTATCCTATGCAACAGTTTGAATGAAACATCTTTTGAATATTCTGTTCTAATCTAAATGCGAATTGATGAGGTGAAATTAAAGCATTCAATGCTGTATATTTAAGTGTGTAGATGAAGAGATTCATATGACATCATGCAATTAATATTTTGTAGTTCGCTACTGGTTGAAATATACGAAACAGTTGTATTAAAAATCCAAAATATTTACAGTTAACGATAACAGAGAGAACTGCACGCTGTGTGTTCAGCAACTCATGTGTGTAACCACTGAATAAAGTATTCCATTGTATGCCGAATTTCTTTAATTTTTTCAAATAAATAACTAATTTTTTTATGACACATATTTTCAAAAAGGGGCCCTACAGCAATGGCTTGGGCTACTGGGTTTTTGGGCCTTGCAAAGGACACATTTTCGAGAGCCCACACCCCACTCACAGCGATGAATGGACCCAAGGATGGTTTTTTTTTTTTTTTTTGAATCTCTCACACAACCAGCGATAGTATTTTTTCTAGGTTGACCCCCACAGTGATGGCCAGACCCAGAGATGTTTCTTAGGTCTCACATTGGACAAGCAATAGCATTTTTTCTAGGTTGTTCCCCATAGCGATGGCTGGACCCAGGGATGTTTTCTTCAGTCTCGCACAGGACCAGCAATAGCATATTTTCTAGGTTGTTCCCCACAGTGTTAGGAAAATTAACTGTAAACCTTACCTTAAAGGTTCCATGACATGTGGTTGTGGTTTACTTTATTATAACAGAACACTGCATAACTTAACTTTAATTATTTGCCTTAAATCTAAAGGCACTTATAGCTTTTATTTTTCTTAATTAAAGTTCATACTTAACGCTATTCTAATATTAAGGCTTCAAACAAGCACCTAATTGCTAACAAAATGTTTTGCATAATGTGTTTTTATGTTTGGCCGCTAGAGGTGCTATACTCCCGGCGACTTGCCGCGGAGCTGTTTTTCTTTTTCTTTTCACATCACACGTCCGCAGTAATTCGTGACGCCGTTGCCTGGCCGGCAGAATAAAAGTCCGCCGTTCATCCTGGGATGTGAGGAGATAAGATTGAAGGATGAGATAAGATGGAAGGAAGCTGGTAGCCGGTTGTGAGATGCCCCGAGCTAAGACAAATGGTTAAACTGGAGCCTGTCTGCCGCAGTCTTCACTATAGAGCTTTTGATCCCGTCCCTGAAAGTTGTTTCAGACGACGCTGCCGACCTCGTACCATAGGTTAGATTATACTCCGAAACATCCAACGACATATGGATATTGCGTTAGACCAAATATTTGTTTTCCTGTTCATCTTCATCTGTATAAAGCTTCACATCTCATTTCTTAAAATAAAAGAAGTATCAAGGTAAACTCTTTTTTGTCATCCTTTACCTGGCAAGCCCTCAATTCATTTTTCACTAGCTTTCACTGCTTTAAAATTTTTGAAGTAAAAAAACTTTGCCAAACAATAGCCAGACGCAGAGATGTTTTTTGAGTCTCGCAGAGGACTAGCAATAGCATATATTATATGTGACTTAGTATGTATTAATTTACTGATTCTTTTTGCCACTCATGGTTTCAAAAATATTATTGATTACAAGTTTTTCATAAATTAAGTACCATATTTGAGTACCGTAATTTCCTGCCTATAATCCGCAAGCGGCTTTATTAGCTCAGAAAAAAAATTACATCGTATAATCCGCGGCGCCGTATTATCCGTGAATGGATATTCTAAAGCAGAAAATCAATATTTTTCAAAATTATATCGGTCTTGTTAACGCACGCTGATTTCGGCATACAACACATTTTGTGCTAAATTGATGAGAAATAAATTATAAAAATTGAAATTTGTACTGAAAAATAAATAAAAAGAAAATTTACTGTACACTTAAAAAAAATTAGTGTAAACAAAGGTATAATTTTGTAGCTGTTCCCCTGCTTTGAATAATTCACAGCGCATATTTCTTTCCCATACTATTCTTCCCGTCATCTAGGGATGTAACAGGAGAGAGGAGAGTGAAAGCTATTTTTACAGTGTTCCCGCTAGAGCGCGAGAATCTCGCATAATTTTTTAAAAATCTCGCGCACAAAATATTACAACACGAGGTATTCTCGTGCTGCAACATATTTGCCACCTGCGAGAAATTCTCGCGCACTGTTTGAAAGTTTAAAAACGTCAGTTTACAAATACAAAAATTTGTTTTCACTCTACTACTGTGGAAATCAGGCCGGAGACAAAAAAAACTCTGATAACAAGCTGCCGGGGCCGCAAAGAAGCGGCCCCCTTCCTCTCGAGTTTCTGTTCAGTGATAACGCAGTTGAATCATTGGAATGCAGAGGGGGAATATTAATTAATGCTATCCACACTGAGCTGACGTGTTGATTTTTCTCCTCCTGCTCTGTAGCTGTAAAATGTTTTGTTTTTGTATGTACGCCCGTCGTCGTATATGAGTTTTGAGAGCATTTCATCTGTTTTTTTTTTTTGTTTTTTTTTTTGTATATATACCACCACGATTCATGGAATAATTAATATCCTCTGGCAGTTTGAAATTTGTACCCCCCCCCCCTCCCGTTCGAAGTTTAGTTGCGGTTTACAGCAGGGTTGGCATGGTTTAAACCACGGTTTAAATCAAATGGTTTTTTTCTCAAAAAAACCAATTGGTTTTTTTTTAAAGAATAATTTAAAATTCCGAATACTACAGATAGAATATGTTCTGATATCTAAAAATTATCCTTATAAGTATCAACAATAAGTTTTTATATCAATCTAATAAACATCTTATTGTTTTATCTTTATTAAAAATTATTAATTAAACTTAAATTATAGGCTGCATTTTTAATTTGTTTCTAAAATAGAGGTTTTGTGTTTTAACAACTTATTTTTAAACCTTAAAAATATCATTTTGAACAACTTATCACCATTATTACTGATGAATGTAAGTGCAAGATTCCATGTAAAATGTATTAAACAGTTAATATTGTATTGGATTATATACTAAATATAAAAAATAGTATCTCTAAATAAAATATTAAAATTGAATGATTTCAATGCCCACATAAGTATAGCAGCAATTGTTTATTTACTTTGTTTTAATTACTTTCAGAAGGAATATTAATTGTTATCTGAACATTTTACAAATACTTTTATTTATAAGCATGTAACAGGTAATTATAAAAGGATTAAAAAAAAAACCTGGTTTAAACCAAAAAAATCCGGTTTAAACCAAAAAAACGTGGGTTTTTGGTTTTTTTCAAATAAACCGGGTTTTTTTCCAACCCTGGTTTACAGTAAAAGTTAATCTTTTAAGAAGACTCCCCCCCACCACAAAAAGAAAATAAATAAATAAGAGGGGAGCTGAAATTTTCCAGTTAAATGCCAGATAATCTAGCTTTTACTGTAGTAAGAATTTGAACTTAAATATATCTGTTTTAACTTTGTCACATATATTTGTATCTTATGAACTTTGCAGTATAATATAATTTAATATTTATATAAATATATTATATAAGTATTAAGTTATATTATATAATTTTATTATACTAGATAAAATATTATAGTTAATAATTCTGTTGCTTAGTTAAACTGGATGTGATTCTTTGAATATTCATTAACAATTCAAGTGCAAATTTCAGTAAACTTTGCCCGGTGACGAATGGGATAATGCAGTTGAATCATTGGAATGCAGAGGGGGAATATTAATTAATGCTATCCACACTGAGCTGATGTGTTGATTTTTCTCCTCCTGCTCCGTAGCTGTAAAATGTTTTGTTTTTGTATGTACGCCCGTCGTATATGAGTTTTGAGAGCATTTCATCTGTTTGTTTTTTTTTATACCACCACGATTCATGGAATAATTAATATCCTCTGGCAGTTTGAAATTTGTACCCCCCCCCTCCCTCCCGTTCGAAGTTTAGTTGCGGTTCACAGTAAAAGTTAATCTTTTAAGAAGACTCCCCCTCCCCAAAAAAAATAAATAAATAAGAGGGAAGCTGAAATTTTTCCGGTTAAATGCCGGATAATCTAGCTTTTACTGTAGTAAGAATTTGAACTTAAATATATCTGTTTTAACTTTGTCACATATATTTGTATCTTACGAACTTTGTAGTATAATATAATTTAATATTTATATAAATATATTATATAAATATTAAGTTATATTATATAATTTTATTATACTAGATAAAATATTATAGTTAATAATTCTGTTGCTTAGTTAAACTGCATGTGATTCTTTGAATATTCATTAACAATTCAAGTGCAAATTTCAGTAAACTTTGCCCGGTGACGAATGGGAAAAGTTGTAGCCCCGTGGTACAACTTTTGATCAATAAAAAGCTAGATTGAGATATCACAAGTTGAGAACCGTGTGTAGGAAAAAAGATTTTAGTCTTTAGTGTATGCGCGTACTTGTGTTGCAGTTGGTTAACCAGCGCCATCTAGTAGCAAAAACAGTCCCAATTTTTATTTTCTGATAGAAAAATTAAAGTTACAAGGGCCAAAATTTTCCTCAAGGAAAAAAAAAAAAAAAAATGTCACAGATAATACGTGATGGCAGATAATCCGCATCATAATTTTTTTACTTTTTTTAACAGATAATCTGCGAATTATCAGCAGGAAATTACGGTAATTTTTATGCTTCTTACATTCTCTTTTTGTCTTTCAAAAACTGCTTGCATGAAAACAATCACATTGTAATATAATCATATCATTTTAAGCATATTTAATTTAAAAAAGTTCCTTTAAAATTGAAGTACAAGCCACGAATTGCACAAACTTTGTTTTGAAGAATTGTGAAAGCAGAATTTCTTGCATCCAGTCTTGTTATCGTCTACTAGAAATTCTTGGAGTAACCATAAAGAAAGGTGACGCAAAAACTTGCCATTTCAGCATCTATTAGGAATCTTGTGAAACTGGGCACTACTTCTGTATTTTAGCCTCACTAAGGTATTGCACCAATAGGGATCTATGCAGGCGAAATTTAGGCTCGTTTTACGGCCCCTTCACAAAATTCAATCGATTCAAACAGTACCTTCACAAAATTATAATCAATTAAAACAACCCTTTTTTGGCATTTTACTGTACATTTTAATTTATTTTGTAAATTATTTTAAGAAAAAAGTGAATTTTACAAAAATTGGTATGAAAATTCACAAAAATAGGTGCTGAAATTCTCAAAAATAGTTATTGAAATTCACAAAAATAAACAGTTTTCAGGAAAATAGGACCCTAGAAAAAATTCCTGGTTTGACCCCTGACCAAGTATTACAAAGAAGATCACCTGTTGATCTGATTTGCAAAAAGTTGCCACATTCTGAGCTACTATCACTTGGATAAGAAACTAAAATAAGAATCAACTCATTAAATGTATTCATACCAATTTACTGAATCCATATTTCATTGATAAAATGAATTTTTGTAAAAAGAGCTTTAGTATTTTATCTGGCAATTTTTTAAAGAGCTCCAAGCAGTGAGTTAAGTAGTAATCATCCAATACATTTAATGACAAAGAACTGCTAAAAAAAAAAAAAAAAAAAACATATTAGTTGAAATGAGTTCAATGACTTGGCCACCATTGATTACTACTTTAAGTCCCTGCTTGAAGCAACTTAAAAAAATCACCAGCTGAGTGTTTCTGAATCCTAATATTGGCTCATCACATAATATTATCACATGAACACAGATTACCTAGGTTGCCACATTTTGCATAAATAAAAATAAGATATAAGGCAGCAAAACTAGTACATTAATAATACATTACACAGAAATTTTCATAAAAGCAACATTTGTCACTCATTATGACTACAAGAGAATTCCAACGAACTATGACAATTTTTTGCATTCCATTTATCCA
The DNA here is from genome assembly GCA_038373885.1 of Cheiracanthium punctorium. Taxonomy (NCBI): domain Eukaryota; kingdom Metazoa; phylum Arthropoda; class Arachnida; order Araneae; family Cheiracanthiidae; genus Cheiracanthium; species Cheiracanthium punctorium. The sequence continues at coordinate 180,188 of JAWZYV010015304.1, forward strand.
AGTAATTTTTTTTTCAGTTAACTACAATTAAGATAAATAATTTTTCAAAAGACTTCCTATAAAATATGTAAAAAATCTCCTTCTTTTAATATTAAGAAATTTTGCAAAAGATGTTGAGTTTAAAACTTAGTTTAGAATGCAGACAAGACACTATGTCACAATATTAGCCACAGAATCTTTATTTTGTTCTAAATGAATTTGTACAGTTTTTGAACTGTCAGCTTTTACAAATTAAGATAGTCGATGTATACACATTTTTATTTAGTAAAATTAAATTGATTAGTGGCTGTAGCAGGTTCTTTTCTTTATAACATTGGAAGCCATGTATTTATATCTTTTACAGTATATCATTAAAAAATTAGGAATCGTAATTTAATTTTTGTAAAATAAAGAAAAGTCAAAATAATTTATTTTACCTTTTATTGCACAGCACAAATGATTTAAAATATAAAAATTATCAAGTAACAAACCTTATCAGGGTGAACAGCTAAACAGGCTTTTCTATACATCTTTTTTACATCAGCAGGAGTAACTAATTGATGCATTCCAACCTCCGACCATCTAGTACCTTCCCAAAGTACAGTATGTAAAGAACACAAAAGAGCTCTAATATTTCTTTCCTTGTGAGATGTCCAATCCATAATCTTAATTTATCAAAAATAAATGCACATTAAAATTAAATAATACATTACAATAATTACTATTAGAATTGAAAACTATGCAAATATACATACTAAATTTCTTTTTCTTTAAAGTAAGAAATTAAATTTTTTTAAATAACTAAGATTAAAATAAAATAAATACATTCTTGAAGCAATAGTGAAAAAGGTCTAGAGGTAACTTTTTTCTTACAAAATGTAAGATACTGAAACAAGTCAAAGATAAAATTGACATCTTTCAAAATGGATATAAAATGGAACTTAAAGTAGCATAACTACAACAGTAATCATACTTCTCCTTTGATAAAAAGTATACTTCAACAGATAATATAATGAAACAATACTTTTATTAGAGAGAAGTTAAATTCATTATGAACTACATTCTCAAATACATTAATGAACAAATAAGACTTTGAAACAAATTAGATTGATGCAGTCAACTGCAACAAACAAAAAAAATTTGTTTGTGTGATTATGACAACGCCAAGCAAGGGCAATCTGGCAAGGTTGGGGCATGCCATGGTAGGAGGACTTTCTAAGGGGATCTAATGTGTATTCATGTTCATCTGTAGAAAACCTACCAAAATTCCAGACTGTTAGATCAACAGACGTGCGATGGGATCCGAACCCGGGACCTTCACACTTTGGTCGTCTACCATTTTCAGTGACATAACCACTATGCCATGGTGAGGAGGGAGGGGTGAAATTTTGAGATGATTTCTTTTGAGCTTGGAGAGAAAGTTTATACTTTAGTCAAAGGCCAAAATTTAAGGGCTTTTTAAAATCATTTCAACATGATTTAAGGTTAATAATCTGTCCCATGACTCTCCTACTGAGAAATATGCAGCAGAATAATTGTTAAAATATCCAACTAAAAACTATTTTTAGTGCATAAAAAGCTAAGTAATTTTTTATTCTTTCATAAATTAAATGTTTAGGTTAAGATGCAATGTTAAAATCCAGTGAGTGAATAAGTTTTCTAACAAGTCTTTAAATAGAAAACTTCTAAGTTTAGAAAGAAAATAATTCTATATGAACTTTAAAAGAAATTAACATTAACAGAACAGAGTTGGATTTCTTTATAATGACCTCTCACTTATACAACATTCAGGGGATCATAGTAAAAAGTCATAACAGAGATTTATTATAAAGTTTAAAATTTTATATGCATTAATTATTTCACCTATATTAAAAATAGTGGCGTAGCTAGGGGGATCAATTGCTCCCTCTAAGACTAATTCGCTATTTAGCGCCTTTGAATGCCTCACGAACCTTTTTTTTTTAACACTATGTACAAAAAATTAATAAACAAATAAAAAATTAAGCGCTACACAATTGGTGTCAAAGTGAGCCCTCTTGCCTAAATGAATGAAATCACTCGGTGGCTTGCTTTCTAGACGGTGTACTGTCATCTTAAAAAAAATCTTTTAAAGTGTGCAACATTGGTGGCAGTTCGTCTACTGCACACAGACTCTTGATATTTGGTCTGGAACTTGATTGATTGTCGATTTTACACCCAGCATGTAGGTGCAGCCTAAAATGACATATGAGGTGTGCCAGGTGAAAAATGACCAACCGACCATTCAGGTGGACAATAGAGACTGATCTCCAACTCTAGGGGTGTTGTCACTGGGGTGCAGCTGGAGGAAAGACTTGCAAAATTTCAGCAGATCATCTTGGACACTACAACAAGTCGGTCAAAATATGAGTGATCTCGCTAGCGAGTCGAGCTGGGACTCAAAGTTTTGTAAACCTGAGAAAGGCTGTTTCCCCAAAGTAGTAGATTTGTAAATAGTAGCCATTTTTGAATATAATTTTAATCATGACAAGTCTGCAGTATTCTTCATTTATTGTCACAAATTAAAAATCTACTGAAGTCAGGGTTGGCAAAAACCCAACTCACCCGGGTTTTTCTGGGTTTTTGTTATTTTTTGTATGTTTGTATATTTATACAATGTATCTGTTTACATATGCATGAGCATTAATTAATTGAATTTTTTCCTATAAAAATCATTACTAAGAACAATAATACAAATATGTGACAAACAAAACTGCAAATCTAAAAATTATTCTTTTATGTTATTTATTTTTGGTCATACATTTACTTAATGCCATTCAAATAGATGAATCCATTCCATAATGAATTTTTCTTATTACTATGGCATCAGTCTACTCAAAAATGTTTTATTTTGGGTTTGAGTTTATGTTTACATCTTTCATTATTAATAAAATTACTTTGCTTTGATATTTGATAAACAATATTTTTTGCTTCTAGCCAGTCATTACTACCATAAAAATATTTTTTTCATGTGGTTATATTTATTGATAACATCATTTTGTAGTTTGTTTTGTTTTGAAATTTTCTTGAATCATCCAATCACAGACAATTACTGAGGCTGACCAATGGAAAGAATCTCAGACACTTCTTTTTCAGTCTCTGCATTCTGTTCATCTAGCTCTGCTTCCATTGAGAGAATTTTCTCTAGATTTGGATTCATATGGTCTAAGCTGTGGAACAGACTAGGCTCAGAGCAGTGTGAAAAATTAGTAAAGATTTACAAATACAGTTGAACGCCAGAAATCCGCCGACCTAAAATCTGCAAACGTCCGAAATCCGCACACCTTCTCTGATATAAATAATGAAATTCGCAGTATTCTACCAATGAAGAAATTGTTGAAAAGTTTCTTGAATCCAGATAAATATGATTCTGATGATGATCTAAAACTTGGATAATAATAATAATAAAATCCATTTGATAAAAGTTGAAAGTTAAGAAAAGAATACCCTAAATTTTTACAACAGCTAGGTTCTATAACAAAACAAAAATTAATCATAATTCTGCTTAAATATTCTGATGAAAATATGCAGTTTAAACAGTTATTGTTTAAACTGCATATTTAAACAGTTATACAATTTGCAAAATTAAATAAATAAAAGAAAGAAAGAAACAAAGTAGAAAAAAAATATTTTAAAACAAATCATGTTTTCAAAATTAGAGAAAGGAAATTTTGAAACCATTTGCTTTGCTAGTCTTCATGTAATTTCTTTTTTCACCTATGCTTTTGTATTTAAAGTGAAAATATAAATGAAATACTTTTGACTGTGTTTTTATTTCATTGTAATTGTATTCTCCTCTATTCAAGTCCGAAATGTAATAGGATTTATCTTTTATGGCCTGAAATCTGCAAAATCCTATAATCCGCACAAGCCTTGGTCCCAAGCTGTGCGGAATTCTGGCTCTCTACTGTATTACCACAAAAATCAAAGTGAATGTGATTTTGATTGGTAAACTGTAAAAAAAGATCAATTATAATTAATTTGAAATATATTTTTCATTCTACATTTTTAGTTTGTTTTCATTTAACTTTAATTGGGATTATCATTAGACATTAAACACACATGTCATATTTTGCATAGTTTTTTACTAGAATATTATCAACAGTTTATTTTCATTATAATGTGGTATCAAAACTTATTTATAATAATCGCTGCATATTTGCTATAAAAAAAAATTAAATAAGCAAAAGAATAATAAAAACAGTATAGTAGCAAAAAGTAGTCTGTGTTTTCAAACTGGAAATTTCAGGGTTTTTTCTTTATATTTCTTAAAGGGAAAATATTATTAGTTATATATATTATATATATATATATATGAGACGTCAGATATTTCAAGTAAGCTTCAGAGTTAAGGCAGGTAATATGGTTTATTGAACATTACAATTAAGTTACAATTTAGAATGAGAAGAGGGGAGGGGAGACGGGTACAAGAATCAGCGTGGACTCATGAAGCAGTTCCAGTGGCAGAAGTCCCCCGATTTTCGATGTGCGGGAGTATTTACGCTTATCACACCACGTGGTCTGCGAAGACACAACTCCTCCTCTCTCTTATCTCTGATCGAACCACACACATTTACCAACGTGACCCGCATCCGGGGACACAAGGACATGGGGACACGTGTACATCTAAAGAACTCAGAATCGACGGCCTGATGTTTGACAAATAACAAAATAAATAAAACATAGCTCCAGAGCACGCGTGGCAAGTATGACAGGAAAGTAAAACTTACAGTGAAAGTACCCGCTTGACCAATACCCAAACTAGTAAAACCCAAATTACCTTTTTATACATTACAATATCCCCCCCGGCAAAAGAAGTCTGACGAGCAATATCATTGAGGTGGCCAGTCTCTCACTTGCGAGTCAGACGTCCTTGCAACCTAATCTTAAAACTGCGAACTAATCTAATTTTCAAGTTTAGACACCTTAAATTTTTCTGGCTAGAATTCTGGAGTTATGTTGTACAATACTTGAGAGGCAGGATGCAGTTTCTAAAATTTGACAAAACATAATGATGCAATAGTACGAAAATCTTACAATAAAAATAAAACAATGAGTGCGCATAAATTTTTTCAAAATATCACAAGTAAAATATTTACAACCTAGGTGGGATACAATAATACTGTACAACAATATAGTATATAATTCAACAAAATGGAATAAACATGGCTGACTTTCATTTTCTTTGGCAAATACTTATGGCTTTGGCTTGCATGGCAACGTGAATGGAATGAAAATAACTTGGCAAAATGTTTGGCAAAATGCAGTTGGCAAAATAGAGTAAATTTATTTAGTGTAAAGGCAATGTAAAAAAAAAATGTAAAAATGTGCGTAGTGTGTAGAAAATTTCGAAGACCATAGCTGTGAAACAGCAGTACCATCACACAGGTATGGGGTATAGTAAATACCACTTGTAGGCATTTTAAGTTTGCCCAAACTTTAAACTCTCCATAGTATGACAACAAAAATGGGTTCACATGATCCCGAAAAAGGAAGAAATTGTCAACTACGAAAGAGAAAACTTGGCCATTGCATCATAGCTTCCAAAAAAGGGGAAGAAATGACTCAATAGACAGTTGGGAAAAACTGGGGGATTATTGAGAGGAAGTCCCAGCCTAGTCTAAGTCTAGCTTCATTTATTGTTTGCATAATATCTATAAAATATACAAAGAAAAAGGGTGCAGTTTTACTTACACCGCACACACTCGGACTTGGGGACTTCTTCAATGACTAAGAGAAGTGGGTGACAGAGAAAGGTTGGTAGAAGCATAAAAGAAAAAAGGATAGACGATAGACTTTATGTCGAGTATTCAGGGTTCCAAACTCAACACTTAGAAATTTTGAATACATTTTTTTTTCTTTTTCTATTTTTCTATTTTTTTTTTTTAAGGATCAATTATTGTTAATTAAATTTAATCACCTTTGTGGGCTAGCTTTAATTTGTCAGGAGGGTAATAAGGTCTTAATTTAGAAGAGTGAACTATTTCCGTAGGTTTCTTAGTATGGTAATTAGGTTTATCAATTTCGAATGTAACTGAAGAACATTTGTTTACAATTGAATAAGGACCTGAAAAAGTATGAGATAATTTACGTGTATTTGGGTAGTTAAATTCTTCATAAATTACAAGATCTCCTGGTTCGAAATTAGCTTCTAAGAATTTATTGTCATATCTAATTTTATTTTTATTATGAAATTCTATTGTCCTTTCTTTTGCTAATTTTCGAGCTTCATCAACAGGAGGATAGGTATTTTCCGAAATAGGTGAGTCATATGGCAATTTTCCAAACATTAAATACATGGGTGTAAACTTCGTTACTGAATGAGGTGTGTTATTATATTCACTAATAACCTGCTCTAGTAACTTAGTCCAAGGAAATTTAGAAGGTGAAGAGTTAACTTTACATTTTAATCTAATAACTATGGATTGATTTACCCTCTCTACTTTTCCATTTGTCTGTGGATGATGAGCTGAAGTTAATAGTTGTTTAGTATTGTAGTTCTTGAAGAATTTTTTAAAAACGCGAAGCAGTAAAAGCTGCATTTCTATCACTAAGTATCTTTTGAGGAACTTGAATGTTGAATATTTGTTTTAGACAGTTTACATAGGTTTCAGTAGTGACACTTTTCGAAGGAAAGGCCCAAACATATCTTGTAGCATGGTCAATTATTAGATGTAGATATTTTTTTGTTGAATTGTAATAGTTGAAACCTCCTACAGTATCAATAGAAAGACATTCAAAGGTTTTATCAGTAGCAGGTACAGCCTGTAACAAACCAAATTTCTTCTGTTTAGGTTTTTTGTTAAATTGGCAAGTCGAACAATGTTTAACATAATTGGAAATATCTTGAGTCATATGAGGCAATTATAGGAAGGTGAAATTATACTTAACATTTTTTTATTTTCATTAAAGTTTTTCTTAAGCTCATAGGCACCACTATTTTTTTGAATCCTTTCTTATTTATGGTAATTAAATCATTAATGACTTTATATTTAGGACCATGCATATTTTCTGCTAATTGTTGATTTTTAATTTCTTCAGCATCTAACAATAAAACCGAAGGTTGAATTAGTTGGAGATGTTGAGAAGGAGGAATCCTTGATAACATATCAGCTTCGACATTTGTTGAGCCCTTTAGGTACTTTATTTCATAGTCAAACATACTTAATTTAAGGGACCAGCAGAATAATCTTCCTCTTAAATTTTTGACATTTTTTAACCAAACCAATGCCGCGTGGTCAGTATGAATGACAAATTTTTGACCGTGAAGGTAATGATAAAATTTATCAAGGGCATCAACGATAGCCAAACATTCTAATTCAGTTATAGTGTAATTCTTTTCATGTGATCGAAGCGATCTCGAATGATATGCAATCGGGTGCAAGATACCTGAGGCATCCGGCTGCTTCAACACAGCTCCAACTGAACAATTTGATGCATCAATGAATACATGGATAGGTAATTTAACGTCGTATAATTGTAACACAGGTTTAGATATCAAAATATTTTTTAAGGTTTCAAAACTTTTCTGACAGTTTGTTGACCAATCCCATTTAGTGTTTTTCTTTAACAAATCATTTAAAGGACGTCTTAATTTTGCATACCGATCAATAAATCTGTTATAAACATTTACAGAACCAAGAAACCTCTGTAGTTCCTTTATGTAAGTAGGTGGCTTCAAATTTTTGATAATTTCAATATTAGCATTATCTGGAGTAATTTGACCTTGTTTAACCTCATACCCCAAAAATTTTATAGTGTCCTAAGCAAAGTTACATTTAGATAATTTCAATTTAATATTTTCCTGCAAACAAATTTGGAAAATAGTTTCTAAATGCTGCATATGTTCTTCCATAGAAGAAGAAAAAACCATTATGTCATCAAAATAATTATAGGCAAATTTAATTTTATATTTATTTAATATTCTTCTCATGACTCTGTTAAATATAGCAGGCCCTGTCTTAATGCCAAATGGCAAGACCTGGAACGTATAGAGACCTGTATTAGTTACAAAGGCTAGTTTTTCAGTATCTTGAGGGTGGATGGGCACATGCCAAAATCCAGAAGCCAAATCAAGAGTGGAGAATATTTTCGCCCCACTTAGTTTATCTAATAAACTGTCAATACGTGGCAAAGGCTCGGCATCATTTTTTACTATATTATTTAATTTACGATAATCCACACACAGTCTAGTTTTGGTACCCTCGTCGCGTTTATACGCTAAAGTGACGGGTGCAGCATAGGGGCTATTGCTTTCCTTAATTAAACCAGCTTTTAATAATTGTTCAATCTGAGAATTAATTTCGTCTTCCTCTTTAGGAGAGGTTCGATAAGGCCTGAGGCAAACAGGTAGGTCAGAAGTTAAATTTATACGTTGAGGTTCTACATTAATACGACCAAAATCATATTTATTTTTTGCAAAGATTTTCTCATATTTATTTAATAATTCCTCTAATTTTGGATTGATAGCTTTATAAACAGTCTGAGGGGGAACGCTTTCCTCAGAGGCTTTGCTATCGGTTGAAGAACTGGGTTGATTTAAATGTAGAGACATAGGTAAGGCATCATAATTGTATAAAGGTAATCTAACATTATTTTGAAAAACACATAAATTCACACAATCAATATATAAACAAATCTTTTTACACTCTGGTAAACCCAATATGGCATATGGCAAGCTTGAATATACTATAAAAAATTTTACACACTGAGTAATGTTTCAAATTTCTAAATTAACATAACACACTGTATCAAGTATCAGCAGTCCATCTGCCTGAGTAACATTTAAAGGTGAGACTCTCTGTACTTCTAAATTAAATCGTCCAACAAAACTTTGCGGCAAGACAGAGAGTGTAGAGCCAGTGTCTATGACACAGGGAACACTTAAAAATTCAAAATTGTCAATTTTGGGTTGAGTTAATTTTTTCCTTAGGTACCCGGGTACAGTAAATAGTCGTAAGTTCTCTTCTCCCGAGGTCTCAGTACCATTATTTTGTGAATTTAAATTAGTGGTGTTCGAAGTCATATTCGGGTGAGTCATATTTGGTGTCGTGTATGGGTTTGTCGCAATTTGGTTGTTACCTTTAAAGAGACAAGTATGCGTCCAATGGAAAGCATTACTTATCCCTAGCCCCTCACAATTTCTACATGGAGTTCTAGGTAGTGTGCTTTCCTGGTAATTGACATTATTTTGGTGGTGTAAACTTTGAGGACTTTGAGATAGGGGTCGAAAACGGGGCCAATTATTTATTTGGGTTCGTCCTTGGGTTGAATTATGAATTGGTTGATGCCAATTTGGTCGGTTATAAACAGGAGCATGGTAGGGTCTAAAATTCCGAAGCTTGGGTGTAAAGTAACTAGAATTTTGTGCATTATTGGGCGAGGAGGTAAAGCTAGCCTGTTGGGGCGGTTCGTGAATTTTAATTAATTTTGACGCTACCTTAAGCCACTCGGTGGCACTACTGGGTGGTTGCAGGGTTAAAAGAGCTCTCACATTACTAGGAAGATCATTGGTCAATCCTTCTAATATTATATTATTAGGTAGCCCCAATTTTCTACCTATTTCTAATTTTTCATGAAAATAAGTTATAAGATTCGAAATTTTTTCTAGTTTTAAATTTGTAAAATCCATGAAAGTAAAGACGGTACATGAAATATATTTTTCTCTCAGTATTTCAATCAATTCTTGCCAATTATTACAATTTGCTATGTTATTTATGTATGTTGTTAAGGCAGACCCCTTAAGAAATTTTCCTATATTTTGAAATTTCCAGTCTTCGTCTTTATTTTGTTGTAAGCAACACCGTTCGTAATATGCTATCCAACTTTCAAAACTCATATTATCTTCAAAATTAAAGGGGGCAATAAACTCATCACTTTTTTGCAGGGACATAGTGGCAATAGTTTGTGTATTTTCTTTACCATCTAACGACATGCTGAAATTTTTTTTCTAAATTTTTACCTGAACGGAGAAGCATTTAATAATTGCATTCAGAAATCTTATTTAGCAACATTAATAATAATACTGCAATAAATTTACAAAATCTTACCTTAATGAAAATACTATATTAATGAAAAAAAATGCAGATATATCAAAAAAAAATTTTTTTTTTTCATCAACACTTAAATAGCACTTTAAAATAACACACACACAATTAATAACCATTTAAATATAATACTGTAATGTTCACTTCAACTCTGAAAATATAATTTGCTTACTTCACTTAATCAATATCCACAAGTTGAAATCGTCATTCTTCAACAATAAACAAAACACACACAAAAAAAAAAATATCTTCTCTCACAAGTTCAATGCAGGCAGGAGGAGTTTCGGTCAAGTTATACGCACAAAAACAAAAATATTCGGCACGAAGAAAAGGGGGAAATAATTCACCAGTACCAGTTGCACACACTTCTCGTGGGGGCCAATTGGGTGCAGAAGTAATGATGACAAGAGTTTCTCTTGGTTTGCGGCGAATGTGCGAAGAAAAAAAAATGAATTAGGAGGCGCAGATTTCGGGATGGTAAACACGGTACAGAAATATGATATCATAACGGAGGGCAGGCACTTCTTTAATTTACGTGTCGGCATCAGCGTCGTTAGTCGCTATGGAAAACTCAGGAGCGCAAATTTTTTGAAGGGCTTCATGGGAGGATTCGATGGGAGGTCAGGCGAAAGTAGTTTCATCAAAGCAGGGAATGAGAAGTCCAGATATCTGCAGTCGGCGAAAAGGCAAGTCGGGTATCTCTGATTGGCAGGCAGCCGGCATAACGCCGCATCTCCGGCGTACTCCGCATCTTCTGGTAAGCAGTGTACCCCGTCTCCCAGAGCAGGGCTCGACGAAGTTGGCCGGCGGAGAGCGGACTCAAGGGAAAGGCCATCGGCTGGTCGGCGAAGAGGCGCGCTGCATCTCCTGCGAACGATGGGCGATGAACCCGTCTCCCGGATTATTGAGCGTTAATTTTTTTACGATTTAAAATTTTTAATTGGCACACAGGCAGTCATCCTGTAGACTATTTGAGATGTCAGATATTTCAAGTAAGCTTCAGAGTTAAGGCAGGTAATATGGTTTATTGAACATTACAATTAAGTTACAATTTAGAATGAGAAGAGGGGAGGGGAGACGGGTACAAGAATCAGCGTGGACTCATGAAGCAGTTCCAGTGGGAGAAGTCCCCCGATTTTCGATGTGCGGGAGTATTTACGCTTACCACACCACGTGGTCTGCGAAGACACAACTCCTCCTCTCTCTTATCTCTGATCGAACCACACACATTTACCAACGTGACCCGCATCCGGGGACACAAGGGCGTGGGGACACGTGTACATCTAAAGAACTCAGAATCGACGGCCTGATGTTTGACAAATAACAAAATAAATAAAACATAGCTCCAGAGCGCGCGTGGCAAGTATGACAGGAAAGTAAAACTTACAGTGAAAGTGCCCGCTTGACCAATACCCAAACTAGTAAAACCCAAATAACCTTTTATACATTACATATATATATATATATAATTACATATTTCTTAATCAATAATGAATACAAGTAGTAATTGAAATATGATTAATAATATTTTTTAATTCTTTCAAAGTAGAAAGAAAGCTTGTTTTCTGTGAAGGATCATGACTACCTCTGTCAAAAACACTGTTGTTATACTGTCTAGAAGTTTCAAAATTTTCAGTTAATGAAATTAATTTTAGAAAATAAATATTTTGAGGTAAACTTCATCTGATTAACATAAATATGACTTATTTTTATGTAATTTTGATAAGATAAACCACCTAGGTTTTGGGCTTAAAAGGTAAAGTGTATTTCTAAAAACTATAGGTGGGATTTGCAGACTCAGAAATGATTTTAAACAAAAACCCAGGTGGGTTTTTGTGTGTGACCCACCCAGAAAAACCCGTGTGGGTTTTTCTGGGCCGGGTCCACTTTGCCAACCCTGACTGAAGTTAGGTGACAAAGACTGTCAGATGGAAAAAATGTGTAAGCTGTGTTTGTCGGGGAATGTCACCACAAATTCTTCACCTTCTAAAAAAGGGAGTGTTCCTTTCCAAAAGACTCAACTTCGTTAGTTGAGCTCTTTTTCTTTTGAGTTTGAAAACCAGAAAAGCACTGAGCTATAAACTGCTACCCATCACTTTCATTGCTGTTCACAGTTGTGTAGTGAAGAGGGGCAAGGGGTCAATTATTGCCCTGGGTGCCTCTCGCAGAAGGTCAACAAATAGTCTAAGATAAACAAGATTTTTTTTGGGGGCAATTTTCAATTTTTATATTGATTGATTTCGAAAAATATATTTTGAATTAACAATTATTAAAATATTTGATTATTTCCTTTCTTGACCTGCCTGTCAAAATATGTTATAAATAATGCATGCAGTAAATCAGTCAAATGAAAACTTCACTTGCCAAATAGATTAACTCCACTTTTTGAATTTTATTAAACTTTATATCAAAGCACTTTATTAACTCCATACCATACATATTCAGAACAAATTAATGATAGTATTAACACTTACAATACGTATTATTATAAGTTATTAAATTAGTTGGTAATTTATACTATTTTATTATATATTCTTGTTTTATAGATTTAATGAATTCACAAGTGAAATACTCAAATAATCTCTGTGGAAAAAGTAACAGCATATCAAAAACATACAGCAAGTAGCATAAGCAAGAAATTCCTGAGTGGGAAATAAAACTGTTTTTCCTGCGTGAGCTTTCCAGACTGGCTGCCTAATTTTTGTTTTTTCTCTATCAGTTGTACATGTGGCTTTGATGTTTGTAAGTCGTGTCATGTTATTACTCTTATTAAATTATGGCATATTTTTAGTGAAAGGCCTTTAACCACAATGTAAGAGAATTTTCGTGCTTTCAAAATAGGTGTTCTTAAGGAAAAAATATTACAATTTCAACAATCGCCACATATAAAATGTTTTTCTTCTTTTCTGAACACTTTTTTCCTAGAGTTGAGGTGAACTTTTATTTTTAAAACGAAATACACATAGGGCTCACACTCGTTATTTTAAAACGATAACAAACAATACATTTCAGTCTTTTATTATATCATTAGCCGAGTGCCCATCCTTTGCACAAGAAAAATAAATACTTAAAATAAAAGGGTTTCTTTTTTTTTTAAACCTTTCCAATTACCACAAAAAAAAACTTTGATTTTACTTTATTTTTAATTTTGTTTGACCATTAAATAAATAAATAAATAATAAAATTATAACAATAATAATCCAACTAAATAACAAAGTAAATTACATATCTTTTTCAACCAGCACATTAATTCCCTATATATTTTTATTAAAAGTAGTAAAAAATACCCAAGTTTCCCTACTAAAATCACACTCATATATTTCTTTTCATTCTCCCTGTTATTACGATATTTCTGTGCATTTTTATTAATTTTTTAACCTTTTTACAACTCAACTGCTTACATAACTTCCACAATATTAATCTAAAAGTTAAAAATATTTTTTCTGTTGGTGCTGGATGAGCAGGGCACTATATAGTCAACTGATTAAAAAAGCTGCTAAAATTTTAATATTTTCCTTTGTAGAATGTTTTTTCTATAATACTCTGCCACTAGAGCTAGTTCTTTATTACATTATCCTTAAACAAAATGATGTATATAATTATTTATCTTTAATTCTGAAAGTTTAGAAAAAGAAAACTTAAATAATTTGACATAATTATCATGTTTCCCCCTCTCTTCTTACTTTTTTTCATTTATTAAAAAATTATATAATACAGGAAAAATCCAGAACATGGATGCCACCAGGATTATTTGCAAGGGTGAGCAAAATGTCAGAGTGAGACACGCTTGTGAGCATACACATGCGTTATAATTATATATATATATATATATATATATATATATATATATATATATACACATTTTACAACCCCTTCACAAAATTACAATCGATTAAACAACCCTTCATTGGCACTTAATTGTATATTTTAATGTGTTTTGCAAACTATTTTAAGGAGAAAAGTGACTTTTGCAAAAACTGGTATGACATTTCACAAAAACAGATGTTGTAATTCATAAAAATAGATATTAAAATTCACAAAATTAGATATTAAAATTCACGAAAATAAGCAGTTTTCAGTAATATGCAAATAAAGACGTATTTTGTACTGTGCTTCAACCTCGGCAAAGTTCATCGTAGCAATATGCATATGCATCATAGCAAAGTATTCCTCATACATAGAGCCCATAGCCAACACTGTGCAGTCTCTGTTGACATCTATTTGCTTTCTGTTAGAGAGCATATGGATAAATTAAAAAAATATTCATATCTAGCTGTAGTAGTTCTAAAAGTACATTAAAAATTGTAGCTGCAGAAAACTATGCTTAGTTTCTGGATTTGTAGCTTAAAAGTACATTGAAGATGGAAAGTTCTAGTAAACAGTCTAGTTGACAAGGCGAAACACAAAATTCAGTGAAAATTCTGAAGACAAATTATCAGCAGTTCCTCAGGATTTAACAATGAAGAAAGCACAAGCAGCTTTCAAAAATAAGCTTTTCAAAACAAGCGAAAGATTGCTTACAAAAGCACACAATCAGAACCTTATGCTCTGAGCAGAATCAATGTCTGCTCGCAACAACTGACTGAGCTTCTCTGAACTCTGGATAGATCCTATTGTTTTATACCTCACCTCGACGCTGCATGAACATTCCAGAGATTCCATCTCTAGAGAAATCTCAATCAATTGCGAATTTTGATTACATAATAGAAATGCCATGGAGTAATTTATATTGCATAATACTAATGCAGAAAAGCAAACATTACAGGCCCCATCAATAAGAATGCACCAAATGTTGTCAAACTTGGAGGCTTTCTGGAGAAAAATCATCAAATTTAGTGCCAAAATTTCTGGAGAATTGAACAAAACCCTACGTTAAACAATGGGTACACTCAATACTACTTATCTTAAGTTCTAGTTAACCAATTTTCATGCAATAAAATGTAAATTTTCATTATTTAGCATGTAGGATGCGAATTTTTGACTAGTTTAATCCCTAGAAGAGAGGGTCATCCCCAAAACTTGTCACTGTCTTTACATCTGCTAAAGAAAAAAGCAGAAGCTCGTGATATTGAAGAGATGTCCTCATACAGTTAGTCACCAAGTAACCAGATCTAATCCAGAAATTAAAACAGAAGCAGAAGAGTGCTTTAGAATATCAATTATTTGGATGGATTAATGAAATCACTTGAAAAAAGGTTCTATGCAGACTAAGAAGTTCGCTATAACCTATTTACAACAAACAGCAATGAAAAAAATTGGTGCAAAAGACTTTATTAAGAAAATGAAACCAGGGTTCGAAATTAAGATATTAAAGTGAGGTGCCAATGGCACCCAACTATTTTATCTTAGTTGCCAAAATGATCTACGTGGGCATAATTTTGAAATTATGTACAGTGTAGTCATTCAAATATCAAATCATAATAGCCAAGTACGAATACTAATTAAAGTTTGTTTACTAAATATATTTATATACATGTGAAAGTAGGAAAGTATATATGTGGAATGTTAAATGCTGGAAAATGCTGCTAACGAATTAATAATAATAAAGAATTACTGCAGTAATTAAAAAAAAATTGGAGATGCAAAATACTGTTCTTTTATAAAATTCTGCATCCTATGCAGGCTCTGTGTGCAATCGGTACGTGCAAGGTCATGTGGCATGCGCCATCGCAAAGCTAAAAATGCACTGAGCTCTAGCCTTAAAGGGGGAAAACAAAAAAGGAAACAAGAAAACAAAAGAAAACCAGGGGAAAAAATAATTTTACTGAAAAAAGAAACAAATGTAACATTTCATTATATTTATGGCAAAAACAGAGCCTGACTATCACATGGGTAAGCGAGGCACTAGCCTGGTGTCTCAAAATCAGATAAATTACCCTATATGAATGAGATTTCTGATAATAATTAATGACTTATTCCATGTAATTCTGAATAGGTAATATGGTTTGAAGGGTGATTGGTGATAAACCTTTCGTAAAATTTCGAATGCAGGGATGTTAACTCCAACACTCGATTTGGGAGCACCCCGGGAGCAGAAAAAATTTCATTTGGGAGCACCTCGGGAGCAGAAAAATTCCATTTGGGAGCAGAAAAATTCCATTTGGGAGCAGAAAAATTCCATTTGGGAGCACCTCGGGAGCACAAAAAAATAGTTTCCGAGAGGAAAACTAAGATTCGAGATCAGAATTAACATGATTTTGGAGCATAATATTGAAGATTTAGGAACACAATAAATGCATACAAGAAAAGCAAAGTTTGCAAGCAAACACCGTTTGGTAAAAGCAAAACACTATTTGAAAGCACTTTAGGAAAGTTCTGGAAAAAAAAAGGGTGTATACAGGCTATGCTATCAGCAACTTGGTAAAAACAATACATGGATTTACATGGACGGAAGGAATTTTTGTGTGTGTGTGTGTGAAACTGCTCTTTTTAATGGTTTTCATATAAATGCTAAATGGAAAGAGTGGGAGGGGAGTATTTCTTATATGCAATGGTACTTTTAATGCATGTTCGAAGGTTGTAAAAATACTAATATTTAAATGGTAGAATTAACATCTCTGCCGTTTATATCATTCTAGAATTATGTATTCAAAATTTAGTCTATTTTGAAATAAAAATTTTAATTACGGATCTATAAATGAAATTCGTAACACATTCTGAAAAATTTGCGGACGCACTTTGGCTGAACACGGGCCCAGGGGCGTCGCCCCGTCTGCCCCCTCTCGTAGAGCCTGCACACACACAAAAAGAAAAACAGTGGTGTAGTTTTAAGAAAAAAGGTTTAGGAACACTCGCAACTGAAGACTCAAAAATCATGCGTCCATGATGAAAAGTGAAGAACGCTTACTTTTGCTGACATAAGCTCGAATGAAGAAGTAGTGAGACGGCATCTCCCCGCTCATGATCTTCACGGGCCGAAAATGTCTAGCCCGGCCCGGCACTTAATCAAAATAAAAAATTCAGACCCGGTCCAGCTCGTATATCAATCATGATTTAAGGAAGGGGGGGGGGGAATCACAAGCCAATCGTTTGGTCTTGTCCAAATTTTAGGAGAGCAAAAATTTCCGGAAAGGCTCGATTTTGCAAGCGCAGAGGACCGTCTTTAAGAGTATACGCTTGTTCCGGTCCATTCTAGAAAATGCTGAGGTCAGCCCGTGCCTTGAATGAATCGTGCTGCAAAAGCCTGGGCCCGCACAGATCTCTACCCCCCGCGACTACACCACTGGCAGCGGATTTCCGGATTATTTTGAAATGAAATATTCTATTAATTCAGACAGCCTAGATTCTGATTTCTAAACCGGTCATGCTTCCAATTTTCATTCTTGCTACGGGCCGGGTCATAAACCGTGATTTTTTAGGGGCTGGGACGTCACCGTAATATACTGTTTTCTTTACGGACCGGTCTGGTTTAGATCAGGGGCGGCCCTGCGGTACATGACACCCACTCCACCCTGCAAACGTAGAAAAAGACGTCCCTTTTACTTTTTTCAAAATTGCTTTTATGATTTTAAGTTGGAATTCGTGCCCCTTCATAAACAAAAAACGGTGCCCGTTGCGATGATTACTTGTTTGCCTATCTGGCCGGCCCTGATTGAGGTGACTAACAAAGCCCAACTGGTCCGATCCGGGGCGGGTAGAATGGCTTCGGAATGCAGCTTTCGTACGCAGTTTAAATCTTGCTTTATTGCTAACTAGCTTTCCATACACGCTTTAAAAGATAAATGAGCGTGGCAAAAATTTAACAAAGAGACAAAATGACGTATTCGGCGCAGACCGGCGCAAAAATCGGCTAAAAGCGCAGTTCGGCGCAATATTTGTGTTTCGGCGCACCCTGAAAGAGTCAAAATGACGTATTCGGCGCAGACCGGCGCAAAAAACGGCTAAAAGCGCAGTCGGCGCAAGAATTTGTGTTTCGGCGCAGCTCGGCGCAATCGGCGCAGAATTAACATCACTGAATGTGTCAAGTATGTTATAGTGATTACCGTTGATCAGTATGCTTTGCTAAGAATTTTTTTTTAAAAGTTAGGCGTAAAAAATGACGACCAGGTATTATTTTATGGTCGTCAAACTTAAATTTCTGGGTGCAAAATACGACTAACGACCGCTTATTTCTAACCCTGAATAAAACATGTCGGAAGTTCATATGGAGACTTTTTACAAAATATTTTGTCTGAAGCCAAAGCAAGGTATGAACTGTGGCAGATTTCTCCTCCAATAACAACAAAGTTTGATACAAAAACACTTGGTCGATTATTAAACCAGCATACTAAGTTCTTCGCTACAGCATCTAAAGGCTTGCAAATAACTAACATTTGCAGCTACTACCTACACGATGACAGAAAGATTCAGTACTCTAGTAGAGTTAAGTCTTGGATAAGATCAACCATGACTTATCAGAGATTATCAGAACTTTGCATGGTGATTTGCGACACTTCATACAAAAGATTTTGGATAAGTATGCGATACACTGCAACAACGCAGGCTACAATTTTTACTCCATTTGTTATATTTCACTTTTTCAATTCTACTTTTTTAAAATTTATTTTTAAAAGATTTTTTAAAAAGTTATTTTAAGATTAACATTATTGTACATTTTTCATATTATAACATATTTAACCAGATAGGATGCGCAGGGGTCATTTTATGACTTCAAGTCCACGGCTACTAGAGATTCCTGGAAAACTATCCACATGTCCAATCCTTTTTTATCAGTAGCTGAGTTTATCCCTCCCATCTCCCTTTTGTGACTAGAAAGAATGTACTTCCAGAATTTTTAGTTCCTTTATGCATGTTTTTTTAATCACTGGGGTCATAGAACGGCCCCGCGTGTCCCTGCATTCGTCCTACAGACCAGATATTTCCCTCGGCTGATACAGTGAGTTTTTCGTTTTCTTTTCAGAATTGAAGTATTTGTTACGGCCTTCCGAAAGAACTGCTTTCAGAAAAAATTACAATTGTCAGGACAATTTGGAAGCATAAAAGAGAAATACCTGCTGATTTAAAATATGTAAGGCAAGAGAAACTCATTCATCTAGTTTTGGATTTCAGCAAGATGCCACATTAGTTTCTTGTGTTACACAAAAGGTAAATGCATGATATTTTTTTCAGTAGTACATAATGATGATGCCACTGATAAGGACACAGGAGATGCAAAGAAACTAGAGATTATTACTTTTTACAGCCATACAAAAGGAGCTATAGATGCTGTAAATGAAATGACAGAAAATTATTCTACTGCACGAAAAACAAGCAGATGGCCTCTTGTCATCTTTTATTTTGTTCCGAATGTTTCTGCAATAAATGCAAGAAAAATCTTTCTATCTAACAAAAATCTATCAATTCTGTATCAAAAAAGACAATGTTTCATCAAAGACCTTGCTCTTTCACTTATTATAGTGATTACAACAGTAATTGAATGGATAACCCAAACTAAACTCATGAACTACGGATGCAAATAAAAAAATCCCAGGCCTTTTGTCACAAAATCAACGAACAGGAAATCAAAAACTGTTTCAAATACAAGACAAAAATTTTGCCTAAGAAATAAGGATATAACAGATCCTAGAACCTGCAGTTCCTGTGCAGATTTTGTTTGCAAGGAACACTTAATTTCTTCGTGTAATCATTGCCTCTGAGAAAAGAATACATAACTGAAAATTGATATGCAGATTCTACTACTTTTAATTTTCACTAAATGATATTAAAAGTTGTGTTTTCATTGAAGCAATTATGTAGAGTATTTTAATGATTTTGTACTAACTGTATAAGAAAAGCAAGTAAAAAAAAAATTGAAAAATATTTTATTTGTAACAAATAATGTGTTAATATTTCAAAGCAAGAAATGTGGTTTCAACTAAACTGCTGTGGTTTCAACTAAAAAACACATTGTTTTTAATAGTGAAATGTTACATTTCACTTTGGGGCCATTCTATGACCCCAACATGTCCTAACGTTCGCTAATGAAGCACGCACCCTCTTGAGTTAAGCAAAATTAATGGTTTGTTTGTTTGTAATGTTTAGCACCAGATTTCAGATTTTGTATATCTATTTATAATGATGTGCGATTTGCCCATAACTAGCGGTGCCCATGGACTGAGATCCCCCACCTCTAACTCTTGTCCAGCCTGTGCCTTTGAACCTTTATATCCCTCCCCTACACATGAAACCAATGCGGAGTTTAGCCTTGATAATATACATTCTCCTCAGTGAGCTGATGACCAGATAGATTTTTCATAAAATTTTAAAATCTAATTGCAAAAATTTTTTAAAAATTTTCCTTATCCCAGGTTGAATTGGTGGTTGCAGAGTGTAACTTCCCAGAGAAATAAAGTTAATGCATTATATAAACTAAAATCAGGATTTCCAGATCATTCAGATTTGGTATTAGGTTATAAAAGAGAAAAATCATGCTACAAAAAGCAAATAATCGAGCACAAAGCGAATGCATGGTATGCTTTCTGCAGAAGAACTAAAAAGTCTTTTGGTCCAGCTTGCAAAGTCGGCTTTAACAAGTTTTTACATCTGGAAATGGAGGTATTGACAAATACTCCTCATGATACTCCAATAACGAGAACTTCAACGCTTTCTGAGAGTGTCAATATTTGGTGCATCAGATTCCTCTAATGCAAAAACATTTTCTCCAATAATACCTTCAGAAGCAGTAACAGAAAAATGAGTTGAAACTTGCCTTATTTAAATTTAATCTCTCAAAAACTTCGGGCCCAGATGAGATCGATCATTATATTATACAAGAATTGCTTCAATTTAATAAGAAATTTTTGCTTAATCTTTTGAATTCTTTATTGGCAATTAAGTATTTTCCAAAACTGTGGAAACAGGGAGAATTGTTGTTCTTTCCCAAAGAGGGTAAAGATAAGCAATTACAATCCTTCTACTATAACTCCTTTGCCATCTTTTGGTAAGTTATATGAAAAAATTATTCTGAACAGGCTAGAATTTTTTAAAGGGGCCTTTGATTCCTTGCCGAGGGATTTAATACTACAAAACTAAATAACTTGAATCTACCAGGTTATATTTTAAATAGAGTGTCTTCTTACTTGAGTGAGAGATCAGAAATCTTAGACTGGCATTTACCAAATGAAATTCATAAATTTAATAAAGGTTGCCTCACAGGGAACCTGTTTAGGTCCATTCTTATGGAAGATCCTACTAAATCCCTTATTAGATATCTTTGATGGATTAGTCAATATCAGACTAAATGCCTATGCGGATGATTTACTACTGGAATCATCCGTAGTTAAACAGAATAGCAGAAGAGAATTAGAAGCAAAAATGAATGCATCTCTTGATAAAATTCTGAATTGGTCAACAAACAATAATTTGAAAATATCTATTGACAAATGCCAGGCAACAGTTTTCAGTAAACTAGGATCTAAAAAAGCAAAAAATTTACCTAAACATCTATGTAAAAATCGTCTGCCTACAATGAAAATAAATAATATTCCAATAAAATGCACTACAGTCTTAAAATACTCAGGGTTTTAGTGTACAACAAGTTGACCTAGCTCCCGTATTTAAAAAATAAACAGGTACAATCAATAAAAATTTCACAGAATCTTGAAATTCACTTCTGTAAATGGAGGGGTCGATAAAAGTATATTGAAAATTTGGTACTGAACGATTGATGAAAGGATTCTTGTTTATGGAAGCCCTTGCTGGTTTCCAACCTTGTCTCAGATCTACAGAAAGAACTATTTACCAACATTGCAAAGACCCTCTCTTCTAATGATTTCTAAAACATATAAGAACACATCAATGATAGCCCTTCAGGTCCTTGCGGGAATTTGTCCACTGGACATAATATTAGAAAAGGATAGTAAATTTGCATTGGTTTTTAGATTAGACACTCCAGTCATTATAAAGGATCAGAAATTTAAGCCAGATAAAATAATGAAAAAAGTCTCAAGATGGACCTTGAACTCATCATCCCCACCAATCACAGAACCAACTATCTCTTCTGAAGTTGTAAGAATCTATACAGATGGTTCCAGATTTCTGTCTGGGACAGGAGCTGCCTTTTGTGCTTTCCACAAAGGAAAATTGATTAAAATTTGGAGAGGAAAACTAAATGAAAATAACTCTGTCTTCCAGGCAGAACTACTGGCGGTCCAATGGACTTTGGATTGGTTCATCTCAACCATTCATAGATTAGTAATAATCTATAGTGATAGTCAAATGGTCAATCAGTAACAAAATTGCTTCTTAATGTTCAAAACAAAAATCCAATAGCTCAAAAAATCCTAAGTACAACTCTGGAAAATTAATATTCATGAAATGGATCAAATCCCATAGGTATATTTGGTAATGAGCTTGCGAACACTCTTGCAAAATTTACAGCTTTAAATATAACAGAAGCACAAGATCTAACAACAACACCTATTGTGAATCTTCCAACTAACTGCCCTCATTCACAAAATTACATTAATAGGTCAATGATTTTGCTACGCATATAACTACCCTCTCACCACAGATTTCATTGTTAATAAAACAGGAATTTAGATAAGAAACATTACCCATTATAGATTATACAATTTAATAGTAGTGAAAAGATAAAAGTAAGAAAATGTGCATGATTTGTACTTTAAAGGTTCTAAAGTGAATTCTTGAGTGAGAAATGCAAAATCACTTGAAACACTTAAAGTGTCATATAAGTGGAGAAGAGTCATTTAACTGAGAGAAGTTTAGCATTATTTTCCATAAAGCATGGACATGTCCAAGTACATTTGGCATATAACCGAGAGAGCCATTATAAGTGAGAGGTCACTGTATTTTATCAACTGCAGATGTTTAACAATGCAAACTATGAAGAAGCTATAAAATGGTAATATGAATACTTTAACTCTGAACATTTCATGAATTTTATTCAGTTCTAATTGTTGTCTTTTACCTGAATGATAAACACTTTGACTGAAAAATATTTTTTAAACCAAGAGATGACTCAATTCTGTGGGAGATAACAAAAGTACTTTTTGAGAGGAAATTTTTTAAAAGCAGCTAATAGAGAAATGGTAATTTTTGAGGATTTTCTACAAATTTTAAGAGACTTCTGGGACCCCCTAAACTAATTTTGAAATTTAAGAACATTTTAGGGTTTTTTTAAAGCCTGTGTTAACCCAAATATAGAGTTTCAAAATAATCATCTTCCCACCTATTTTTGAGGAGAAGGGGGAGGGGGGGGGGTATAATACTTAATATATATATTTCCCATAGTTAGAGGAAATTTTTATACAATATTTAAAAAGGAATCTGAAAATAACCTTTAATCTTTCTGGATCCATTTCTTTGGCTAGTTCTTCTCTCCTCATCTCAGCAATAGTCTTTGGCCCATCATTTTTTGCTGATGAAAAATTCGTAAAACCTTGGCGTCCTAACAAATCTTTGAAATCATCATCATCTAATTTAGGCTTAGGAGCTGAAATTAAATATTATAAGACAAAAATAAATATACATATTGTGAGTTCACGAAATTCACACTTTATACAAAACACAAATAATATGCAATTATCGTCAATATGAATAGATTACGAAACAAACTGAAAGGATAATGGAAAGAGTATTCAGCATATTGTTAAAATTGAATAAAGAGTGACATAGAACAATAAAAAGAAAATTAATGCATATCTAATGAAAGAAAAAAAGGTATCTACCCCCTCCTTTTTTTCCTCCATCTCGGTCTCCAAAGACAGAGAAATGTGTCCGATTGTAATCAGGTTTAGGAGGCTGTGCAGTAGGCTGATTTGCTTGAGCTTGCCATTGGGAATTAGCAGTTCCAGCATATGACTGAGGACGTGGGAAATGCTGTGGACTAGAATTTAAGAACTGGTTTCCTGGAGCACTTGGAGGTTGTGGTTCAGGAGGTGACGGACTCTGGTTACCACCAAATTTCATTTTACCAAGTGAACCTAACGCAAGAAATAACAATTCAGATTTGATTTCAGAAAACAATTCATGCACTTTTCAAGGAATGAGATTCAGACTTTCATCAAGATTTTTAAAAAAGTATTCTGCGTTACCTTCAAAAATAAATGTTGTCTCACTAGTTCGTTCCCAGCCATAAAAATTATGCAGAAACAGATTTTATTTCTCAATCTATACATATTATCTATCTATGATTAACAGTGCTAAAGAAAAAACACAGAAAACATGCAATATGTGGTGGGAGAGCATCAAACAAATACATGCTTGAATTGGTCTATGCTCTATGGGCAGCAAAATCTTTAAAGTGTATTTTACAGATATTCAGCTATTTCAAATGAAACAAAATCAGTATATATTATTAAAGATTTAAAAATAAATCTCTCAATCAAAAATTATGTCTCTAAAGGTTTTAAAAGTAGTTCTCTTACAGGAGCACCCAAATGTGAAGTGACACTGGAGAATTGTGAAAGAGGAACGGAAATCAATACCTCTAGAAATTTTAAAACAGCCCTTCTATCATGGAAATTAAGAAGTACACTTATTGTCCAGAAAAGATGTTATCCTATAGAACATTTTAAAAAGTCTTTATATTTTAAAAATTAATTTTATTGCCTTAAAATGATTCAAAATTGTGTAATCACCCTCTGTATTTACAGCAGTTAGATAACAGATAAACAGACAGACAAAGAAAATCATAAACATTTTTCAGCTTTGTAGGAGAGTATTAAAACACATTAAAATCACTAACAACAGTTAAAATATAATGATAATTTCATAACAAAAATTTCAGTCAACTATAAAAATTAAGCAAAAAGATTGTGTGATTAGGACTTTTTGCTAATACTATATATTTTTAATTAAATTTGTTTTTCATTTAATTAAAATTTAAATTTATAACTATTAATTTTTGTTAGCAAAATAAAACTACCTTTTAGTCACCGCTGTGGTAAAAGCAATGTTTAGTAATGACATACATTATTTTTCATTTTTTATTGGTAAAAAGGTTTTTAAGTATGCTTCTGAAATTACTCCCACTGTTTGAAAACTTATATTCGATACTTCACAAGTGAAAATGTAAACACTCAATACTTTATTTATAGTAATTCCATATTTTTTTAACACTAGAAATATGATGTACAAATATGATGTACTGTAGCAACAATCTAGACCATTCGCTTATAAATGTTGATGAATCGGTGTACAAAATCCTCTAAGTTAAGAATTTTAACAATATATTGGTTAAATGAAATAAGACAATTTCTTCTTTTTGGTCATGCAACACATTGCCTCCAAATGCAAACCAATGGATAAGGGTCTGTGGCCAACTGCTAGTCAGGTTCTTCATAAGGGGATTTTCCTGATTTGCCCATAGGATGGTTGGGCAGCTCATTTGTTTTTACAATTGGCTGTTGATTTACCCAACATTTTTATTTTCTTGAGTTAACAGTGATTCTAATAGATTGTTCTTGTCATTCCATAGACTGAATTAACACAACAGTTTCAGATCAGGGTTTATTGTTTTTCATTAGTGTGGGAAAATGAGAATTTTGTTTGCAAATAGTCAGTCACTCTCACTCTGTGTGTAACATTTCTTTCAATTTGGTGATAAAATAAAGGTTGAACAGCAATTTTACAACCCTTGAGACTGATGGAAAGATACTTTTTAGAAGTGATTTTCCCTAATAATAAGAAATTGAGACTGTTGAAGCAGTGCTTTGTATGTTGCACATAAAGGAATGAGAACAGTGATTAATGAATAAGAAAAGAAGCAAATATTTTATCCTGATTATGTAAGAACTATCATTTCCTTCATGCTTCAAAATCTGTCACACAAAAGTAGAATTCTGAAATAATATGTGTTAACTAAACAAATGCATACTTTAATTTTTTAAAATTTATTACTATAAAATGCTCTTCCAATTCAGTTGGTTCACTGGGAAAAAAAGCCAAGTTCAAGTGAAAATTCAATACTTTAACAGTAATTAAAAATTTTCATAAATTAGTAAAAGCGATAACTGAAACAATATCTATTGCTGAACTGAATTTATGTAATTGATTAAAATACAAAACTGTTTAGCAAAAATATCCTTATTTTTGGACATTGTATGGCAGTGGGGGGGGGGAACTATTAAATGGTTAATTACATACTCTTTATTGATGTAATGTAGATTTAATTTTGTAATTTGCACTGTTACACAATTAAATAAATTTAAACCACTTGGCAAAATGTTTTATTAATAGTGATATAGTACAAGAATTTCTGTAAATAAGAACTTGTAAACAGTTTAATTTATATAGGAATGAAACATTTTAAAGAAATTTTCCATTACTACAAGTGCTTTTAAGAATCCTCCTCTTTTTATTTCCTTTTACGAAGAAACAGGAATCGCAAAATTTTTCAGAATCCAGATTTTGACAAACCCTAAATTTACTTTCAAGAGTCTTTTTGAGACATTTCATCGTATGCATGTTTGTGTGTTCATATAAATGCATGTACAATTCATTTTGACCAGTTTTTCCCTGATGTCTGTACGTACGTAAGTAACTCACATATCTTAAAAACTATTGGTCATAGAATGTTGAAACTTTATATTTAGGATTATTGTAACATCTAGTTGTGAACTTCCCTTTTTGATTCCAATTGACTGGATTGTTTATTTACAGGGCACCGAAAGATTTTCCATACATTACACTTTTTGGGCAGAAATTCATTAAGGCGTCTTTTAGAGATATTAAGTTTTTTCAAACAAATCAAAAGTGATATATGTTTTAAGGATTACAAAATCATTCTTTTCATCAAAAATAGTGTCTTTATCATTTATGGTTCTTCTACTGGGACACTAAAAAATTTCAACACATTATGATCAATGGCAGTTTTTGAGACAATCAGCCATTTCAACCGAAATACTGTCCTACCATGATCTGACAATGGTCATGTGCCTATCTCAAAAATTACATCAAAAGTTTCCAAGATTGGTGACTTTTGGTGTATGCGTGTATGTATTTAACTTTCATATCTCGAAAACTATTAGCCATAGATTGTTGAAATTTCATATATAAGATTATTATATAACATCTGGTTACGCATCTCAATTTTTGGTTCCAATCTGATGGACAGTTTATTTACAAGAGCACCTGAAAGAATTTCAATACATTAATGTCTATGGACATCTTTAATATGTTATGTTTGTAGTCAGTCACTGTTTGGTCCATTCCCAAAATCTCACCATTTGTCATTGACCGTGGCAGGTTTTGCCAAAATATTACCAGATTTTCCACCAAGAATACTTTTGTATTTTGCATAATTCTACAACTTTAAACTGTAGAATGTTGAAATTTTGTATTTAGAATTGTTATAACATCCAACTGTGCTTCTCTTTCTTGATTGCAATCGACTGGGTAATTTATTTACAAGGTCACCAAAAAGACTTTAAATATATTACTGTTTATGGATAATTCAATTCATTAAAAGTCTGTGATGAATCACAATTTCAGCTATAGTCCAAAATCTAGCTAACTATCTGAAGCTTGCCAGCTTTTGGCCAAATATTGCCCAGTTAGTGACAAAAACAAATTTTTCAAATTGAGACCTGCTTTGGTATTATCTCAAATACTTGTCCAGATACTGCTAAACCTTAGTATTATTGCAGTACTACATAGTTAGACCATATTGCAGTCCTAACCGTAGAATGTTGAAATTTTGGATTTAGAACTATTGTAACATCTAATTGTGTGTCTCTTTTTTATTGCAATTGACTGAGTAATTTATTTACAGGGTCATTGAAAAGACTCAAAATGCATTGAGGTCTATGGATACCTTCATTCATTAAAAACCTGTGATGAATTATTATTTCGGCTATGGCCAAAATCTCGCTACTATCTCAAGCTCGTGGGCTTTCCATGAAACACTGCCCAATTAAGTGCCAAAAATAAACCTTTCAAATTCAACTCAGCTTGGCGATATCTCAAATATATGGATAGAAATTGCTAAGCTTTCATATTGTTGCAGTATTTTATCTCTTTCAAAGAAAATAAGTTCAGATGAAACGCACTGAAAATATTTACGATTTAAGAAATGAACAAGGAAGTCATTGGTGTCCACATCAGATTTGTTTAAATACTCAAAGCCAATCCCAGCAGGGAGCAAGATGGTACACAGTATGAGGGCAACCAAATTTAAGGGCAGTGAAAAAAAATTAAAACATAAGGTTTGTAAAAAAGGGGTGATCAATTTTAATTTGTACTTGGGCAGCCATCAGCAGGCTCAGCGAGAGGGGAGGGCAGCTGAAGCACTGCCCCGGGGCCTGTTGAACTAGAGGGGGCCCGTGGATTTTTCAAAATGCACTACAAATTTCCTTACTACATCTTTACTTTTAAAAAATTACTTTAAAAAATCACAGCCCAACGCAGTGCTGGTCCTAGCTATTTTTTTAAATGGTGCAAAACACATGTTAGACAGCGAGGGTAGTAATTCAAAGGAAGATTTTGTAATCTGGTTATAAAAATACCGTAATGATACTTCATTTTTTATAATACAATATTACAGACTGTAAATACTATTATTAAAATTATAATTTAGGTAAGAATAAAAATGACCCCACAATATTAACTTTTTTATTTTTAATAGCTACTTTTAAAGTAAAATTCGGCAGAATTTAAAATATATTTCTTGAGACAAAAAGAATTTGGGGACAGGGGGGGGGACATTTCTGCCCCGCCTTATAAAATTTCTCTCTGAGGCTCTGGCCATCAGTCTAGTATTGGCACTGCAAGTAGGGAAGAATAGGGTACAGTGGGTCACTAAGGATATTTGTGGTTCAGTGAATAGTTTTCAAACGATAAAATTATTTGAAACAGGTATCAAACAACTTAACTTTGTGGAAAAGTTAAACATCTCACTTTGATTGTGGTGGGAAAAAAGAGCCATTTTGTTTTCTGATCATCTGTATGAAATTTGAAGAAATTAAGATTATATGCTACACTTGAAATTTATAGTGTAAATATGAGTTATGTGGTATGTTTATACAGTTTAAATTACCTTCTTTTCTATTATGTTGTATTTAAATGAATGTTTTAATGATTTGGAATTTTAAGGTGAAAAATAATAAATTGGTTTATATGGGGCACACTGGGTCACCTGAAATGGGGTACAGTGGGTCAGTGACCCATTGAGTCCCCATTTATATATTTATTGTCTTTCTGTAAGTTTCTTATTTTTTAATATTTGAATGATCTAAATTTATCTAAATAAGTCTTCCACATCAGCCACAGAACAAAATTATGCAAAACAAAAAATGACACCAGAGATGGTAAAAGCCTTTTCCTAAATCTGATGCAAAATAGAAAAAAATTGCAGGCAATAAAAATCAGAAATTCTTACAGATACACCTGTAAAAATCACAATCCAAAATGAGATGACTGAAAAAAAAAAAAAAAAAAAGATAAACCTACTGATATAAAAGGAGAGAAAAAAAAGAATTTCAAAAAATTACCAGAATTGCTCAACTTAAGAAGAGGTAGAATGAAAAGGATCTTCTAGTGCAGTGGTTCCCAAACTTTTTTGAGTCGTGGTGCCCTTTTCCAGCTAAAAATATTCCAAGGTGCCCTACCCTTTGTAAAATTATAACTAGTGAGAGATAAAAAATAAAACTTGTGTATCTTCATTATTTAAAATTTACTTTATTAACATTAAATTCAATTAATGCAATGGATGAGCCTGCAAACAGCTGTACATTTTCTCAAATCATCGAATTAAACTGGACACAGCTACCCTCATTTCTTTTTCCACATGGACTTTTGCTTCGTACTTGCTTTTTATTACAGCGACTGCCAAAACCCCAGATTCGCACATTGAAAATGGAATTAAAAGAAGCTGAGCCTTATCACTCAGAAATGGATATTCATCTTTTATTGAAATCCAAAATTATGTCAATTCTATGTTGTCAAACTTTGCTTATAAAATGTTGTCACAAGATAATTCAATAAGATTCTCTTCCTCTGCAGTAAATTCAGACAGAGCACTAATGTTATATGGATCTTGAAAACATGCAAACTTATGGGGATTTTCATTTTGAAAGTATATCTCAAATCAGATAATTAGTTGAGATTAGCGTTCTTCAAACATGATTTTGATATCTTCAGAAAGATAGAGTTCAACTGAAGTCAAAAGTTGCTGCAATGTTAAAAAATAATATTTGCCTGCTTCTTTATTCAATTTTCTTCTCTACCATAGCATTGATGGCTTGTGATCAGGTTCCCAAGAACATTCTATGCCAGTGGAAAAAACACTCAAAATACTGGTGTTAAACAGTAAATAAAAAAACTTTGTAAAAAACACACATAAGATGTTATAGGTAAGAAGATACGCACGTGTACAGAAAAGAGATCTCTTTTCAGTTCCCTGTGTTGCTTGCGACGAAGGGCTTGGACTGATGAAGGCCAAAACAATTTTTGGTCAAAACGTGCGTATCTTCTTACCTATAACATCTTATGTGTGTTTTTTACAAAGTTTTTTATTTACTTTATTCTATGCCAGTGATTTCACTTCAGAAAACGTCAAATCTCCAGGATTTGTTTTTGTACAAACCACATAAAAATTCTGGTTATTTTTGGCTTTTCATTTTGTTTTTTGTTTAGTTAGGCCAAAGTTTTGGTTCAATTAATTATGAAACCTTTACAGCATATTATGATGCCCCTGTGAAGAAGCCATGGCCCCCGAGGACACTGCGGCGCACAGTTTGGAATCACTGTTCTAATGAATCTGACTTTGAGGATTTGGAATTTGAGGATATAGAAGATTTTAATGTTGTAGATTTCCCATTAATCGAGGTCTACGGCAAGATAAAATGCAGTTAAACACTATGTTACTGAAGTTGTAGGGGAAAATGAAAATGAATTTGAAGTGCACTATATAAAAAGAATTCAAGTAGGTTATGAACTAATCTCTGATGAGTCAGACATTTATACAGCAGACAGTAAAGATATCATGAGAAAGTTGCCAAAACCACAAACGTATTGCAAAGAACTGAGAGAAGAGTGACAAAGTTGGCTTTTCATTTGAATTGTAAATTGTCATTGGCAAAGTTGGCAAATTTGGCTGTAGATTTTTAGTTATAATGTCCAATAGTTATTGTAAAATAACAGTTTTTGATTTAATGTCAAAAATAACTATAAAACTAAAATTTTGTAAACTTAATAGGACTTGAACAGTTTTCTTTAATTTTATTAACTTTAGTGTGGTATATTTTAGAACAATATAATTAAGGTTTACCATATAAACTTTGAGCTACTTTAAGGTCTAACTTACCATATTGGCCCAAATATAAAGCAGTGTTTTTTGACTGATAATTGACCGTAAAAAACCTGACTCATGTAAAATTCGAAGCCTAAATATAGGATTTTCCTAATTATCTTGATGAAAAGTTTCAGGATTGCATTATGTTCAGGCCAATACGGTAGTACTAAATATTGCCAGGCAATAAAAAAGTTTAAATTAATCCTTATCGAGTAAAAGAAAATTTTTTACTGTGTTCCTCGTTAGCTGGCCCACTGTACTCCATTTGTTGACCCAGTATGCCCCTTCATGGTGTACAGTGGGTCAACAAAAACTACTTAAGAAAAATGGTTTTTATAGTACAAAAACTTTTCTTAGAATTGAACTAAATTAATTAGGATAGCCATTAGATCGCAAAACATAATTCATCAGTCTGACATTCTGTTTTTAAAATATTGTTAGAATTATATTTAAAAATCTAAAAATTGACCTACTGTACCCAGTCTCCCCTACTTTTAAGAAAATAAAAATACTAATTGATCCCTAAATTAATATAATCAACTAACCACCAATACAACAATAATGATTATTTTTAAGTTTATTGCACTAGATTTAGTTACAATTTTTTTTCCTTCCCCATTTCCTAATGCCACTATAACAAGTCACAAATGGAATTTCTGTTTTATATGCACTCACACTTACGGCTGAAAAATTACAATTCAGTGATGTCATAATTGATATTTTAAATTGAGCAGTACTAATGTATTGTCTCATATCTCCCACTTCTCTTTAATTAAAAAACTTTCATACAATTTTTCATGCAAATTTACAGACTTCATTTACAGAGTAAGAATTTTTTGTGAATCATTGGGCACATGATCGGAAAACAATTTTTACTTTCCGAACATGTACAATGTAAGGAAAGTATTGTAATCATGAAAAAATTCGACTTCGAGATTTTGGTGTTTTTACACGTTTTGAGGGCTTCTGAATCCATTTATGCTATTTTTACGAGATGTATGTATGAATGTGTGTATGTGTGTGTATGTGAGTGAACACAATAGCTCCTGAACGGAGCATTCGATTGAGCTCAAATTGGATATATATGTCATAAACCACCGTCGCAAGACCGGTATTGATTTTGGTGTGTAGGACTTATAGTTTTTCTACAGGTCTACGACAAAGATTTCTTTTACATTATGGCCTATGGGGGGAATTTCTTGAAAGTGCGCTAGCGTTTAAACGGTAGATTCTATTGAGCTCAAATTGGGTATATATGTTATAAACCACTGTCGCAAGACTGGTATTGAGTTTGGTGTGTATAGAACTTATACTTTTTCTACAGGGCTACGACAAAGATTTCTCTTGCATTATGGCCTATGGGGGAAAATTCTTGAAAGTGCGCTAGCGGTTAAAAGGTAGATTCGATTGAGCTCAAATTGGGTATATATGTTATAAACCACCGTCACAAGACCGGTATTGATTTTGGTGAGTATAAGACTTATAGTTTTTTTTTTACAGGGCTAAGACAAAGATTTCTCTTACATTATGCCTATAGGGGGAAATTCTTGAAAGTGCGCTAGCGTTTAAACGGTATATTTGATTGAGCTCAAATTGGGTATATATGTTATAAACCGCTATCTTAAGACCGATATTAATTTGGAAGTGTATAGAACTTATAGTTTTTCTACAGGGCTACGACAAAGATTTCTTTTACATTATGGCCTATCGGGGGAAATTCTTACAAGTGCGCTAGCGTTTAAACGGCACCTTCGATTGAGCTGAAATTGGGTATATATGTTATAAATCACCATCTTAAGACCGGTATTGAGTTTGGTGTGTATAAGACTTATAGTTTTTTTTTACAGGGCTACGACAAAAATTTCTTTTATATTATGGCATAATGGCATATGGGGAGAAATTCTTGAAAGTGTGCAAGCATTTAAACGGTGCATTCGATTGAGTTTCAATTTGGTATATATGTTTGAATTATTCATCGATTAAAATTTATTTAAATGCATGGTAATGATCTTAATTGTAAGTGTTCGGAAAGTCGAGTGGAGTCACTCCAGATTTTTTCTTTATTGTAAAAAGAATTATATTAAAGTTTACCTTAATACTAAATGCCATTCATGAAATATTAGTTTTCATTGCTGTAAAAAAAAATCACTACACATACCTAAATCAGCAAATGGATCTGCTTTAGCCAAAGCTTCTAAGTTTGGAGTTGAAGCATTGCGGGGGATTCCACCAGGATTCAACCTTTGGCCTAAAAATGCTTGCCCTCCAGCAGCAGCAGATCCCACTGAAGGAGCAGCATTTGTTGAATTTGTTTGGTATACTGAGTCCCAGCTGCCCAACAAAGAAGAATCTTGGTTAGCTGCAGCACTCATATTAAATGCAGAGGCACTTGATGGTATTCCTGATTTATGCTGAAAGAGATATAAATAAATGACTAACAAAATAAACTGCAGACGAAGACAACATTGAAAAGCAATGCAAAACATTGTAAGTGAAATATCATTATTAAACTAATTACAAATTTTGTTGAGGCGAGTTGCAATACCAATGTTTCCTGTATAGCATCACACAAATACAAAAATTATGCCTACATATCAATTATAAAATACTTTTCCAGCATAAATTATTAAAGCACACAGCATTAAAAATGAATGAGTTTATGCAAACACAAAAATAATCTTATTTAAAAAATTTTTTTTTTTTAAATGACTATTTCTGTGACCTGTAATAAATCAATAAATGCTTAGACACATATCATACTTTCAAAATATGCTACAGTAAATCTATATCAATAACATAAATTTCATGGAAAACCAAACATATCCACATGACTTATCTTCAAGAAAAACACAAAAACATGATTCTACTTCTTCTAAAATTCTAATTTTATAGAGAGTACACTAAAATTATTCTATTTCAAATAATTGGAAAGTATATTTTTAAAAATTATGAAAACATTAAATAACCCTAGAAATACTAAAACATTTTAAAACAAGTTTTACATTGGTAGGAATTTTAAATAAAATAGAATTGTGACCCCCTTGTACAGACAGAAGACAATTAAGGCCTACATTACTTTTTAACTATTATTTTTATTTTTTTCATGAGAAGGGCCATCTATTCTAAATTTAAAAGCAAAAGTTTTAATTAACAAAATAATAATTACCTGGGGTGTGCTGTTGGCACTCACACTGGTCTTTGTGTTATCAAATGCCGCATTATTTGATGAAGAGAAAATATCAAACAAGTCAGGCTGATTAGTTGACGAGTGAGAAGTAGAAAACTTAGGCTCATCTTGCAGTACAGAAAATGGATCTGCATTGTTTGTATTGATTGTAGGGCCTGACACATTGTTAGAAAATGCATTAAATCCATTACTATAGTTCAAATCATTATTGTTTGTAGAACCTATAAAAGATATAAGCACAGACATTATTATTTCTGAAACGGCAATTTTTTGCAAAATTCATTAATAGCACTTAAACTAAAATAATAAAAACCAGAAACCATATTTTAAACACACACTAAAGTGCTATATATTAAAAGCACATCATAATCCATGCGTCGTCCCTATTTTTCTTCCTTATTGCATTAAGTTGGAAAGTGTATCATTATTCATGAATGTATCATATTTTTCCTTTTTGTTCCATAAAATACTTCTTTGGAATTGAAATCGCCTACTTAAACTGTTTTACAATTTTCGCCAAGCATATTCTAATTATGTTTCACCTTTATAAATACTGTTTGGAAAGTGTATCCTAATCCATGAGTGTGCCATAATTGTCTTCTTTGTTCCATAAAACACTACTTTGGAATTAAAATCTATATTAAAATAGTCTACTAAAACTGTTTTACAATCTCTGCCAGGCATATTCTAACTATGTAACAAACTGGTGCATTTGCCAGTTTCCTGTCATATTTGGGTGATATCACCAAGCTTGGTTCAGTTTTGAGGACTTGTTTTTTGGTGCCAAATGTGGTGATAAAATCATCAAAAATCATAAACCTTGGCTACTTTTAACATTTTATTTTCCCCAACCAAAAAAATTGGTAGTATTTTTTATACATAATAAACGCATACCTATCAATGGTGCATTACTGAGCAGATCAAAATTACTTGCGGATGAACTCATATCTGGATCGATGTCTAAAAGATTGACAGGGGCAGCATTAGGAGTATTTTTACTATCTGGAGGTTGACAGCTGTTGCTTAAATTCAAAAGGTCAATCTCAGGCACTGGGGAAGGATTCTGAGATAAATTGTCCCTAATATTCTGAGCTGGAGTAGGACTTGCAGAATGATCACTGTCACTTCCTTCATGAGCCAACTGAAATAAAGATTATAATTAATATTTAATGAGCTTCCAATAAATAGCATAGTTTGCACAATAACAAAGTTTGCATTAACCTATTGCAAAAAATGCTATTTCTATAAAACTTTTTAATTTGATAAATATTCAATTATTTGTCACATTAACCTATTGCCTGCTATGCTATGTTTTTGCAACAATAATTTAATACTTTTTTTAAAGAACAAAATTTACAGATTCTGTAAAAACAAATTAATGGTATTTTTCAAAAACCTGAAATTTTGTGACATTTTTTTTAATGAATTAATCATCAATGTTGAGTACAAAAATTTGTAGACAAATATAATATATTTTTAATAACTAAAACTTGCTAACCAGCTATTTTTCATAGCTAGCAGCACACAGTTAGTTTAAAAAGCTTTTTTGGGATCAAAACTGTCATATTTTCAGGAGAAAAAAAATTTAGAATCAGGTAAATAGATTTCACTTACTGTTTATACATAATTATTGATAATAAATGATGTGAAAAACGACAATGGCATGAATTCAATTATAGATATATTCACAACAAAAAACCCCAAAAAATAATTCAGTAGTCAATCAAATTTACTATGTAAATTTCAGTTTAGCCATCTCTCATCCATGTAATTTTTTTTTTAATTTTTTTTTTTGGGGGGGGTGGGGGAAGAAAAAGTAAGCAGTTCCAATCATATGATTGAGAGATATTCAGCAAATAAAAGAATGCAACCATTACTGAAGTCGAACTGGAACTACAGAAGTAAAAGTTAATGCTTTATGTAAGAGTTGCATTTTCACAACATTTTGCACAACTCACAAGAAAATAAATGATTTTTCTTCCTCCTTTTTTAAAAGATTTATTCTTTTAGTTAGGAATCTATGAACATAAAAAATTCATTTTGTGCATTTTTTAAAACAGTAAACTATGCTTGCCAGGTAATGGGCTGACCAAATGATGCTAGTGTGCAGCAATTATGCAAAATTCCCAAATTTACTACATTTACCATAAAACACATATTGATAAAATTCAAAATGGTCTACAATACATCATAAAAATTTCTAATTTTACCATCATAAATTGCAAAATGTTTAGTAATTGGCAATACACTTCTTCACATCCAGAGAAGTGAATTAGTAATAGGAACCTAACTAAGCATCTTTCTAACATTATAAACCAATTTTTAAGAATTGTAAATGTTTTTGCTTGTTTCTGCTAAAGGAACACCAATGTTAATTGTCAAGGTTAGCAACTTTGTATCTATTTCTTATATTTACATTACTTAATTCATTTCCATGGTTACTAGAATAAATATAACATAATACTACTTAGTTTTGCCACAAGCATTGATAGCATTTTAGCTCAGCTCAAACTGACACAAATATTTTAGCTTGGTGATAGTGGTGTTCCATTACTGGAAAACTACCATGAATCGCCTGAATATAATTTTATTTGTTTGCAATTAAAAAAATCAAACTGGTGCACACATTGCCACTGTATACTACCTTCAGAATAGCACTAAATCCTGAATCACACGAATTTATTTAAAATTATAAAGCATACTTAAATGAAAGATTAGAAAACTTTACTTACAAAGGATTCAGACTCCTGCCAGTTTAATGCTAATTCTTCAGAATTCAATTTATTAGAAAATGGTTTGCTAAAATGAGCTGTGAAAAAGAAGTAAAAAAATTATACATGTAATAAAATTGTACATTTTTTAA
The DNA here is from genome assembly GCA_038373885.1 of Cheiracanthium punctorium. Classification (NCBI taxonomy): domain Eukaryota; kingdom Metazoa; phylum Arthropoda; class Arachnida; order Araneae; family Cheiracanthiidae; genus Cheiracanthium; species Cheiracanthium punctorium. The sequence goes on from JAWZYV010015304.1 coordinate 217,513, forward strand.
TACACAGTACTGAAAAAAAGTATTAACAATACATAATAAAAATAAAAAGGTAAAGGGGAAATTTTAAATTAAGCTTACTTGAAATGTTAATATTAAAATATCCTAAAGTTTAATAAACTGGTTGACATGACTGAATTAATCTAAATGTCACAAATCTGATCAATTTTTATCAGTCTGTTAAATATTAAATGCACTAGAAGATAAAGCCCATTGTGGAGGCAAGTAAAACGGGCACTAGAAAAGAAATTTGACATAAATATGTCGACACTCAATAGATTTAATCTTCGTCCACTTAAATAACTTCATATTCAATTTTTATTATACACCAAAATCGAATTTCATGTTCTTCGGCAGAAACTTCGCATTCAAACAATTGTGTTTTGTGGGAGCAGCCCTTCTTAAATCAATGCTTCATGCAAATCATTTTGTAAAAAAAAAAAAAAAAAGTATTTGTTAAAAAAAAAAAAAAAATTTTTTTACTTTGTAATCTGGAAAAACTATTTTAAACAAATTGGTCATCCCAATTTTTCCCTTCAAAGCCTGATAACCATGACTTTAGTATAATGTAATTGTCACTTGCGGCTCCAAATTTTGTCACGCAAATGATTAACTTTTTTTTTTTACTCTTGTAAATAAAATGGGGCTGAAAATAGCAAAAATAGTCTAAAATTAGTGAATGGGTAAAATTTCAAATTTTTAAAGTAGTGCAGATAGTTTTCTATATTTTTGTGCATAATTATGAAAATTTTCAAGCGGATTGTACAAATAGCGTAGATTTTATTATGCTTTTTGTGCTTAATTTTTTTCAATATTTTTGGAGTAATGGTTATAAAGGTTTTATCTTGGAGTGGTTGTCTGGAATCTTTACAGAATCAGGGATCAGAGTAACTATACAGTAGGATAATTAAAGTAACTGCAATCCTCCATGCATGCAAATTTTCAACAGTTTCATCATTGATGTTACTTTTCAAATAGATTTACATGCTTAAAAATGCAATATTTAAAGGAATAAAAAAAGAAAATACAGGAACTCAAATGTAATGCAAGGACAACAAAAAGAAACAAACAAAAAACACTTGTTTGAATGATAGAAAGAATGAAAGAAAAACAGAAAATGACAGCAATGGTTAATATTGTGAAACATGGTGCAGACTAAAATTCTCCAAAATTATGCTACCATCAATAGGGGCTACTTTAGTCCTTGTTGGGTTCCCTCTGATCCAACATGAAAAAGAAGTTGTACTGAAAAAAAAAAAAAAAAAAAAAAAAAAAACAGTAAAGAATAAGATTAGTTTTTTAAGCTTGAAAAAATATTTGTACCCTGTTTGAAGATAATTCAATAATTCAGGGTATATTTAATTACTTGTTATTGGCAACATCAGAGGCTTTTTGCAAGCATTTGTTTACATGCGAAGAGTTAGAAGATGAGTGTAAAAATGCTACTTTTAGTGACCTGTTACGAATGTTTGATCATAATTTGTCTTTCATTTTTTTGTCATTTTTGTGTTGGACCAAAGTAAAAGTGCAAGGACCACAGAAGCTTCAAAAATTATTATTGTCTGAATTAATATGTAAAACAAATTAATAACATACAAAGACACTCTTCCATCTCATCATCAGTATTAAACAGTAGCCTGGGATTAAGTTTCATATGTGATATTTCATTCCAAATAGAGGGAGTTTCAGTTGGTTTCTTTTCAGCTATACTCAAACCAAAAGTAACACTGAATCCATCAGGATATCGGTCCAATTCTTCAATACCATCTAGTTCATTCCTACAATTAAAACAAATCTGTATTTTCAATACACAGACCCACTAAATAAACATAAAATTTAACACTGAAACATAGTGATTTTCAAAAAGCTGCATTTTATAATAAAAGAATACAAACAGTTCATGTAAAAAAAAAAGATATAAATAAAAAAAATAATAATAATAATCAAAAATGGTTTAAGACAGGTTGACACTCTTGCTTATCTCCTTTTTAACTCTGCTTTGGAGTGGGTTATTCATTTCCAGTATTAACACCAGAAATACCATTTTCTCCAAGAAAATTATTGCCAATGTTGATGATTTAGTAATCATTACACAAATAAAATAAAAACTGCATTATTGGAGATGTTTATCATTCTTAAAAAAAAAAAAAAAAACTACCAGAAAAGATGAATCTGATTATTAAAAAAAAAAAAGAAAAGAAAAAATCTAAATGAATGTCAATCAATAAAACTTCAATAATTTGTACATTCCTAAACACCTGATATTTTAAATTTGAACAAGAGGACTACTTCATTTGACTTAATTCAAGTATTAACACTCTAAATGATATAAAAACTAAAATAAAGCAACATACTATCGCAACTAACTGCTGTCTTCATAGTTTATGAATGCTTATAAAAGTTAAAATTAATCAAAACATAAGGTTATATAAAGCACTGAGCGAGTTCTAATTTATAGATGAGACCCCGATTAAATTGTAGACAAACCAGCCAGCCATTTTTGGACAGATAGCACATCAAAAAAATTTTGGTACTGTAAATAAAGATGGCTTATAAGGCTGTAGCACAATTTTAAATATATAGGTTATTCGAAGAGGCATATGTCTTAAAATTCATTACAGTAAAATAAGTGTCATTTGAAATTTGAAGGCTACATTTGTCAAATCATAAAAAAATAAAAATAAGGTAAATGTTTGTATTCAAAATTTTGTAAAAATGAGCTACAAAGTAAAAGATTACAGTGACACTATCACCAGTTGAGAATTTGAGTCTAAGCCTTCTATTACAAGTTAAAAGATATCTAGAAGTTAAAATCTCGTGACTTAAAACACTTGGTCATCCTGGCACACATGAAAGATTTGTTACAAAGATGGGCTTATATGCATTATACCAGACTTTAATTTTGATACGATTTTATTTGGTTTTAAAATAAGTATAGAGTCTAAATATTATACTGTCACTGGATATCCACTAATATGCTAAATGTTAAACTGGTAGCTTGATTGGAAGAAGATAAAAAATTGATAAGATTTGAAAATTTTTGACAAATCTACAGAACAGTAACTATCAAAGTCATTTATATGATAACATCTTCAAATAAAAAGCTTTATTTAATGCATATGTAATACAGTAGAAGATCTTTATAATGCAAACCTCGAAACGCAAGGCTTTGCATTATATAGAATTTTGCGTTATATGGATCATTCACTTATATCATTAAACTTCCCTAGTAAACATATTAAAATATAGCTAGAACACATAAATATAATGCTTAAAACTTTTTTTAAATACAAATACTACTTTAAAAAACAAAAAAATGGAATTTATTTATTTACAGAAAAAATAAATAAATTGAAATTACCAAAAGCATTAAAGTTTATTTGTTAAACAATATATTAATTTTGATTGGTTTTAGAATTTGCAATCTCTCAACAAATAACTTTTCTTGCAGCCTTTGAACAGGTAATAATTTTACTTTGGTTACGCAGTCTTGTGTTTCTAGGAATTTAAAATATTGATCTCTTATGGAAATTTCTTCAGATTCTGAAAGTTTTTCAACTTTCTCTCCAGCATTTGATTCTGTTTCAGAATTGCTTTCCTCTTGTTTTGAAACATAGGAAATTATTTCAGCACTGGTCAAATGATTAACAATTTGTGACTTATCATCCATTACCAAATATTCAAAATGTTTTCTTCATGCAGGTTTGCAAACTGAGTACTTTACATTTTGTGCACAATGCATTAGTTCAGCAGTTTTCATTTTAACTAAAGATGGCTTAAATCCAGTTCCAAAATTCAGTTTTAAAATAGTGTCACATTGAGAAAACTCCCCTACTTCTCATAGACTTTTTAAAAGTATTTTACTGTCAATATTGAGACATAAGCATATCGTCGGGCAGGGGGCGGGGGCGTGTGCCAACCCTCCAACTTTGTTTAGAAAACCATTCATTTTAAAACCTTTCTTCTTGCCAAACTTAAAGAAACATGGCTATTTTTACTTTAGAATATGCTACGTGCATTCTCCCACCCACACACACATTAAAAAAAAAAAAAAACTTTTGGTGATGCTATGCAAAACAAATCAATTTACAAAGAGAAATATAACTAAATAAATAAACGTCTGTTTGGGAAGTCAATGGTAGAGGAGGGAGAAAGAGAGTGGTTCCGTAGTGGAGGGAAAAAGGGAGAGGTTCGTGGTTTTATTAAAGTAAACATTCCTTCCTCTTGGACCCAGCCAGCCAGCTGTTATGCTGATAATGCATAATGCAAGCATGGGAGAATAATTGTTTATTTTAAGCTTGGCATGTTGTGGGATTTATCTAATGTCTCAAAATTAATTCCCTAGGAAAGCAATTAAAAAAAAAAAAAAAAAAGCAGATTGTAGAAATTTCTTAATTGTGATTTTCTCTGTTTACATCCGCAGTGTTAATGCGGAGAATTGCGGTTTATAGAAATGCGGTATATCGATCTTCTACTGTATATTGAAAAATGAGTGATTCATAATAAAACAAATCATTGTTAAATTTAAAAACAAATCACAAATCATAAGTTTCATTGGGATAACTACAACTTAAAAGACTAGACACTGACAATTTATAGTTAACAGCCAGCAATAACAAAAAAATTACACTTCTTTTATTGCTGTACCTTCACAAGATAATTAAATGTTTTAGTTAAATTGTTAGTAGGTGATTTACTGCATCAAGAGTGTACAATGCTGGTCGTAAGCATTTTTGTACATCTATTAAATCAAAAATATTTTCGGTGCACTTCATCTAAACTTATTTTGTTTTGAAAGAGATAAAATACTGCAATAATACTAAGATTTAGCAATTTCTAGCCAAATATTTGAGATATCGCCAAAGCTGGGCTCAATTTGAAATATTTGTTTTTGTCACTTAACTGGGCGATATTTTGCCAAAAGTGGACATGCTTGAGATAGTAACATGATTTTGGACAATAGCCGAAATAGATTCGTCATAGACTTTTCATGAATGGCATTGAAGGTATCCATACACCATAATGTATTTAAAGTCTTTTTGGTGACCTGTTAAATGAATTACCCAGTCGATTGCAATCAAAACAGAGAAGCACAGTTAGATGTTACAACAGTTCTAAATACAAACTTTTGACATTCTATGGTTTGAAGTTTTAAAATTATGCAAAATACAAAATTGTTCTTGACGCCAAATTTGGCGATTTTTTGGCAAAACTCGCCAAGGTCAATCGCAAATGGCGAGATTTTGGGCATGGACCAACAATGACTGACTATAGACATAATACATTAAAGATGTCCATACACATTAATGTATTGAAATTCTTTTGGGTGGTCTTGTAAATAAACTGTCCAGTAGATTGTAACTAAAAATTGAAATGAAAAACTAGATAATACAGCAATCTTATATATGAAATTTCAACAATCTACGATTAATAGTTTTTGAGATAGGAGAATTAAATAGATATATCCATGCACCAAAAGTCACCAAGCTTGCTGACTTTTGATGTAATTTTTGTGGGAGGCACATGACCACTGTCGGGCCATTATCTAACTACATGGTAGGACAGCATTGTGGTTGAAACAGCTGAATGTCTTTGCCATTGATTGTAATGCATTGGAATTTTTTTTACGGTTCTTGTTAGGGATGTAATGAATATTCAGCCACTGTTCGGTATTCAGCCTATTCAGCTGTTTTGCCGAATATTCGGTAAGCTGATTACTGAACAGGTATTCGGCCAAATAGTAGTAGCCGAATATTTCTTCATATTCAGCTGAATAATTTCAGAACAAAGAGAGAAAAATATTTTTTTTAGTGCGTTCACAAATAAAATTGCTTAGTTATACTTCAATATGTTAATCTCATATAATAAAATATCCTAAGCTACTGAATTTTAAGCTGAATAAAACAATCTAATGCATTTAGTAATATTGCAGAAATGCAAACTTTTCTACTTGGTGACACTACTTGACTTGATTTTCTAATTTCTTTATTGGGTGGGAGGAATTTTTTCAGATCCTCAATTACAACCATAATTTTAAAAAGCTACTAAATATACATTTTGCTCACACGCTGTAAAGCCTAAAAAAAGGATGTGATTATGTGTAGTTACCAGATTAATCACATTTACCATAGCATATTTATTAAATTATGAATATCTCAAAATATAATTATGCTGTTATTAGTGCTTAACTTTGTGAAAGATATTTTTTAGCTCTACAGATAAAAAATATCTTTCACAAAGTTAAGCGTGTGTGTTTTTAAGTACCTACAAATAATATAAAATGAATTTTAATTAGTCTTTTTTTTTAGTTCTAAATTACAAAATTAAAAAGCAAGATTTTATTTACAATTAAAATGAAATTTTTAAAAAATTAGTATTTGGCCACCGAATATTTGGTATTCAGCCTAAACTATGTGCCGAATATTCGGTATTCGGCCAAATCACTATTTGTGACATCACTAGTTCTAGCAGAACTATAAATCATAAAGACACTTCGGTGGAGAGATTCATTTTGTAATCCTTAACATCATATATGACTTTTGATTGGTTTGAAATAGCCTAATACCTCAAAAATATGCTTTAATGAATTTCTGCTTGTAGAGCATATTGTATGAAAATCTTTTGTGTGGCCTTGAAAATAAACTATCCAGTCAATTGGAATCAAAAGTTACAACAATCCTAAATATAAAATTTAAACATTCTTACAACCAATAGTTTTTGAGATGTGCAATTTGCATATGTACGTACAGATGAGTGTATAAAATATTAAGGTATCTTATATATCAGGGAAATCTTGTCAGGGAAAAACTTGTCAAAATGGACTTGCGGTAGGTCAAAATAGATTGTACACGCATTAGTATGAACACACATACATGCATTCAATGAGATGTTTCACAAAAACTCTTAAAAGTAAATTTAAAGGTAGTCAAAATAATTTTTCATTTTTCATCAAAATCAGGGTACCGAAATTTTTCACAATCACATTACTTCCTTATACTTTGTACAAGGAAGTAAAAAACTCAGGAACTGCTGATCCAGATAATGTCTTTGGGGAGGACATTTCAAAAAGGATTCCCTTTAAAAAATATTTCATTTAAGACCTTGATGTGATATTCTTGACTTGCATTAGCATTTCATTGAAGAAAAACTACCTAGAAAAAAGCTATAAAGAAAGAAGTGTTAAAAAGCCACTTTGACTAACCTTAACTGATTTAAACCAAAATTATATCACGGTTCATTTTAAGAGCTGTGATATTATTTTTTTTAAATGCTAAACCACTATGAAGTAGGTGATAACTTATGTTATTTGATTGATTATCAAAACCCTCCCCCCCCTTTTTTTTTTGCATTGCAATCGAAGAAAAAATAAATGTTTCAAATTTTGCACAGTCCATAAAACAGAATAAATATACTGTATGAATAGCATGTGTTAAATAAAGATATATTGCAGGAATAGTATGTACTAAATAAAAACTAGTAACATAAGCTCAAATTTTGCCATACTGGTAGTTTTATTAAGTACATTTCATACGAATTGAATCTATTCAACTAAAAAAAAAAAAAGTTTTTAAAAACTTCATCTAAACACATATATGATGAATGTTTCCCATACCTTAATTTTTATTCAATTTAATTTGTGATGCAATTTTAACACAAAGGAAAACTAAGCAATTTACACTCATACAATATTACACATATATTCTTACAAAGATTTAAAAAAATTAATTAATTAATCAAATTACTTTTAAGCAGCAATAGAAATTTAAGTTACATTTTACTAAATTAAATCCCTACAAAAACTTATCTTTTAAGAAGTAATATATAAAATGCTGAAATTTAGCAAACACTAAAAAATAGTTTCTTAAAAATAAAAATTGAATAACTAGCATAGAATTATAATTAGAAAAACAAAGCATTTATGGACCAAGCTTCATGTAAAAAAAGGATGGGGGAAGCAAAACATACTTTTTCTTCTTTCTTGGTTGCACACAATACTTATCTTTCACAATTAAAATAACTCTATCCATATTCTTAAGCTTTATCTTTTTTATTTATTTATTTAAAACACAACAACAAAACTTAATTTAAAAATAGCCAAGTAATCTTGTTTTGCCAGATAAAAGATTCTGTTTGGGGGAATGTCCTTCAAACAGTTCCAAAACATTTCTACAATGATTGTTTACTCACCTGCTGAATGTAAGTGACTGAGTCCCATGAGCTATAAAACCAGTATTCAGCTGCACTTGAAAAATCTTGTAAGCAGTGACCTAGCAATATTAGAGCAAAAAGATATTAGCAAAATATAAAGGGTGTTTTTATAAAAGAATTACATCTATTCGAAAAAATTCCTTTTTTATACACAGTAACTAAATCATCAAAAGTAATACCTTTGATAAAAGGAATGGTGAAAATGCATATTAGCATACATTAGGAAAAGTTCAGCTTTTTTATAGATAAAAAATTTCAAATATACATACAATAAAATCAACACCCACCCCCACCCCATGACCATTTAGCAGCATAAGTGTAGTTTGACCAAAAATTATTCGGAGTCATAACAATTCAAGGGTAAGAATAGTGAAGGTTTTCCAGTGTTTGGAAAAAAAAAAAAAAAAAAAAAAAAAAAAGCTTTTTAAAATGAATAGTTTTCCAAGCAAAGTTAGAGAGCATGTGTCGCCCCTCACCTACCTGATGCTATGCTTATAATTAGAAGCTAAAGTTACCTCAACTTTTCACCTTTTCCCTTTAAATTTGAATCAGTGGTAATTTAACCTTATGAATGATATTTCATTTTCGAGATACAAACATATGAGAACAGTGGTATATATTTTACACCCGATTCTAATTAGTATAGAATACATTCAGCACATAATGATAATTTAAAAAGGAAATAAAATACGTCAAAGAGAAATAAAAAATTATAATTTTTGACTTGTGTAAGTCAAATAACATAATAATTGTAGTAAATCAATCAGGCACATGAAAGACTAACCTTAAGAAAAATGTAAAATGTTTGTATCATAGTACCTAAAAGATTAAGGAGTAATATCTTAAAAAATTGTTTTTTAATTTTGTTTATAGTGCTAGAATTTTCTAATCAATAAGTAAGTCTTCCTTTAAAAAAATTAAACATAAAATTCTGGGTATCGCTTTATGTAAATGCATTTAATTTCATTTATTACATTCACTTTTTCAAATTAAAAAATCTCACATTAAAATAGCATGGTTGCAGTTAAGATTACCTACAGAATGCTAAATAACTTAAGTAATAAAACTAGCTGCGTACCCGTTCTCCGCACGGTAAGGAACGAAACTTTTTCTTACATGTATAGTTCGAATTGATTCCAGTGATTTGGGATCTAAAAATAAGCAAAATGATTTGACTCTTGGCGTAAAGTTACTCATTAGTTATTTGTAAAGTTAGTATAAGTACTGACCTGAGACCATTGTTAATATTATGACGCAAAAAACTATGTCGGTGTCATTCGCAATTAGAAAAGAAAAGCATTATGGTTCGCAGTGAAAATTCCTAATATTCAAAATGTCTCATTTCTGCATCATACTCTTTTTTAGATTTAAGTTATGCCATTAATACCTTAGATACTACATGATGTGGAGAACCGTTTTATTTTATAGTTAAATAGTTGTGTACCCGCTCTTCGCAAGGCAAGAAGAGAACATTTTCCTAAAATGTGATTATAACTCTTGTGAGAAAACAGAATCTCCAAGAGAAAAGAAAGTTCTGTTACAGTCTTTTGTGTTGAAACTACCGCGGGATATATTAACGCGATGTAGACTAACTTACTATTTTGTTAGCTGTGATGTAAGACGGTTGTTGAAGAATGAATAGAAGGCTTAGTTTCACGAAATATTTATTAATGCGGTATATTGTGCTTTGATCAATATTGCCTTAGCATATCTACTTACTATTACTTATACTATCTTTTACTGATACCAATACAATATATTTCCATTTTGCAACTGTTAATGCTTAATTTAAAGAAACGGTTTAGATATTTGCCACGAATGTAGTCTTTTACTCTTTGGTGATTCTTCGCAATTTATGCATTAGCATAAAAGATAATCATTTCACTTTATGGTTGCCACTAAAACAGCTCTCCATACATTTGTATGCTTAATTATTGTCAGATTGGCGTATTTAGCACCAGGGCCCTAGTATCTCACGGGCAATTGGGACTTTGCCCAGTGCCTCCGGCTCGAAATGGCCCCCAATTTCAAATGTTGTTTTGAAATATTCTTTTTCATAAACATATTTTATGAAAAATAAAACAAATTTCATAGATGGAGGCCAAATTCATTAATGCCCGGGGGTCCCTGTTTGCCATAATCAGGCCCTGTTTAGCACCGCAAAATATTTCTTGCGATTCGGAAACGTGTCCCGTTTAAAATCTCAATTGAAAATAATGCTGGATAATTCACTAGTGAAAAAACAGCATTCAATTCTTTTTCTGGCAACGTAAAATAAAATATGGAATTATTTCATGTGTGGCGTATGTTTTGCATGTGAGTCCATTATTCTGATTGAGTTTCGAAAGGGGTTTTAAACTCGTGACATCAAATTGGCACACATTTCACATGTGTGTTCTCCTCTATCCGATGATGTAAATTTCGTTTTACTGCGAGTGCAATTACTGGCGTTATTATGTATTATAGAAGAAAAATAGCTAAAATTCGGACAAAACATAAAATAAAACATTTTCTAATTCGAATTTAGAAAAAATCGCTCTGAGGTGTGTTAGGATCTGTCCTAGTGAAGCCGTATGCAAAATTCAGTAGGTCTGCGACCAACCATCTCAGTGTAATGCGATCGAGAGACGTGCGCAAGAAGATAGGAGGTCACAAACCTACCTAACTACATAGCTACATACAATGTTTACTCTCGGATTTTATTTTATTATATACAATAGTAAATTTTCACGTCGAAGCCTTTTAACCTAATTAGATTTGTAACTCATTTTTAAAATCATGGCATCAGCACAGCGTCATATATCACATTATATCAATAGGACATAAATTTCACATGCGAAAAATCTAGTCTCGCATGAAATAAGTTTTATTTATTTTTTGCGACTGGCAACTGTTCACTTTACGTCGACTTGTGATGGAGTTCCGTTTTAAGAGCTCCGTCAGGAACCGAGTTCGTAGTTAGGGCTTATAATTAATATCTTTTTAACTAATTGGAATTTCGGAATTCGAGTCAGCAGTTCTGGTTCCCAGGACGATTCTGCGTCTTTCGGTACCTTCGCCGAATCTCTGCGTTCCAGAGGAGATAGGCCCATATAGATACATACACGCGTTTGTTTTCCTCCTGATTTTATTAGTGTAGATTAACATAAATATTTTTCTAAATAACTGAACTATTAATAATGCTGTTGGATTTAAAAAAATACTTGCTTGTTGTTGTTGACTTATATTAATATCTCAAAATTTGACTTCATTTTAAGTAAATTAACTTTTAAAATTCTTTGGCCGTTCAAAAGGAGGTGTCGTAAAATAAACCATTTCCTTAAATTTCCAAAATACAAATAGATTCAATAAAGCAACAAAAATAAACTTAAAATGGCTTAGTGATCGTATAGATTTAAAAAGCTGTACAAAACCGTTGGTGTTATATCTAAATTCCTGCAAAAACCCTATGAAGTTCGAGTGAAAAAGAAAATGCACACAAAAACACTCTAAAATTGTGGAAACAATTTATTTATTAACATTAAACAACTATATTAGATTAAAACTCCTGAAGCAATATCATTTGCAACTTAACAATGTATTTACAATCTTTTTTCTTCTGCCCAAGGTTTCCACAATTAGGAATAAATCTCGATTATAATGTACTAACATAACATTTAGCTTAAAAATTTTACTACATTACAATTATCTTCCAACATAAAACTTATTGTTGAACATACTAAAACAATTTACATGGGGCACTCTGGAACCTAATTTCTATTCCTTAAACATCTATTTCATTTAATCCAAAGACTACAAAAATTTATTTTAATTGATCTTACGAACCCCCATATTAATCAAATTAGACAATATTATAAGAAAATATCACTTATTAATGCCTCTTATTACACCTTAAAAATTAGCTTACATTTCAGGCTTAACCCGCCTGTCACACAAAAAAAAATTAAGTGGCTGACAAAGAAAGGTATTAGTTAAAGGAAGCATGCATAAAAAAAAACTTATCCATGGATTAGATATGGGAGGGCCCTCCTAGGAACTTCCTTTCACTCAAGTCTCATTGTCCACCATCGTTCCAAAGACGCCGTCCATCGGCACCATCGCTCCACTCATCTATCAGGAAGAAGACAGCGAGCTGCATGAGAAGTCGAGAGAACAAAAAACGAATCAGGAGACCGAGACGCCACCGCTGGCTCTGATATTTATAGCAATCCTCATACTCTCGTACTCAGACTTCGATTGCTGCAGCGAAATGTTGGCCATTGAGTTGATGTTTAAGTCAGCACTCTTTATTGACTTCGTAATTACGGCCTCTAAAAATTACTTTGTAAATAACGATGTGTATATTTTAGTAAACGAATATTCTTTGCACTTCCACTTGAATTTAATAACTCCTTATAAATTATTTGCAAGATGTAAAACACATCGTGAACGGCCGTAAAAATTCTTGTTCCTTGAATCTGGCAACGTCAAAGACGCGGGAACGCATGTATCTGCCGGGATCGTACTGACTCCAAAAGAAAATGGCTACCCAGTAGTGATTGTTGTAAATCAAAAGAAAATTAGTAAAAAATTAGAATTGTTAAAATTTATTAATGTTAATATATTAATTAAGGGAACTAGAAGATCGTTATACAAAAAAAAATTTTGTCAGCCACAAAAAAAAATTGTCAGCCACCAAAAAAAACACAAAAAATACAAATGTAAAATTCATTATCAAAATCATTAAGGCAGTTTTCAACATATGTGCAACCCATTATGAAAGAAACTGTATCAGGTATTTCACTTAGAAAAATATGTATCTGTCATTTAGCGCGCAATTAATGACAAGCACATGGATCTCTAAATTACAAATCCAACTGACACAAAACCCCCCATAATGTCCTCACATACCCCAAAAACTTAATTTCTCTGGGTAAAATTAACCTAAATAAAACTTTCTTTAATTATTTTCATTTTTCAAAAAAGAACTTTTTTAAATACAATAAAAACCCGTTAATTTTCCACTTAGTCCAAATGTTATTTATTCCCTACGACATAACAATGCTATTAAAGTTTTGAAAATGTAAAAATAGGTTGGTTGGTTGGTGTCGTGTCCATGGGGAGATCTATAGATGACCAAGAGTGTGCAGAACACAACTGGCTATCTCCTTGATGTTTTCGGAGTATAGACTCTTTTCCATGTCAAAGGGGGAGAATCCCCCGAGCTGAGCCAGAGATCTTAAAATGGCAAGGCAGACAAAAATGTGTTTTGGAGTCAGTGGAATATTATTGCAATTAGTGCAGAGACGGTAAATTCTATTGCCATCTCTTTGGATCTTCATGTGTCGATAGTGGCCTGTTTTAAGGCGAGTAATAGTTTTAGTGAGGTCTCTATTAGCGTTTATTTCACAAATCTGCAAGTCCTTTTTAATTGTGCTTTCTCTTAGACAGTACCTTGCAATCGCATTCACGTCGTCAAGAGTGACTTTGTTGATATTTCCATCATTGAGATTTCTCCCTTCCTTGGCAAGTTGATCTTCCTCCTCATTTCCAGGGATGCTAACCTCCTTGGAGGCAATGGCAACCACTTTTCCATGGGAGATCATAAAAATAGGTAAAATTGCCATCAAAAAAATCTTCAAAGCACTTTCAGTGCCTTTCCATTAGAAATTGCAATCTGACACCGATTCCAATCCACTTGGATCTGGCCCAATCCCCATTATTCCGGTCAGATTAGCCACATTAAAACAATTTCACTTTCGTACCAAAATTAACTGTATAAAAGATGTTTAAGTGATTGTTTCATAAAGTTTAGAAAAAAGACTGTGTATTTCTTAGGAAATTAACTTTATGTAATTATCAACTCGATTAGAATTAGGCAGCAATTATGCATAAAAAAATGAAATTTAGTATCTAGAATAACTAGTTAAATTTAAACTTCATATTATATGACTAGATTTAGGTTATTATCATATGTCATATTATATTATAATAATATTATTATTCTATATAATATAATAGCAAAATTTATTTCTAATCAGAACAAAACAATGGATAGCAATGAAATAGTATTTGCATTACTATATATTACATAGTAATATATTTGCAGTTATATTTAATTATAAATACTATAATTATATTTATAAATATAATATTTAGTAATGATAGTTTGAGTCTTAATAGGGCTCACAAATGACATCAATGAAAATTATCTTTTAACTTACATTACATTATGTAAGTTTCTTATATTACCTAAATCTAACTTAATCAACTGGATTCACTGTAATTGTGTAATTTCACTATGCTAAGTCTTATAATTATGATGACAATTATTATAAATCTGTTTAATGAATGGCACAGTTATCACAATATTGAATATTTTTCAATAAACTTACTTTAATTATTTTGGTATAATGATCATAAAAAATCAAGTTTGGATTTTAAAAAAGATTGTAGGAAACAAATAGTGTTATCATGCCATCTGCCAATTGACTTCTTAGAGAGTTACAAATATATCCAATGGCTGAAAAGGCCCTGTCAGTTTTCTACACGTCAGTTTTATTGTCAACAAATAGTCATGAATATAAGACAAGTATTGTCCTTAAACTCCTTCAGTTCCATATGTAGTCATTTCCTTTTTTAATTTCTTATGTAGTCATTTCCTTTTTTAATTTCATATGTAGTCATTTCCTTTTTTAATTTCATATGTAGCCATTTCTTTGTTTACCAGATCTGGTAAATTGGTGCTGGATCTGGTAGATGTCTTATAATGCCAAAACTGCAGGATTACCAGATCCAGTTTTCTAGATTGCAATCCCTACTTTCCATCTCACCCTCACCCTCAGCTATTCTGCTGGGGAGCTGTCTCTTGTTTAATTGAGATGTGCTGTCGTCTTGAAAATGAGAATAGCTGAGGATGAGGGTGAGGTGGAAAGTCATTGAAACACTTCAGAGGTTTTATTAAAGGTAATTTTACCTATTTTTCTGTTTTTAAACTTTAACTATGAGAAAAAAAATCTGTAATCATTTTTAAATTATTGCTAACGCTTTTGATAAATTTGTTTACATACTGCTATTGTGAAACAAATTTCTAGATTTTATACTTCCAATTTTTCTTCTTTAATATATATATATATATATATTCAAAATCAATATGACACAATATTTTTTGACAGCACGCATATTTGATTTTTAAAATTGGTAACACACAAGCTCTGTGAAACAATACTACCTTTCCTTGAACTTTGCCACCAAATGTTGACCTTGCATGGTACACAACAAGTGTGATATCTCCTACAACTGTAGTTCTCAATGGAATTGAAACTTGATTATCAGTAAGACTGAAATGCCTTTATTGAAACAAGAAAAAAATATGAGTAGTTGATTCATTAACAATTATTTACAATTGATAAAATAAACTAATTGATAATCAATTGCTTAAAAAAAATAATCAACATGAAACTTAAGAATAAAAATTATAGTTAAGCATTAGAATGCACAATTCAAAATAATGTACAATGACATGGGAGCTTTAGAAGAACATTTAGTGGAAGGAATTGAGAATATACAAAATAATATATAAAATTTTTTATTTATTTATTTTAGGAAGGCAACAAAGTCTGGTATTAAAATTTATCTTTTGCAAAAGTCCAGGATCGTATTATTGTTCTGTACAAAGCATTAAAAAATTCCAGATATATCTTACGATTTGCACTCCCTAATATGTATTTTATAATGCCTATCTTCAGAATGAAAAATGTGCATTAACAGTCCTTGTTTACTCCACGGGCACTACAAGACAGTAAAGCAAGAAAAAGGTGACTTTAAACTACAAGATCCATGTCAGTATGGTAAGACAGCTGTGTTTATAGGGTCAAAAAACTTAATATGTGGCTCAGGCACAAAAGCATTATTGTCAAGCTCTCAGCTCACAGGCTCTTTTACATGGCAGAATCTGCTAAAGTGTTTACACCGTAAACACACATTTAAGAACAATCACACATTTACAAAATCCCTGTAAACTGTACAGGGATTTTGTAAATGTGTGATTGTATACAGGTAAACCAACTTTTGGAAAAAAAATTCTCTATTAGCTTCTTTTATATGTATTTTCATGTAGATGAAAAACAAAATCTGCATTTAAAAAAATCTGGAGTGACTCCACTCGACTTTCCGAACACTTCCGAACACTTAAGATCATTACCAATCATTTAAATAAATTTTACTTAATGAATAATTCAAACATATATACCAAATTGAAGCTCAATCGAATGCGCCGTTTAAACGCTAGCGCACTTTCAAGAATTTCTCCCCATACGCCATTATGCCATAATATGACAGAAATCTTTGTCGTAGCCTTGTAGAAAAACTATAAATCCTATACACACCAAAATCAATACCGGTCTTAAGATGGTGATTTATAACGTATATACCCAATTTGAGCTCAATCGAAGGTACCGTTTAAATGCTAGCACACTTTCAAGAATTTTCCCCCATAGGCCATAATGTAAGAGAAATCTTTGTCGTAGCCCTGTAGAAAAAGTGTAAGTCCTATACACACCAAAATCAATACCGGTCTTGCAAAGATGGTTTATAGCATATATACCCAATTTGAACTCAAACGAATGTACCATTTAAACGCTAGCGCAGTTTCAAAAATTTTCTCCCATAGGCCATAATGTAAAAGAAATCTTTGTCGTAGCCCTGTAGAAAAACTGCAAGTCCTATACACACCAAAATCAATACCGGTCTTGCGACGGTGGTTTATGACATGCATACAGAATTTGAGCTCAATAGAATGCTCCACTCAGGAGCTATCGTGTTCACTCACATACACACAAACACACATACACACACACACATACATCTCGTAAAAATAGAATAAACGGATTCAGAAGATCACAAAACGTGTAAAAACACCAAAATCTCGAAGTCGAATTTTTTCATGATTACAATACTTTCCTTACATGGTACATGTTCGGAAAGTAATTACATGGTACATGTTCGGAAAGTAAAAATCTGTTGAGACTCTGCTGGACTTTCCGACCACTTACGATTAAGATCATTACCAAAAGCATTTATATAAATTTTAATCGATGAATAATTCAGCAAAAATTTTTAGTTTTTTTCAATTTGAGCTCAATAGAATGAACCGTTTAAACGCTAGCGCACTTTCAAGAATTTTCTCCCATAGGCCACAATGTAAAAGAAATCTTTGTCGTAGCCCCATAGAAAAACTATAAATCCTATACACGCCAAATTACATACCGGTCTTACGATGGTGATTTATAACATATATACCCAATTTGAGCTCAATCGAATGTACCGTTTAAATGCTAGTGCACTTTCAAGAATTTTCTCATATAGGCCATAATGTAAAAAAAATCTTCATCGTAGCCCTGTAAAAAAACTATAAGTCTTATACAGACCAAAATCAATACCGGTCTTGCGACGGTGGTTTATGACATATATACCCAATTTGAGCTCAATCGAAAATCTCCGTTTAGGAGGTATCGCGTTCACTCACACACACACACACACATACATACATCTCATAAAAATAGCATAAATGAATTCAGAAGACCTCAAAACGTGTAAATACACCAAAATTTCGAAATGGAATTTTTTCATGATTACAATACTTTCCTTACATGGTACATGTTCGGAAAGTAATAAGCAGGTCAGAGCATAATTGGCTTCCAAGGTTTACATTTATTTTCTAGAAAACTGAAATCAGCAGATCTGAAGTCTAACTTAAGAAATAGAAATATAGTTTTAAACCCCCCCCCCAAAAAAAAAAGATGTTTAGTATGTTACTTACCTAATTCTTTCATACTCTTGAGAAGTAGTGAAAACACGATCTTCATTAACATAAATTTCAACAAAAGGTCGACATCCATCTCTAGAAAATATATTTGTAAATTTAAGCATAAACATATAAATCTGCTTCATAATTTATATTATTTATCTCCTTTTACATTCATATAGAGATCATACACATTTAAAAAAAAATTAAATTGACTTTAATTTTTTTACTGACAAGATCATGTTCACATAGAGCACACATTTGATTGAAGTGAATCCATGATGTCTTAATTTGCTAATAATAATGAATCCAAAAATAAAAATTTTTCCCCCTCTATCACTTATGATCATTTCTTATGCAAGATCTTTACATAGAAATTTAACAATATCGAACAAGTATGTATTCATGCAATGTTGTTGTTTTTTTAAGTAAAACATATTTTTAAAAGCAATTATTACTTCATAACTTTTCTTTTATATTGCATTCATCAACATATCTTACAGCAGGAAAAAATAAGCATAACACGTGTATTAAAAATTTAAATCACAAAAAAATAACTATGTAAGTTCCCACAGTATAAAAATTTTTTCTCTTCTTCATCAGTGATATATAAACCTAACTCAGATAAAAGTAGAGTAGTTATATTTACATGAATTTGGTTTAATCTTCGCACCAGAAGAATGGGGATCCTTTGTAATTTAACTGTCCATCCAAAAAGCTTTAAATGTATTTTAAATGAAAACTACAGTAAAATATTTTCCCAAAAAAGAAGATTATACATTAGTACTGTTAGAAAGTGGATTTTCAATATGGTCTAAAAGCAGCAAAACTATAAAGTTTCTTAATTTCTTCAAATTTCATAATGGCTATCTGAAGTAGCTTGAGGTAAAAAATTCATTGAAAAGTCCCGACCCTTTGGCAATAGCCTTATGTGTACCATGGCTATTTATACACTCACTCACTATCATTCCTTATAACAATAGCATTTAAAAAAGTAACAAATAAAGCTTCATTAAAAGTATTTCCCAAATTTTAAGCAAAATTTATAATATATATATATATATATATATATATAAAATATACCGAGTGATTCAAAATAGATGTTAAGGCGATTATTTTTTAAACCATAAGTGATCGAAACACACTTCCAATTAGAAAAGTTTGTCAAATTAAGAGTAGCTTTCAGATATGGCATTTTTTTACTGGGGGGTTGTATATATATTAAAATATAAAATTTAATTTTTATACAGTCCCTCCTTTCCTACCCTTTATATTTAGAAGAATGTTGCTCTTTGCCTAAGAAAATTAATAAAACAAATCCCGTGTCTCTAAGTAAAACAGTTTGCGAGAAAATTAATTTTGAAAATGATGACTTATGCCACTTTACCTGCTGTGTTGCCGTCAGTTTTCAGGCAAAAAAATCTTTACTTTAGGAGACCAACTATGAGTTGATAAAAAATAAAGATCCCATTGTTGGGAAACGTAATTAAATGAGTTCAAATGTGTAATGTGTGAAATTAATAGGTGCAATTTTACCCAAAATGATCGGTAAATACCTAAAATTTCTCGGAAACTATTCCACGTAGAGACACGGTTTTATTAATTTACTTAGGCAAAGAGCAACATTCTTCTAAATATAAAGGGTAGGAAAGGAGGGACCGTACAAAAATTAAATTGCATATTTTAATATGGACTAGCTGCTTGCCCGTTCTTCGCACGGTAGGAAACGAATATTTTACTAAAATCTAATCGTAACTATCTATGCAAAAGCAAAATTTCAAAAAGTTCAAGTAGTCCTTTTGTTGAAACTACCGTGAAATATATTACGCAACGTATGATTATGGTTTAGTTAGTTATAATACGATCGTTAAAAAATAATGAATATAACACTTTTAATTTCACGAAATAGTTATTAACGTGGTATATATATACTGTTCTTTAATCCATATTATCCAAACAAATCTACTATTACTACCAGAGATAAAAATGAGAATACTATCTATTACTTATATTAATATTATCTATCTTCGTTTCTCAGTCTTTAATGCTCAATTTAAAGAAACAGATTAGATATTTTAAACCAATGATGCCTTTCTACTTTTTGGTGATTCTGTGAAATTTATGCATTGCCATTAAAACAGATCTCCATATATTTTTAAGCATAATTCTTGTCTGATTGGCATATTTAGCACAGCAAAATATTTCATCTCGCAGTGGTGGAAAACATTCAAGCTGTACCAATTTAAATATTATTTAAATCCACCATGGTTCAGACTCGTGAAAACATCAAACTGTGTAATCTCGAGGAACTACTTGGAATCGCTCAAATTGCGAATAGGGCGTTAAATTGTGTTGCAGAGTTTACGAATTTCAGACAACTTTTAATTTATGACGTCACGTTCTGACCAGGCTAGTCGAATTTAGTCATTTCGCGCAGTAGTTTTCAAACGGAGTAATATTGAAACATACGACGTTGAAAAACTCTCGCTTGCAACAGAACTTTATTACAGTTAATTTGAGAGATATTGGTGTTATTCCTAGCTAATTGTATTTCAAATGTTTTTCGTATCCATTTTGCTAATGATGTTACTTTTCTGCAAGTTGCAAAAATTTAACAAAAAAAGAGTATATCTAATATAGATAATATACCGCCAAAAGTCGTCCAAATTTGGCGACATTTTGCACGATTTTTGGGAATACATACAACGACCGTCGTCAAACCGATAGCGAATACTATGAATTATGTTAATTAGTATTTTGCATCTTGTGCCGACATTTGAATTTCCCACGATTTAAAAAAAATGCAAGTTTCCTTTCGTTATTATGGTTTCTGAAAAATCACAGAGCTCAAAAATCGCTAAGGGTAACACGCGCATTAAACAAAATACTTTGAATTTTTATAATAGTAATTTTTGCGTCAAAACCTTTTAATGTATTTAGATTTCTAACTCATTTTCATGAGGTCAAAATGACATCATTCTCAGTTGCGATATCTAACATGAATTAGTGAAAGAAGAAAAAGAAAGAAAAAACACGTTATTTTATTTTCTACAGCATCTGATAATCTGGATGGAAGTTTATTATTTCGCTCGTGGTGTAATTTTTTGTCAAAACTTGTTAACAAGGATTTTTAATGCATTTTTACAGTGACGTAAAAATGACGTCAGTCTTACTTGAATTATTGAAAGTAATAAATAAATAAATCTAACTTTGTTAACTATGCTCATGAATGTGCTGAAATCGGTTATTTGAGTAGCTTTCTACGCTCAAAATTGCGAAAAATCGTAAAAAGTTAGAGAACCCGGACGAACAAACAAACAAACATACTTTCACATTTATATAATAGATTGCATGAAAACTTCGATTATTTTTAAAGAAAGCGCAGATATGTTAATGTTCTATTTTTTTTCATATTTAATGCCTTTTCATTTTTCGAGTTTTAAGAGATGTAGATATTAATGATTTCACTTATTGTTATATTTAACAACTTAAGTGGCAACAATGGATTCCGTTACTACGGAAACTGTAGCAATCTTTAAAATAGAACATGAAATGAATTATTCATGTTTACTTTGCTAGAACTGCCATATTGGCGTAATTAACGCCACAAATTGATGGTAAATAGCTAAAATGAATCACAAATTAAACTTAACAACAAATTCAAAAATTTACTTTCAATCCTTACAATACCCACAATTTTTACCGGGCTGAAAAACCATTCTTATTCACCTCCAAAAGCAAAGAAAAAAGAAAAGAATTCCGATTTTATTACACCTTGTTTGGTGGGATTAAAAAAAAATATCCAAGCATACGCTCATAATATCGACTCATTCCAATCGTGGAATGTAATTAGCAGCACAAACGCGAGAACACACTCTATTAAACACAGCGTTACACTATATTTGAATATTTATCGCCAGCTTTGCTAAGAAAGGTAAAGTAGGAATCAACATACATTTTAATTTGTAAAGCAAAAAATTTATTAGACAGTATTAGTTATATGCCATTCTAACAGTTACCAGAAAAAGAAATTTCCGTAGCACTGCTTTAACGAATAAGAATCAATGATTTTTTACACATTCGATCGCCAAAGTGCCAACATACACCATTTTGCGAGATTTTTTTCAAGGAATCATTCGAAGCATTGAAATAACGGCAACCAAAATGGGAAATAGTAATCTATCACTCATATGGTTTGATCGCCAAAGTACAACAGGCATCTACTTGAAAAGGAGCAGTATTTTAAATTATTAACTATGTGTTAATGTATTTTATTCATCGTTAACTATGATGTACAAAATGCGAGAATTTCAATGACCTTAAATTTGGCGGAATTTCCCCTCACTTTAATCAATTTACTTAATTTGGTGAAAATTCTCAAGTTAGATCGTTTAAATTCGCCTTAATAACTGCATTATTTCTGCACTAATAACTGCTAAATTAAAAAAATTAAAGCTAAACTCTAATAAAACCTACACTTGTTTTTAAAAATACTATTTCGGTACGCTCTCAGTAAATTGCGCCAAGCTTAAAACTGTGCAAATCGGTAGAACCTACTACTTTCTCAAAATCGCCAAATCAGCCATTTTTTCCCCTCCAAACTAAAAAATATACATATTAGTCTCGGAAATCTCCCAATCCCTTATTCTTTTACACACAAAAAACATTGAATTCCTGCTCTGATTTCACACGCACGCAATACTTTAATTAAAAAATAACTTTGTAAATAATCTAAACAGAAAAAAAATCATTATTCTTTTATTTTTACTGCAGGAGTCTAAATAATTTAATAAAATAGCCAAACATGGCAACCTCGATGCTTATTTCTCACTTTTTTGACTGCAGGGGTTACAATTGCGGAATTACGGAGATCAAAAATTAGCGTTTTTGACGGGGTTTTTTATCAATATCTTCTAAAATAATTCGAATTTCGAAATTTAAATTAGCGGAAGACCTTCCTCGGAATTTTCCGAATCTGTGGACACCTCGATCGAAACTCAACTCCCAGCCGTTTCGGAGGAGATGATGTTACACACAGACAGACAGACGCGCACAGATTTTAATAGTATAGACTAGCTGCGTACCCGTTCTCCGCACGGTGGGAAACGCATATTTTCCTTAAGCATATATAATTCGAATTAAACCCAGTAATTCGAAATCTCAAAACGTGAAAAAATACTTGAATCGTGACTAAAAGTTTACGTCATGAGTGCAAATTTTAGACGATTGCAACATGACACAAAAACTACGTCAATGTGACTGGCGATCAAAAAAGAAAGAACTTTATGGTATGCAGACAAAACTTTTCTCTTTCGAAAAATGCCCGATTTCTACATCATATAATTCTCTTTTTGAGGTTTACTTTATAGCATTTATATATAGTATATACCACATAAATAACATTACATGATGTTGACAATTTTATCTTGCATTTTTCAAAGCGTGGACAATGCATTTGGGCAGTTTTATTACACACGACTTTATTAAATTTTACCTAAATTAAAAAACCTACATGAAACAATGGATTTCAATGGTTTCACTTAATTATTAAATTTAACAACTTAGGTGGCAACAATGGATTCCGTTGCTACGGAAACTATAGCAATGTTAAAAATAGAACATGAAATGAGTTATTCATGTTTACTTTGCTAGAACTGCCATATTGGCGAAATTAACACCGCCAGTCGATGGCAAATTCAAATTAAACTTGACACTAAAGGCAATACGCAATACTCTGTTTGGCGGAATTTAAAAAAAAATATCTATGCATACGCTAGTGACATCGGCATCTCATCTCAATTGTGGAATGGAATTAATAATATGTACAGAGTTGCACTACATTTGAATATTTTTCGCCAACTTTGCTAAGAAATGTACTAAAGTAGGAATCAACAAACATTTCAATTCGTAAAACAAAAAATATATTAGACAGTATTAATTACGCCTTTCTAACAGCTTCTAGTAAAAGAAACTTCCGTAGCGCTGCTTTAACAAATAAGAATCAATTATTTATTACACAGTACTTCGATCGCCAAATGCCAACATACACCATGTTGCGAGATTTTTTTGTTTTCAGAGAATCATTCGAAGCATTGATTTAACAGAAATCAAAATGGGAAATAGTTATCTATCATTTATATGGTTCGATCGCCAAAAATTAATGCAGGGATATTATTGATAAGTAGCAGTTATTTAAATTATTATTAACTATAACGGGTTTTAATCACCGTTAACTACCATGTAAAAAATGCGAGAATTTCAATTTTCTGAAATTTGGCGGAATTCCTCTAACTTAAATCAGTTTACTTAATTTTTGGTGAAAATTCTATAGATCGTTTAAAATCGCCTTAATAACTGCATTATTTCTGTATGAAATATCGAAGTATAGCGCCGTAAAACTTATACTTGTTATTAAAAATACTATTTCGTTACGCTTTCAGTAATTTGCGCCAAGCCCAAAACTGTGCAAATCAGTAGAACCTACTACTTTCACAAAATCGCCAAATGAGCCATTTTTTCCGCCAAACTAAAAAATATACATATTAGTCTCGGAAATCTCTCAATCCCTTATTCTTTTACACATAAAAAACATTGAATTCCTGCTCTGATTTCACATGAACGCAATATTTTAATTAAAAAATAACTTTGTAAATAATCTAAACAGAAAAAAAATCATTAATAATAATTAAAATAGCCAAACATGTCAACTTCGATGCTTATTTCTCACTTTTTTGACTACAGGGGTTACAATCACGGAATTGCGGAGAGCAAAAATTAGCGCTTTTGATGGGGTTTTTTATCAATATCTTCTAAACTAATTCGAATTTCGAAATTTAAATTAGCGAAGGTTCTTTCTCGAAATTTTCCGAATTCGTGGATACCTCGTTCGAAACTCAACTCCCAGCCGTTTAGGAGGAGATGATGTTACACACAGGCACACAGACACACAGACAGACGCGCACAGATTTTAATAGTATAGATAGCTGCTTGCCCGTTCTCCGCACGGTAGGAAACGAATATTTTCCTAATACATATAAGTCAAATTAAACACAGTAATGCGGAATCTCTAACAGTGAAAAAATGCTGGAATTCTGACGAAAAGCTGACTCCATGAGTGGAAATTTGAGACGATTGCAACATGATGACACAAAAACTACGTCATTGTCACTGGCGATCAGAAAAGTAAGAACTTTACGGTATGCAGACGAAACGTTTCTCTTTCGAAAAATGCCTTATTTCTACATCATATAATTCTCTTTTTTTAGGTTTAATTTATAGCATTCATACATACCATATGAATAACATTGCATGATGTTGAATACTATTTTATCTTATCTTGCATTTCGTAAAGCGTGGACAATGCATTAGCACAGTTATGTTGCAGATGACTTTATTAAATTTTACCCAAATTTAAAAAACCTATACGAAACAATCGATGCACATTGTACGTTCAGAAACCAAAAATGCATCCTGTTTCCGTGAAGATCTTGTCGCTTTCGTAAATGAAAAAATTTGTGACGTAACTTAAGCGGAAAAGCTTATTACCCTTACTGAACTCTTAATACAGTAGCACACTTGTTACATAAAACTAACGTTGATCTCACTGCCAATTCACACTAAATAAATAACTAATTTCATATTTTATTTTTAACATGGATGAATTGCATAGTGTCAAATTCAATATTAAACAAAATCTGAAATCGTTTCTAGAGCTCTAGGTCTTGTAACTGGAGTAACTGGAATATATATGAAAAAATAAATAGAACTTTAACATATAAGTAATTTATATGAAATATTCTAAGCACACTGGATCCCGTTATTCGGAAAGATTCCACAAACGCCATGGGAAGAAAGAGCAATTAATTTCATATTATATTTTGTATTCCTTGCAACCGCCTTTGTTATGTACATGATTGCAATATCATTCTCGTACACGATGCTTATTCTATAGTCTCTGGTGATTTATTTTGGATTTTCATTTCATATTCCTGTCTTTTCATACTTTTGAAATTTTGTTGCTTTGCGCATGTGAATAATCGATTATCATTTCGCATTACGGCTACCAATTAAACAGTTTTCCATATCGCTTCTTCCACGTTAACGACGTTAATCTGCCTTTTTCTAGTTTAAAAAAAAACGCCTACAAAGTTTCATTGCTTCAATTTAGACACACAGAGGGGTTATGCAAATACGCACCCGACAAATTGCTTCCTTAAGTACGCCGAAGCAGCACATACGTTAGCGTGTAATGTGCTTCTGCGGATAATCTGACAGCAAAACAGAAGACAATGACGTGAAATGACGTCACACGCGAAGGAAATAAAATGAAAAATATGCAGAATTGCCTGAAAAAACTTCGATTATTTTTAATGCGCAAATATGTTAAAATTCTATTTGTTTCATATTTAATGCGTTTTCACTTTTTTGGGTCTTACGAGATGTAGAAATGAGTGGTTTCACTTAATTATTAAATTGAACAACTTGGCAACAACGGAATCCAATTGGCAACAATGGATTCCGTTGCTACGGAAACTGTAGCAGTTTTAAAAATAGAATATGAAATGATTTATTTATGTTTACTTTGCTAGAACTGCAATTTTGGCGTAATTAACGTCGGCAGTCGATGGCAAATAGCCAAAATGAATCACACATTAAACTTGACAATAAATGCAATAATTCAAGGCATTACCAGCTAGTCTAACTGGGTTTAAAAAATATTCTCATTCATCTCTAACAGCATTCGTATTTATAAAGACGCAGACGATATTTATTACACCTTGTTCGGCGGGATTAGAAAATATTATCTATTCATACGCTCGTAACACCAACTCATATCAATCGGGGCATAGAATTAGCAATACAAATGAAAAAGTTTAATTTTCTGAAATTTGGCGGGGTTTCCCTAACTTAAATCAATTTATTTAACTTGATGAAAATCATTTAAAATCGCCTTAATAACTGCATTATTTCTGAACAGAAAATTAAAATTTCAGGCTAAATTCTAGTAAAACCTACACTTGTTTTTAAAAATACTATTTCTTTACGCTCTCAGTAAATTGCGCCAAGCCTAAAATTGTGCAAACCACTAGAATCCACTTTCTCAAAATCGCCATATAAGCCATTTTTTTCGCCAAATTATAAGGTTATACACTTTAGTCTCTGAAATTTACAAATCCTTTTTCTTTTGCGTATAAAAAATATTGAATTCCTGCTCTGATTTCCCACGCAGACGATATTTTAATTAAAAAATAACCTAGCAAATATACGAAACAGAAAAAAAGTATTATTCCTTTATTTTTAATGCAAGAGTATAAATCATTTAATAAATTCGCCAAACATGGCAACCTCGATGCTTATTTCTCACATTTTCACTACAGGGGTTACAATCGCGGAGATGCGGAGAGCAAAAATTAGTGTTTTTGACGGGGTTTTTTATCAATCTCCTAAACTAATTCGAATTTCGAAATTTAAATTAGCGGAAGACCTTCCTCGGAATTTTTCGAATAAGTGGACACCTCGATCGAAACTCAACTCCCAGCGGTTTCGGAGGAGATGATGCTACACACAGACAGACAGACGCGCACAGATTTTAATAGTATAGAAGATACAACCCCCAGTAAAAAAATGACATATCTGAAAACTAATCTTAATTCAACGAACTTTTCTAATTGGAAGTATGTTTTGATCACTTACGGTTTAAAAAATAATCGCCTTAACATCAATTTTGAATCACCCGGTATATGTATACATATATACACACACCATATATCCCGGCATATAACATGCTCTGGTGTATAACACGCATTTAGGACATGTCAAGAAATTCATTTTATATTTTATGTTAGGCATTTTATATTCAGAGTATAACATGCAGACAAAAAAAAAATGAAGTAATTTTTTCACACTGAAAGTGTTTGTTATACGCCGAGAAATACGGTATATACATGAGGATAATCCTAAAAGTAAGGTCTATTTTTGGGGATGTAGAGAAACTGTTAATATGGTTAGCCACACTGTTGTAAGTGGCGCTTCCTCCACTCCCAAATAAGCACACGAACACTTGCTTGGATACTCAATCTTGGTATGGCTTCAAAATGGAGCTTCCGTTGAATGTTACCACTAAAAGCGAAGTTCATGCAGTTATTTGATTTTCGAATGAAAGAGACATTAAATCGGTTGGAATTCAGTGACAATTGGTGGAAGTGTATGGGCAGTCATGCAGGGATGTCAGGAACTTGCACAAGTGGTGTCGATCTGATGCAAAACTGTGATTGGAACATGAATATCCACTCCCATACAGTCCTGACTCGGCACCACTCACTTACCACCTGTTCCCTGAGTTGAAGGAATGTTTGTCCCAAGGTTTAAGATATGGTTGCATTTTTCACATAAAGCGAAAAGATTTGTCAAAATGCTAAAATGAAATGAATGGATTTTTGCTTTTTTTGCGAAAGCATTTGGGAGAAAATTTGGAATTGAAATATTGAAGAGAAACAGGAATAAAATTAAAAACTTTCTATTATGGAATAATTATAGAATGGTTGTGGGGATAATCTTTTATTTTCAACATTGAATTCAAATATATAACATGTATGTCTATGATTTTCAAGACCACTGCAAAAACAATAGAAGGAAAGGAGATCAGAGACTATTTCCATATGAGAAAAAAGGAAGCATCCTTTTATAGCATTTTACTAAAACTTTTCCCCTTATTTTAGCTTTTTTGCAAAAGAATTTTTGAGCTCAGCTTAAACCCTGGTTTGTACAGATGGTGATTTTGCTCTAATGATGAGGTGAAAGATAAGGTTCAACATTTCCTGAAGTGACATGGTGGCAAGCTGGAATAACATGGACAAAGTAAAACTGCCACAACCTCTACAAAAATGCATCCTCCAAAATGACAATTATGTTGAAAAATAAAGCATTCTTCAACCTTTAAAATGATGTAACTATGATAGAAAACAAATGGTTCTTTGTATATCTAAAAATATAAGAGAACTTACTTTTTGGATTGCCCTTGTATATATTAGAAACAGCATTTAAAATCATGCTTCTCAAAATTAATTATTTTATTCAGTCACATAATATGCAGAATAACAAATTTCACACACACACACACACACCTTTTTAACATTATTCGGAGTTAAAAAGAAGAAGAAAGGAAGAAAAATATAGCTTAAAAAACCTAAAAAACACGCTTTAAATTGAACTAACTAAAAAGCAAAAATAATTCTCAATATAGAAATAAATTAATGAAAGAAAAATAGTATTATTGTGAAAAAAGCATGGGGCGCTTTGTGCTATATTTTTTGTATCATTTTTGAACTAATCGTTATCGATCAAATATTCTCAAGAACTGATATATGGAGCACCCCACACTTTTTTCACAATAATACTATTTTTCGTTCATTAATTTATTTCTATATTAAGAATTATTTTTCGCTTTTTAGTTAGTTCAATTTAAAGCGTGTTTTTTAGGTTTTTTAAACTATATTTTTATTTTTCACTTTTTAGTTCGATTTGCTATAAAAGCGTGTTTTTTAGTTTTTTTTATAAACTGTATGTATTTAAAATTTATTTTTAATTTTCGATATCTCTCATAAGACACTAAGGAACACTAAGTTGGAAAGTACAAACTGTGAGATAATTTATTTTCACTGTGCACCAGTGGCGTAGCCAGGATTTTATTTCGGGGTGGGCTGGGTATCAAATTTAAAGCTAAAGTTCAATTGTAAGCTAAATATCAAATTGTAAGCTAAGTAAAGGGTCCCATTTCGGGGGGGAGCAGCCCCCTGAGCCCCCCCTCTTGCTACGCCCCTGCTGTGCACCAAAGTATTAATCAACCTGCAGTTAAATGCTACCTTCCTCACTAAAAAGGAAAAATAGGTCTCTAATCAACAAATAAAAGCGTGTTAAAAAGAATGGCCTTAACATGTTCTTGTACTCAACTCTTCCATAATGTGATGGATCACGATATTTTGTAAAAATAAAAATATTGCCGTGCCCAGGATTCGAACCTGGGTTATTGCGGCCACAACGCAATGTACTAACCACTATACGATCACGGCCACAGTAAAAAAGGTTTTCTTAAGATTGTAATCTACTTTCAATCAGGATAAGAAATGAGGAAATTATTTAATCCTGGCGATCCTGATCAGGATAATGAGATAAACTTATAAAATTATTGTATTGTCACCGGTTCTTCATAAATGTACAAAGTTTAAATTAAATCTGACCGTTTAAAGTGGGTCAAAATCGAGTTCAAAGGAGTCGGTTACAAACATACAAACATACATACAGGTGAAGCTAATGAAAGCGTGTTAAAAAAGAAAGAAAGATGACTAAATTTACCTGAGTTTTGTAAAAAGAGGAACAGGTTTCATTGTCATAGAGTTGAAAGTAACTGGAGTGCTATGAGGATACATAGGAGTTTCTGACACAATATTACCAATGTACTGAATATACCTTAAAATATATATAAGATATAAAATAATTTATTTTGGAACATCCCTAGAAAGATTGAAAATGTGTGAGAATACATTCAGTGGGGGATGACAGTTGACAGTAAAATAATATCCTAAAATATAGATACGTTGACCACTGACTGTTAAAATTCTGGTTTGTACCACTCAAAAATATAACTTTTACTGCTATTACTGAAGAAAGATAAAAAAGTTATGCACAAAATTGCAATAAAATCCACGGTGCTTGGTGTGAACAACTTGAAAATTTTCATAATTATGTAAATAAATACTGAAAACAATCTGCACAACTTTAAAAAACAAAAATTTTACCTTTCCCTTATTTTTAGCAATTTATTGCCATTTAACTTCAGGAGATAGCTTTATTTGGGAAGAAAAGTTTAAAGCTGCCACATCTACATCATAGTTTTATTTTCAAATGCACTAATTTGCAAATTTCAAAAAAAAAAATTTCAAAAAATGTAATAAAATCTAAGCCATTGGATGGATCCACTTGCAAATTTGCACAAACACATTAAAAAATAGGAGAAAAATGCATTACAGTAGAAGACCCAAAATCCGCCGACCTGAAATCCGCAAGGCTCTAAAATCCGCACTGTCTGTTCAATGTAAACAATGAAATCTGCCCTGCCAGCTGCAAGTTCAGAAAACTACACTATAACCACAAAGTAAAACTAAATAAGCTATTCCCACTTGAAAAAAATATTTTAAGAGTTGTGAGCTCTGATGGTAACATTGATATCCTTGAAATGACTGACAGTGACATAATTAACACTCAATTATGGTCACATGACACAGACTCTGACACAGTAACAAGTGAGGATGATCAAAAAGTTGATAAAATAACATTTAATGAAGGTTAGGCTCTGAGAAAGAAATATCTCAGATTTGTAGAGCAGCAAAGCTGTGTTACAGAACAGGAAATAATGAAAAAAAGAAAAAACTATAATTAGAACATCCCAAAGTCCTAAACTACTATTGAATATACATGTTTAAATAAGTTGTACTATAATCTCATAATTTTGTATATTGTATTATCCCTCTGTATTTTTATATCATGATTCTGATTATAAGTAACATGATTTGTTTCTCTTGATCTTTATTTTTTTTTTTTTTTTTCTGGGTGGGGTGGAGGGAAATAGAATAAATTTCCTATTATGATCCAAAATCCGCAAAATTCTAAAATCTGCACAAGGTCTGGAACCAAGCTGTGTGGATTTGGGGTCTTCTAACTGTACTTCTAAAATATGGAAATCCATCAGTTCTTTGATTTTTAACTTCAGGAAATCACTCAAAACAGTTCATTTGAAAAAGCTACTTGAAATTATCCAAATTTTTCTTAGCATGAAACCTTGAATTTAGAATTGATTTTACAACTTAAAAAGCAACAGTGCTATTTTGATAACTATAATAATTGCTGAGCATATCCAAAGACAAAGTAAAGCTTTATGATTGAATCTACCGACTTTCGTAAGCTTGCTAATGAGATCGTAACCAAATTTGGCACAGTGACAGCTGCCAAAGTGTAGATCAGTGGCATCTCTTTGCAGTGTTCAGAGTGTTTACCAAACACCCACGGAAATTCCATACTATTAGGGTCCACCAATATTTATTCAATAAATAAATGAAGGGGACGGGGGGGGGGGGGGGAAGGATCTTAATTCTAAGACAGATAAAAATAAAAATACGAAACACACACTTGCTTTCTCTACATTCTTAGGTATTCGAACTTTTTTGTTAAACTAAGTAATCAGTTTAAATGACAGTAATGTAACTGGGTATTAACACCAACAGGGTTGCTACTCAATTTCTGAAAAAAAAATTCCCCAACTTTTCCAGACTTTTTTGTGATAAAAATCCGGACTATTTTTTATGTTTAGGACGTCAACTTTGGATGCCTTCTTAAATATTTTAAGCTTCCCAAACTAAGGTTAAATGTTGATATTGTTTACAAACACAGATTTCTGATAATTTTCCAGGTCACATTAAGTGATTTCCAGGTTTTGGGCTAAAATTTATGATTTTCCCCCGACTTCTCCTGCCAAAATGAAATTCTCTGACTTTTCCAGGTTTTCCCTGGCCAGTAGCAACCCTGACCAAAACAGGATCATAGTGATGCAGTTAACAAAACCAGAATGAATGTGTATAAAATCATCAGCTACTACTGGGATAATATCAGTGGCATAAAACTTGACAGAAAAGAACAGAGTTGCACTCTATTTATCATATTTTTAATTGCCATTTCCATAGATCTTATTTAAGTCACGGCATATAAATATAATATTTTAGGGGATATTTGTATAAAAATTTCTTTTCTAATATTTTGCATTTTCTGTTCTCAAATCATTACTTTAACACTGTAAGCTGGTTTTCTCCATAATACAGAGGATTTTCTGTGCCTTTTCTACTCCCTGCCCAAGCCTCATCTTCAGTGAAAGGGTGGAGTCTAAATTTATTTTCTGCTTTGTAATCAGCCAATGGAACTGCAATGTTTCTTTTCAGGTGATCATGTGGTCCTAATGTAAGCTGTCAATCAGCGAGTATGTTTCTCTCCAGCCAAAAAAGCTCTGGCAATTCTTATTGCAGCAAGCTTATGAACAAGACTTTAATTAGCCCAGGTAATGTCTATTCCGATTGTATCTATACCTTTCTTTGTATTTTTCTTATGTTTGCTTTTTTAAAGAATAAATAAACTAAGTTTTAATCTAACAACAGCCTTATCAATATTCCAATGTAGCAAAAACGCTACTTACACATATATATACTGGGTGATTCAAAATAGATGTTAAGGCGATTATTTTTAAAACTGCAAGTGATCGAAACATACTTCCAATTAGAAAAGTTCGTCAAATTAAGAGTAGCTTTCATATATGGCATTTTTTTACTGGGGGTTGTATACATATTAAAATACGAAATTTAATTTTTATACGGTCTCTCCTTTCCAACCCTTTATATTTAGAAGAATGTTGCTCTTTGCCTAAGAAAATTAATAAAGCAAATCCTGTGTCTCTAAGTGAAATAGTTAGCAAAAAATTCATGACATTTAAAATGATGTCATTTAAAATGATGACTTGCACCACTTTACCTACTGTGTTGGCATCGGTTTTCAAGCAAAAAAAATTTTTACTTTGGGGACCAACTAAGAGTTGAGGAAAGTTAAATAATGATCCCATTGTTGGAAAGGCAATTAAGAGTGTTCAAATGTGTGAAATTAGCAGGTGCAGTTTTAGCTAAAATGATCGGTACTGATTTATGAAAGTAACGAAAATTTAGTCTTTAAGAGGGGGGGCGGGGGGATCATCCACTAATTACGTCACAGTTCTAGAGAAGGGATTTTAAAGTGTAAAAGAGAATGACAAAATAATGGTGTGGGTTACTATGGTGTGATAACTTTCACTAGAAAATTGCAAAACATGCATTATAGGAAAATGTTTGCTAAATTGCAATTTGAGACTGCATCCATCGAGTGACTATTAACGTCAATTAATGTCAGTTGAAAAGTAATTACATTTTTCTCACTTTGGAGACATCCCCTTAGTGCTTGGCGATAAATGCCAAAATTTTGAAATTGATATATCTCGGAAACTATTCCATGTAAAGACACGGGATTTGTTTTATTAATTTTTTTAGGCAAAGAGCAACATTCTTCTAAATTTAAAGGGTAGGAAAGTAGGAAAGGAGGGACCGTATAAAAATTAAATTTCATATTTTAATATGTGTACAACCCCCAGTAAAAAAATGCCCTATCTGAAAACTACTCTTAATTTGGCGAATTTTTCTAATTGGAAGTATCTTTCAATCACTTACAGTTTAAAAAATAATCGCTTTAACATCTATTTTGAATCACCCAGTATATATGTGTGAATTAACAACATTAAAACACCAATTTTAAACTTGAATTCGATCACCTTTGAATTTTTGAATGATGAAATTAAAATGTGAAGTACAGGATAAGTCTTGAAATTGTGGAAAAACAAAAGATATTTATTATTGATCAAAATGTTAATTTTTATTTGTAAGAAATTTAGTATTTTCTTACATAAGGTAAAACAAAAACAGTATTCTCTTCTTTAAACATTAAACATATCTTTGGCAAAAACTTTATTTTTTGGGGCAACAGAAGATTTAAATGTATTTAGAAAATGTTTCATTAAAATTATTTTATTAAAAAAATTAACATAATTATGATTCAATATGCATTTTGAATTTAATGAAAGCTGATTTTTAAGATCTTACTAAATTCATACTTTTACCTAACATTTACTTTTTCCTTTACAAAAATTATATATATTTATTTATTTATTTATGATCCCTGTATCTCTCTATCTATATATATAGATAGATACAGGTTGATTCTCAATCAGACTGACAAACTTGCAGGGGGTGTCTGGGGTACAGAGACAGTTCAGAATCCCATAGCAATGCGGGGTTGGAAACGTCATCTTCATGTACCGTTAATAATCTGTTTGGAAGAAGTGTTGAAGTGTGCGCCTAATTTCTTAGGCGCACACTTCAACACTTAATAATGTTTCAACACAACAAGTTTCATAAATAATGGGCTTTTCTTAGACAATTTCATAAATGTCATGAAAGAAACAATTCTGAAATAACAATTTTTATGAAGTACAATTGGTGAAAGAGGGATTAGTTTTTGAAAAACCATGGTCAGAAAGTTTACTATCATTTGAACACTTCTAAAGTGATTATAAACAGGTACATGAAGACAATGTTTCCGACTCCGCATTGCTATGCGATTCTGAACCATGTCTGTACCCACTACAACCCCTGCAAGTTTGTCAGTCTGGTAGCGAGTTACCCTGCATATATTTATGTGTATTCAATATTCATAATTTAGACTTATAATTATAGACAAAATGATTGAATACCCACAAACATAGTAAAAAGGGTGTTTCTTGGACTTAGTTCAATAAAATCAAACTTAAATCTATTTCATGGAAAATGTGTAGCTTACCTTAATTGAGATGGCACCATATTTACACAACACCGCCTCAAAGCAAAAAGTTGCAGTGCCTCTTCAGCTTTCTTAAATAATTTACAAAAAACAAGAAATGCACTCACAAGAACAGCTGAAGACGATTTTCCATCCTATGAAAAATAACACAAATGGGAATACTGAATGAATCAAAATAACTGAAATAGTATTAATTTAGCTAAGAGTTGACCTTTGAAATATTGTGGTACTTTTTTCAAAGGAGCATAAGTAATAATATCCTTGAGGTTCTTTGTTTGAAGATTTTGATTAAAAGAATTAATCTTGAATTAAAAAAAAAAAAAATACAAAAACTAACAGTACTGCAACATCTGAAATCAGAAATAGCACAAAACTGATTCATAATTTGCTGTTAATTAAATTAAGTTTATAGATTATAACAAAACAGAACAGAACAGAGTGACAGTAACATTCACAAAAAGAAGTTATGAATACCCCAGACAAGTTTTGAAAATGTAAAGATAAAAAGAAAAGATAAAAAGTAAATGATAAATAATTCTGGCCTTGATATTAATATCAGAAAACAGATTCAGGGAGCTTTTCAGAACAATCTACATACTACAGCAAGTTAATCATTAAACATCTTTCACTAACACGGGCTTACATAAGCCTCATCAGTAAAATGCAATTTTTTTAAGTATAAGAAAATAGGAAAATAATACTTTAAGACATTTCACATAAGCTCAATTTTGCACATCAGTCTTTTTAAGCAGATGTACCTGAAAAATCAAAGTATTGTAATTGATTAAAGTTTTTATTTTTTAATGTTTTTACTATAAAGGTAGATTACATGGACGTAGCTATACCTTTCACATGGCTGGTGGGATCCATTCTTACTGTAAAATTTGATTAACGGTAAATTTTCTTATAAATAACTTGTAAAATATTTCAGTTACATCATAAATTTTTTATCTTCATAGTAATTTTTGTAATTAGCCATTAAAATAAAAAGTTTACAGGTCGATATACGGTCAAAATTAGCATTTTTGCATAGACTAGGAGAAGGGGGGGTTCAAACCCTCTAATACACACACTCCCTTATATGCATCTGTGGCAGATTAACAATGCATAGAATTATTATGCCATAATAAATTATTTTCAAAAGCATAAGTACTCATACCAAACAGTGAACGATGCAGACATTTCTAGGATCTTGCTTGAGATATAAATACATATTCCTACAAAGTGATATAAGTGTATTTAAAGGCGGTGATTTTTTGGGAGGCCATCCAGCTTCATTAACTTTTGCATTAAATTTCACAGAAGAATATGCTCGACCAGAGACATTATAGATAGCATAATGTCCTGGATGTCTTGTATCAAGAAGTCCCCTGACATCTTCAACATGGTTGCGGTAAGTTGACTCTATACCTTCAGCAGGATATGACATAACTAAAAAAAAAAAGTTTTTAAAAATATACAGTTATATTTCCAAAAGAAAAAGCAGCATTGAGTAAACAGTTATATATGGATATAGTTTCGTCTCAAATAATCCAACTTAATAAAGATTACTGATAAACTTTTGACAAGCTAGCAAAAATTTGTTCACCACTTCTGATGGAAAATGCTGTACTTTTTTAAAAATTAATTCATCATAATTTATAAGGCAAAAAATTAAACTTTTCTACTCTAAAAAAATCTTGAGATCAACCACAGAGAATTTGTTTAAAAAGTGATGTTGAGAAGAGATTACAATTTACAAACAAACAAACAAAAAATTCTGCTGCACACTTATTTTTAGAGAGATTAAAGTCATAGTACAGAATGATTAAAAACATAACAATGAAATTTCTCAACAATGTAAGCAACTTTCAATCCATAGTGCATTTCAAGTATGAAATACAAACATCAATCACGATTTTAAAACATTAAAAATCTTGTTCTCTCCTTCAAACTCCTTTAATAGTACCAAACTAAAAGTTCACTGCATTCTCTAACTTAATTTAGTATGTTAAAGGACAAGGAAATTTTACAATAAAACAAATGTTTACCAACCAGCAACTCTAGATGTTATATAGTTGAAATCTAAATCTTGTCTAGCAATGGACCTAGAAAAAAGAAAATTAGAAAATCATTTGTCAGAAGTTTATAAAATGACAAATGATATAGTAATAATAATAATAAATTCTAATTAGAGAATGAAGCTGAGATTTGAATTTAGAAAAATACTAACATTTAGGACTGGTAGAATGCACTTGTTAAACCTCACACATACTTACAAAAATTATTGGATCTTCACAAAATTAGGTATCAATGAATCAATTATTTTTCTAACACACAAAAATAGTTTAATACAATAAAGTTGTGATAACGTATGATACTACTTAATGTTTCCTTAGTAAAACCATGCAACCTGTAAAGCATTTTACTCAGACAGCATGTGATTAAATATGCATTCTGTACACAGAAAATCAGTTCAATGAGTTACAAGGAACAGAATTCATACATTTATAGAAAATTTATAAAAAGAAAAATTTAAACACAGCAGAAATAACTTACTGCTGCACAGTTTGCATGACACGGGATGACTGTTCTTTTAAATTTTTCAAAAAACTACCAGCACCTCCTTTTATAGAACCAAATAAACTTGCATTATTAGCCATGTTATTGGCTTGCAAATAAGAAGGATCAACTTGAGTAGGTGGTGGTGGCCTTTGAGGAGGACCTGGACTTGGAGCATGGGTGTCTGTGTTAGGAGGAGGGGGTCTACTGGGAGGTCCTGGATGTGCTAGAAAGAGAAAGAAAAGTTGTAGATACTGCATACAGTAAGTCTCAACTATCTGGCCCACTTAAGAAAATGAGGAGCATCGGAAGCAGCCATGTGCTAATAAGCTTTGCCCGCAGCAACACACATGGCCACAAAAAGGAGGATTTCTGGCATGATGCATGTACTTTCATGCATGCAAAAACTCTCAATTTTGACTCTTATCTTGTATAACTTAATATTTTTGAATGCCATTAATAAACAGCAAAATAAAATGTAGTCTTATTTTTTTATGAATTAGGCTTGCATTTTACGTTAAAAGTTTTGCTTATCTTGAAACTGCATAAACTGTATAAATAAAATCTACTCTATTAAAATCTGTGCATGTTAGTCTATCTGTCTCAAAAACAGTATAAATTTTTGAGTGCCCAACTAACACACGAGTCTATATTATTGAAATCTGTGCACCTCTGTCTGTCTGTAGCACTCATCTCCTCCAAAACAGCTGGGAGTTGAGTTTCGATCAAGGTGTTCACGGATTCGGAAAATTTTGAGGGGGGTCTTCTGCTAATTTAAATTTTGAAATTCGAATTATTTTAGGAGATATTGCTAAAAAAAAGTCACAAAAGACTGATTTTTGCTCTCCGCAATTGTAACCCCTGTAGTGAAAAAGTAAGAAATAAGCATTGAGGTTGCACTGTTTGGCAATTTTATTAAAATATTTAGACTCCTGGAGTAAAAATAAAAGAATAATGATTTTTTTCTGTCTAGATTATTTACAAAGTAATTTTTTTTAATTAAAGCACCATGTGCATGTGAAACCAGAGGAATTTAATGTTTTTTATGTGTAAAAGAATCTTTGCAATGCTTAGAGATGACAAATTAAAAAAAAAAAGATTATAAAATACATCTGAGCATTTATTTTTAACACTGCTGCAAAGAAGTAATTTGCAATGATAATGTAAATAAACCACGGTTTGTTCAATCAATCAATCAATATCAGTCAGTCAGTCAATAACACACACACACATTCTTATACAACAAGAAAGATAAATCATGCCAAACATATCAATTATAAAACACTTCCCAACACACTATCACTCGCGCTAACACACACATTCCCTAAGCAGATAACCCTTGCGTAGCTTTGCCTTAACACATCATACTAAATTGGTTTAATTGGAGCACAAGTACTGAGTTTTCAAAATTCCATTGAAATCATAATATTACCACATTATATTTTTTTTTTGAAAAATATATAATATTACCACATTATATATTTTTTGATTTCCCGATAAATAATGAAAATATTGCCAAGCTGGGGTTCATTTTCCGAAAGATTTTTTTCTCACCATATTTGGCGATTTATCATAAGTGTCACCAATATTGGTAAGTTTTGGAACAACTTTTGAAGGAAGCACTCGATCATCCTTGGATCATTAGCTAATATTACACAGTAGGATAGTATTGTGCTTTAAATGGATGCCTGTCTCTAAACTGCCAATGACCGTAATCTATTGGAATTATTTTGAGTGCTCCTGTAGAAGAACTATTACTGATACAGACACTATTTTCAAAGGAGAGCTTTATCTTATAATCTTTAATAACATGTATCAAATTTGTTTCATTTCCAATAGACAAGTATCTCTAAAATTCACTTTAAAGAATGACTGCCCATAAAACGTACTGTATGGGAAATCTTTTGAGCTCTCCTGTACAAGAACTATAAATGCTACATACACTATTTTCAATAGGGTACATGGCACAGTACATAGAGATAACATACATAAATTTTATAAGAAATCGATGCATATTTATGAGAGTTAAAGTACAGACGGACAGACAGATGAACCGAAATCATAAACTCTTTTCAACCTTATTAGAAAATGCTGAAATAATGTGTTTTAGTAAGCTGCACCACCCCTTGTTCCTTGATCGTAGAATCATCTAGTGTATATGATGATGATGAGAGAGAAAGGCAGCACTGGTATGTAATTATAGTATTTAGTAGTTACTAAAGAATCACTACCATGCACAAAGTTTATTACATTCATTCATACTGACATTATTAAACTTTACTACAAACTTTCAAAAATCACACTGGTTAATTGGACACCAAAGATGGATGCTGCAGCATATGCACTTTAACACTACTATCACTTTTTCT
This sequence comes from Cheiracanthium punctorium, assembly GCA_038373885.1. Taxonomy (NCBI): domain Eukaryota; kingdom Metazoa; phylum Arthropoda; class Arachnida; order Araneae; family Cheiracanthiidae; genus Cheiracanthium; species Cheiracanthium punctorium. The sequence goes on from JAWZYV010015304.1 coordinate 257,866, forward strand.
ACTAATGATAGTGGAATAGTAGAATCAACTACTGATGCTACTATCAGTAGTAGAATCACTATCAATCTACTACTGATTCAACAACCTTCAGTAGTTGAATTGCTATCAATTGGGCCAAAAGATGATTCAACAACTGGAAAATTCGTAACAATATTATAGCCATTTTTTTTTTTAAGTAATTTTAATTTTTTCTACTGTAAAAATAAGAACAATAGTGATGATTTAGCATTGTAGTGCTTACAATAACAATTTTTGTGGCAGAACTTAAGATCCTTTGCGTCTCTGAAGCCTAATGCAGGGTGTCCACTACTGTCAGGAAGCAAAAATAGCATTAATAGCCTCACCATCATGGAAAAGCAACCAAAAAAGCATACTTTTTCCTAATTTTAGTAGCCAAAATAATAGTTTTTTTTCCCTCTTGTAAATTTAGTTTGAAAATTTATTATAGACATCATAGCATCCAAAGAAAAAAAAAACAAGAAAGATAAATCATGCCTAACGCATAGATTATAAGACACTTTCCAACACATCAGTATTTTTAAACCATGTTTGGCGGTGTATTTTCTTTAAATCTCGCGAGATTTCGGAGATAAGATAATATTGTATTATCACTATAAATGCATTTTTATAAGACCCCGTAATAGAGAATACTTTTTTTTTCATAGTTTAACTGAAGAATATAAAAAATTTATACTCATTGTCTTGTGCTCGAAATGTATTAGTATCCCTCAAATGCCACAGATTGTAATGTATTGAGATTCTTTTCAGTGCTCCTGTAGAAGAACTATTAATAAACTGAAAATATTTTCAATTGGCAGCATTATTCTGAGAGCCTTAATAACATGTATGCCAACTTTGTTTAGTTTAAAAAAAAAAAAAAAAAAAAAAAAACGAATATCTCTAAAATACATTTTCAAAACAATGAGATACGTATTGAATTTTTTTTTCTCCCATAAAAGAACTATAAATGCTACTTACACCATTTTCAATAGGGTACATGCAGTGGCGTAGCCAGAAATTTTTCAAGAGGGGGGGGGGTTGCGACTGGTGTAACTCACATATATGTATATGTGTGTGCGAGTAAATAATATACATTTTGTATGACAAAAAATTCCTCATGGGGGAGGCCCCTCCCCCTTACCACCCCTTGGCTACGCCACTGGATACATGGTACTGTACATAGAAAAAACATAAATTTTCGCACATATAGATGTATATTTACGCCAGTTAGAACACTGGAGGGGTGGACAACAGAACGGACAAACAAACCGAAATCATAAACACCACTCAAACTTGTTGTGTGTGTGTGTGGTAAGTTAAAAATATAAATATTCACTTTATATAACATAACGGTATCGGAGGAACACAGAGAGTGAGAAATTTATTCTTTGAAGGGTTAGCAGTCTAAAATTAATTTTCCACGTGCTAAAATCTAATCAATTTTGTTTCATTTCAAATAACAGAATATGTCTAAAACTAGAAGTCAAAGACCATTGTGAAGCAATTGCAACGGGTCCTGGAAAAAAAAACATTTAATGAAAGCATGTCTACACTCAACATATTTCATCTTCGTCCACCTAAAATAAATAATTTCATATTCAATTTTTATTATATATACCCAAATCAAATTTCTGGTAACGTGCGGAAACTGTTCATATTCGAAAGATTTCGTTTTGCTGTGAACATCCGGAGAAAATCATTTTATTAAAAAATAAAAGAAATAAATAAATAAATTTAAAAATCCTGAAAAAGCTGTTAAGTATGACGTCAAAATGAAGTCATTGTCACGCAAATGATTCACTTTTTTGACTCTTGGAAATGAAATGTTGCTGAAAATAGTGAAAAATCGCATAAAAATGAGGGAACAGGTGGATTTTCAGATTTTTAAAGTAGCGTAGATTGTTTGCTATATTTTTATACATAATTATGAAAATTTTCAAATGGATCGTACAAATGGTGTAGAAATTATTAGGCTTTTTGTCCTTGACATTGCGATGTTTTGGCAGTCATGGCAGAAAAGTTTTATCTTGAAGTGAGGGATCAGCGCAACTATATAGTAAGGATGATACGCTTGAAAGAAAAACTTCCCACAGACCGCAATGTATTGGGAATATTTTGAGTGCTCCTGTAGAAAAACTATAAATGCTACACAGACCATTTTCAATAGGGTACATGGTACTGTACATAAGAATAACATATTTAAATTTCGTAGAAATCGATGCATATTTAAGCAAGTTAGAGCACGGACGGATGGACAGACAGACAAACCGAAATCATAAACACTTTTCAACCTTGTTGGAAAGTGTTAAAAAGCGCAAGATGAAATATCAAATTGATTTTTCTTTTTACTTGGTCATAATATTTTCATTTTCTCTCTCATACATACTCTCACACTTCTGATATTTCATACACTGATTAAATACAAGTACCAACCATAAATTTTCTAATGACTGTAATAAGTTTAAAAAATGTACTAAATGGAATAATTAAAAGAAAATCTCATTAACATTATTTAGTTCTCTCTCATACATAAGACTTTAACTGTATATAAAAATGTATCATAATGACCAAATCACTGCTTAGTATTCCAAGATAGTTGTGACATACTAACAGGAAGTATCAGTCTGATAGTGGATAAAGCTTGGAAAGGAAAGAGAAATCATAAAGAACATAACTTATCTTTTTCTGATGGCCAAATTAGTTGCCTAGAGTAAAAGAAAAGTCACCAAATATTTGTAAATAGTGTGTGAATTACACTTTTTTTTTTAACCAAAAAAGCATCTCAAGTTGCCCAGTCTTTAATTTAGAAGCCACAAACTCTCCATTTTTTAATTGTTAGTAGACACCCCTGCTATTGCAATTAAGTATTAAAAAGAATAATTATAAGCACATTTTATATGCATTCACCTCATTTTAGTATCAGATTTATTAATTTACTAACTGCCTCCGGCAAACAGTTGGTTCACCATCTTAATAAATCTTGTGTTTCTCAACGGCTTCCTTGGCGAAATTCTTGTGTACCCTCTCTTTAGCTCAGTAAAAATCAGTGGCAGCTCGTGGGATACAGCAAGTACTGCCAGGCTGCACTTGAAATTATCAGCACATACTTTAAAATAATTTATTCTATAAATTTTCTTAAATTCAGATTAGAATTATGGAATTCCTATGGTAAATTTATAAAAAATCTAAAAAAAAAATAATCTAAAAACGTATTGTAGAAACTGCAGGATCGCTCATTCAGGAAAAAAGCCCTTTAATCTTCCCGCAATTCAACTACGAAAGTCATTGGTACAGCCCTCACAGCTGATAAAGAAATTTGGCAGCACCGTTGCCATGGAAACGACAATGTAAGAAGTCTCGCCGGCATAGGATAGCATAGGGGATATGTAGCTAAGACTCAGCTGAAGAAAGGCTTTCTGACTACTGCTGCACTTGTGAATTCGACGAACTGATTGGCTCGGAGGAGAAGTGAGGGAGAGAATAAGACAGAGAAAATATATGTTCTAGCCCAGCGTTTCTCAACCTGAGGGGGGTGCGCCCCCCTGCAGAGCGTTTGCAGGGGCAAGAAACACTAAAGAGCAAGTAGTGATGCATGTTTTTAAAAAATCATCTTATTTATTCTCATTTTTACTAAAAAAATAGATCCATTTTCGTTTAAAACGTTCATTATTAAAGATTAAAAAACTCAATGTATGCTGAAAAATGTGAGGGGGGGGGGGGGGCGCTACTCTAAGTTAGCCTTTGTTGAGAGGGCACGATGTTAAAATGTTGAGAACCACTGTTCTAGCCCATTCTACCACAAACAATAGCTTTTTTTTTCTTGTCTGGGAAGGTTGAAAGTTTTTAGCTTTATTTGTTATGGTGTCCATGTGTTATTGGAATCTATGATTTAACCATTTTGAAACATGGGGCCCCATTATTATCCAGTTTGCATCTTGCTTGAAACTCTGTTTAACATATAGAAAGAAGATGATAAATGACAACCACTAAAAGAAAATAGACCGACACCAACATTGTCCATTCATAAGAAAAAAGCAGGTTCGTCTCAGCATGGTCGTAGCTTCCATTCATCATGATATGCACTATTCTCGTGGCTATGGGGCAGTTTTTATTTACAAAAAAATGTTTTGTTGGCCGTGTTTAATCGTTGAGATAAAAAAGAGCGTTTGGAATGGTACTGAATAGGATGGATTAACCACCATCACACGAGCATATAAAACATATGAAAGCTCAATCGAGCATTTGTTATGATCTGAAAAATGTTTTGAAAATAATGTTTGTTCTAGCGATCTATGAGTAGTAAAAACAAATTATAGAGTAATATTTTGTGTAATGTTTAAGTGGTACTACTTATCTTTTGGGTTTGTTTATTATTTCTTTCACGGCACAAACTTTCCGATTTCGCAGTTTGTTTTGATTCATTTTGCGCGCTAACGTCAAAACAGGTTGCCAGATCGGATGAACAAAACTTTTTCCTTTTGATACGTGGTATTGGTATGATTGTAACTTTTGATAAATAATTAATGTTAGAAATGTTTATATGTGTTTTTTAAAATCGAGCCGACTTTTCCTTTTCTTTATGCCGACATTTTTTTTTCTTAAATAAATTTTTTGATACAAACATCATATTTTGGCTTTGTAAAGTGTTTGCTAAATTTTAAGTTTTGGTTTAAAAAGTTTTTATGCTAAAATTTTCTCTCCGTCTTTAACTTTTATTCTGCCTTTTCTGTTTTTTTTTCTTTTTACCTTTTTTTTCCCTGCATCATTTCACATAATTCGATAGATTGGATGAAGTTTCGATACAGACATCGAAATCGGCGGAGGAACACAACCACGTGCAAGAAAAAATGTAAATGCCTCAAAATACATCAATTAACCAACGAAATAATTAAATTTCCTTTTAATGCAACGTAACTTCACCAAATAAATAAATTTCACTTAAAATTTTATGCACTAAGATATGAAAAAATTAAAGTTCATGAATGAACTTGATGGTCGGATGAATACAGAAGTGAGAAGGCAGAGAAGGGAAAAGCGAGCGTCAGGGAGCGAAGTCTCTCTCTTCCTCGAGCTGGTGCTACCTGCGGACGGTGGTCGTTTGGTATTGAGATTTCCTGAGTGGTGTCATCCCGTCGGCGGCATGAAGCGCGGAGAGATGATGGACGAACTACGAATTACCACTTGAAGAGAAAAACACGATGGGGGCCCCCAGATTCTTTTCCCAGACGATAAGTCATTCCCTTTTCTTTTCTTTCTCTTTCTCTATTTTATTATTTTTTGTTTTTTTGTCGGCTTTTAAAAATATAACTTTAAGTGCACTTCAACAAGGGAACCTTAAAATGTTTGTAATAATGGGTATTTTAAGTTTGAATATTGTAAAAGAAAATGTGTTTCCATGAATTTGTTTTTTGAGTTAATTTAAAATAAATGTAAGATTTTAAAGTTTAACAGAGTGTTTTCTTCATTATCTCTTTGTCTCGTTACTGGGTCTACAATGGCGTCGTTGCGCCATTTTTCTTTTTCAGCGAAATGCACAGATTGAACCTGGGTCTTTGGCGGCTTAAAACTTTTAAACTATACGATTATTTCGGCCTCTATGCCATTTGTTTTAGGAAAAGAAATTGTTTTATTTGATATTTTTATTTAACTTTAATTTAGGTGTGTTTGCAAATTTTAACTTAAGCTTCGTGAAGTCATGGCATACGAAAATGGTGCCGTGACATTTTTTAAATTTTCGGAGTCTGTGTTTAGCTTTAATAAGGAATAATGAAGATAATACTCTGATATTTTTTATGGTTTTGTTTTGTGCCGTGAGGGGAAATAATTTTTTTTTCAATAATTTTAACTGAATTTTGATTTTGTTTGAGGTTTGAATAATGTCGGCTCAGGACAGCGATGAAGAGGGGCCCACTGTAAATGAAAATGTTGTGGTTTGCCCAGCCTTTACGGAATTCATTCCGCTTATTACCCCCTTCTCGGGAAATAATAGTAATGTAACAATTTATGATTTCTTTGATAATTTAGAAGAGGTTAAGCTCCATGCAGGATGGACCGCCGTACAAACACTATTTGTTGCTAAGACTAAATGTATCGGCGAGGCACGCGAATTCTTACGTTCGCAGCCACAACTTAAACAAGCAAACTATAAAGATTTTAAGACAGCGCTGATCAATCGATTTGGGAACAAAACACAGGACAACTCTTTACTTTTGTTTACCACAGCTACTCAGGGAATTAACGAGTCGGCGAGAGCCTTTTTGACGCGCGTACAAGGCTTATCGCATAAATGTTTTAGTAACAATGAAGAAGTAAGAAATAAAATGTTGACAGCTCAGGTCATTCAAGGCCTCAGTCCAGCAGTTAGACGTTTTGTCATGTCACAGAAACATGACACCTTCGAAGAAATGTGGGACTTAGTTCTTCAAGAAGAACAATGTACCGCTTTGGACAGGGCTACTTCATCAGTCCATTTAGCTCAAGCTGAAATCAAGCCATCGGTAGTTGAATCTGAACTCAAGGAGATAAAAGCCCTGATGCAGAACTCCTTATTAGAAACGGACAAGCGCGTAGCCGACCTCCAGGAACAAATTAATGATTTAAAACTAATGTTGGGACAAAGAAAAAATAGTGAAATAGTTTGTTACTCCTGTGGAGAGAAAGGCCATATCAGCCGTCGTTGCACGCGTAGGGTTTCTCAGAATTATCCACCTAGAAATAATTACAGGGAGAGACCGGGAAACTAATTGAGGGGCGAAATAGCGAAGCGCCGCTACTTTCAGACACGTCCCCAGAGCGCATAGGACTTGGGAATTTTGGTCATACGTCAGTTTTGCCTTTAATTCCCATAAACCTACAGGGAGAAAAGATTTTTGCTTTATGTGATACGGGAGCCTCTGTCTCCATTATTAAAGATAAATTCGTAAACGATGCCTTAATAAGTAATAAAATAAAAAGTGTAGAACAGTGCAATGTGAAAATAATTGGGATTTCTAATAATATGATGGTTTTAGAGAAGAAAGTTAAATTAGAAGTTTCTATTGCTAAATGTAAAGTTATTGTCGAATTTTTTTGTTGTAAGGATAATTTTATGTCATATGATGCTATTTTGGGTGCAAATTTTTTTTCTAATAACAAAATTAAGATAGATTTTGAGCAACACACAATTTCTAATGAAAATTTTAAAATTAATTGGTTTGACACTCGTACAGGTTACAATGTTAATTGTCTAAGAGATGTTCATGAAACAGGTTATACTATTAGTAAACATATAATTCCTCCAAGATCTGAATTAATTATCTCTGTCACTACCAAAAACAATCTCAAACTTGCTGAAAATGTATTAATACAACCACATAAACATTCTCTTTCTCAAAATTATGTTATATCATGCTCAATAAATACTGGTAGTGATAATGGTACATATTTTGTTAAAGTTGCTAATTTTTTCGACACTCCTATTCACATAAACAAAAATTGTAAATTAGTTAACATTGAGCCTGTATTAGATGTTGTTAATGATGCTGAGGCAGAGGTTAACGTAGTTAATGAATTTTTTGATGATGATTGTGAATTGTTTGGGGGTAAATTTGATTTATCTCATTTATCGGGGGCTCAAAAAGAGAAATTAATGCAATTGTTGAATATTCATAAACATATTTTTGCTGAGTCAGTTAAGGAGCTTTCGGGTTGCAACACTGTAGCACACAGGATTTATTTGTCAGATGACATACCCGTTAGGCATAAGCCATATAGAACTCCCCACGCCTTACGAGACGAATTACGCACACAGATTAATCAACTGCTCGACACAGGGATCATTTCAGTCAGCGACTCTCCTTACTCTTCACCAGTTATACTTGTTAAAAAGAAGAACAACACTTATAGACTTGTTTGTGATTATCGTAAACTTAATTTAAAAACTCAACCTCTTCCTTTTCCTTTACCATTAATTTCAGACCTTTTAGATACTTTGGAGGGAGCTAAATTTTTTTCTTCGTTAGATTTATGTTCAGGGTATTGGCAGATGAATCTCCACCCTGGTGATAGACACAAAACAGCTTTTGCCACAGATTTCGGATTATTTCAGTGGAATAGACTCCCTCAAGGATTAAAGAATGCCGCTTCGTCCTTTCAGCGATTGTTAGAAATTGTTTTGGCTGGTTTGAAAGAATGGAACATTAACACCTATTTAGACGATTTAATTATTGCATCTAAAACTTTTGATGAACATCTAGAGAAATTAGATATGGTTTTTAAAAGACTCGGGGACCATAATTTAAAAATAAATCCTGCAAAATGTCAACTTGTCAAAGATAAGATCACTTACCTGGGGTTTCAAATCGAAGAGGGTAAACTTTCACCTGATACCAGGAATGTTGAGGCAGTTCAGAACTTTCCCGTTCCGGGTAACAAAAAGCAGGTCAGGTCATTTTTGGGATTGTGTAATTTTTATCGAAAATTCATTAAAGATTTTGCAAATATTGCTATACCTTTAACCAACCTAACAAAAAAATCTGTGGATTTTAAGTGGGATACTTCAGCAGATCAAGCTTTCAACCAATTAAAATCCGCCTTAATTTCATACCCCTGTTTACTTTTACCTGATACAAAGAAAGAATTTATTTTACATACTGATGCTTCGGGTTTTGCTATTGGAGCTGTACTTAGTCAGGAAGGGCCTGATGGACAAATACATCCTGTGGGCTATGCTAGTAGGAGATTGAAAGATGCAGAGACGCGTTATAGTGTTTTTGAAAGAGAAACTCTTGCGGTAGTTTGGGGAATTAATAATTTCAAACATTATCTTTATGGACAAAAGTTCAAACTTTTTTGTGATCAAAAGTCCCTCTCCTATGCTCTCACACTGAAAGATGGTAGCAGAATTACCCGTTGGATTTTAGCTTTACAAAATTATGACTTTGAAATTTTTCACACTCCTGGGAAACAAAATGTGCCAGCTGACACTTTGTCCAGAACAGTAAATCTCATCGACACAATGGTTCAAAATTTTCCTTCTTCCCGTATTAAGAGCCTTCAGGACGAAGATAGTAAGTGTAGAAGTATTCTTGATGAATTGAGTCAATCTGAGGAGGTAGAACATAAGGGAATTAAATTTTTTACTAAAGATGGTATTTTATTTTGTGTGAATGACAAACCCAAAGAAGGTGCGGTCATCACAGATAGGTTAGTCGTTCCAAAAACTTTAATTAAAGAAGTTTTGACGTTAGGACATGATTCAATGACAGTGGCACACCCAGGTATTAGGAGAACAATTACCCGAATTAGACAAAATTACTTTTGGTGGAACATGAATCACCACATTAAGAACCATGTAAAGTCATGTCAATCTTGTATAGAAAGACGTGGATATGTAGCCAAACACAAGGCTCCTTTACAGAGAGTTCCAGTGACTAGTAGACCTTTTGAACGGATTGGTATGGACGCTGTAGGCCCTTTGCCCATTACTGAGTCAGGACATCAACACATCATTGTAATCAGTGATTATTTCACGCGTTGGGTAGAAGCTTATCCAGTTAAGGACCTGCAGACTGAGACTGTTGCTTTAATTTTAGAGCGTTTTATTTGCACTCACGGAATTCCAGAACACCTAATTACAGATAGATACAGCTCATTTCTTTCGGACAGCATAAAAAAGGTTTATTCGAAATTAAACATTAAAAAACAGTACACCACCAGTTATCATCCCTCGGCAGATGGCGTGGTTGAACGCGTCAATGCCACCATAGTCAACTCTTTAAAGCACTTAGTTAATGAGACTGCAAATGAATGGGACAAATACTTACATTTTGCTCTTTTGGCCTATAGAACTGCAATACATTCCACCATTAAAGACACTCCTGCTCATTTAATCTTTGGTAGGGATTTAATTTTACCCATTCATTTAATTAACAATCCACCTTTAAGAAGTTATGCGGATCAAAGGGAATTAAGTGAGGATATTGAACTTCGCCTTCAGAGAGCTTTTAAACTTGTCCATGAAAATATTATCAAAGCTGCTGAAAAACAAGAGAGTTACAGGAGTAAAGTTTGTAAGGAGAAGGGCATTGTTGTAGGAGATCTGGTCATGCTTTACACTCCATCTATTAAAGCGGGGAAGGGGAAGAAATTTTCGAAGTTTAATGAGGGGCCTTACAGAGTTAAAAAACAGACTAGTAATGTAAATTTTGAAATAGTACATATTAACAACCCAAATGACATACAACATGTACACGTGGACAGACTAACTAAAATTCCTGAACGTATAATTTTTCCATCTTTACCTGAAGAGCTCATTGAGGATGACAATAGCGATGTAGAAAATGTAACTGATCAGTCAAATGAACCAGATCTCCCCGACAATCCTTTCCCCACACCAGTTAGGTGTCGTTATAGAATTGTCACAAATAGCAACAGGAAAAAGACTACTACTACACAGAGGTCGACTTCAGGGCAGACTCAACAACAGATGCCAGTCCAGTCAGTAGCAGGAGCATACAGCAACCTGTGTCCAGACCAGCAACAAGGCAACATTCATACTCACTTCGCCCAAGGGACTCTAGAGGTTTTGTGAAAAGTTAATGTTATTAAAATGATGGACTTTTACATTTTGATTGACAAGTTTTTTTTTATATATGTATTTTGGTATTGAGTATTATTTTATGTATTTTCTTTGTATGTCTTTGGTAGTAACTGTATTACAACACTGTTATTTAGGGCCCTAATATCTGTTGCAAGATATGTAAAAGTTTTTTTTTTGCTATTAATTATAGGAGTAGCTAACCTAAATGAATTGATAGTAGGGAGGTTCTTTTATGTAGACTGCGAACTGATATTAACAGTGTAATTGTAATTGTTTTCTTTCATTTAGGAAGAGAAATTTTTTTTTACCTTTTAGTTAATGTCAAGTATGGTGTAAATTTTTCTTTATTTTTGTGGTTAATGCCATCTTTTTGAGTTGAATAATGTGAAACTAATTTTTTTTTCTTGCTGGGAGTCCTACAGTTCTCATCAAAATTTTTCTTTCATGATGTGATATAAATATTTTTTATATATATATACCTTAATATTTTGAGTAATCAATGTAGTCGGGTAGTTTTGCAATTTGGGTAAAGCTGTGATATTTTAGTTTTTTTTTAATATTTCATTCAAATGTTTTGTGGCGTGTAAAGCTCAATTTAGAGCATTTATGTTTTCTCATTTGTTATTTTGAGAATCTTTTTTTTTCCTTTTGTGAGGATCATATGGTGTGGTTAAAGAGCTGTTGGTTTTGGTGTAAAGAAAAAAAAAAAAAAAAAAAAGTTCCTTTTTTTTTTAAGGTGAGGGGAAGGTAGTTGTTATGATCTGAAAAATGTTTTGAAAATAATGTTTGTTCTAGCGATCTATGAGTAGTAAAAACAAATTATAGAGTAATATTTTGTGTAATGTTTAAGTGGTACTACTTATCTTTTGGGTTTGTTTATTATTTCTTTCACGGCACAAACTTTCCGATTTCGCAGTTTGTTTTGATTCATTTTGCGCGCTAACGTCAAAACAGGTTGCCAGATCGGATGAACAAAACTTTTTCCTTTTGATACGTGGTATTGGTATGATTGTAACTTTTGATAAATAATTAATGTTAGAAATGTTTATATGTGTTTTTTAAAATCGAGCCGACTTTTCCTTTTCTTTATGCCGACATTTTTTTTCTTAAATAAATTTTTTGATACAAACATCATATTTTGGCTTTGTAAAGTGTTTGCTAAATTTTAAGTTTTGGTTTAAAAAGTTTTTATGCTAAAATTTTCTCTCCGTCTTTAACTTTTATTCTGCCTTTTCTGTTTTTTTTTTCTTTTTACCTTTTTTTTCCCTGCATCATTTCACATAATTCGATAGATTGGATGAAGTTTCGATACAGACATCGAAATCGGCGGAGGAACACAACCACGTGCAAGAAAAAATGTAAATGCCTCAAAATACATCAATTAACCAACGAAATAATTAAATTTCCTTTTAATGCAACGTAACTTCACCAAATAAATAAATTTCACTTAAAATTTTATGCACTAAGATATGAAAAAATTAAAGTTCATGAATGAACTTGATGGTCGGATGAATACAGAAGTGAGAAGGCAGAGAAGGGAAAAGCGAGCGTCAGGGAGCGAAGTCTCTCTCTTTTCCTCGAGCTGGTGCTACCTGCGGACGGTGGTCGTTTGGTATTGAGATTTCCTGAGTGGTGTCATCCCGTCGGCGGCATGAAGCGCGGAGAGATGATGGACGAACTACGAATTACCACTTGAAGAGAAAAACACGATGGGGGCCCCCAGATTCTTTTCCCAGACGATAAGTCATTCCCTTTTCTTTTCTTTCTCTATTTAATTTTTTTTTGTTTTTTTGTCGGCTTTTAAAAATATAACTTTAAGTGCACTTCAACAAGGGAACCTTAAAATGTTTGTAATAATGGGTATTTTAAGTTTGAATATTGTAAAAGAAAATGTGTTTCCATGAATTTGTTTTTTGAGTTAATTTAAAATAAATGTAAGATTTTAAAGTTTAACAGAGTGTTTTCTTCATTATCTCTTTGTCTCGTTACTGGGTCTACAATGGCGTCGTTGCGCCATTTTTCTTTTTCAGCGAAATGCACAGATTGAACCTGGGTCTTTGGCGGCTTAAAACTTTTAAACTATACGATTATTTCGGCCTCTATGCCATTTGTTTTAGGAAAAGAAATTGTTTTATTTGATATTTTTATTTAACTTTAATTTAGGTGTGTTTGCAAATTTTAACTTAAGCTTCGTGAAGTCATGGCACATTTAAAAAATTCTTTAAAATTTAAGGAGTTGATAAGAAGTGGGAGCTAAATTGCTGATGAATTAAAGGAAAACTCTCGACTTTATATTGCTGAATTTATCAAGAAGGTAAGCTTGAATAGACGCTTCATGCAATTACCCATCGAAGCAGTATTCTTTTTAAGTAAGCAAGAACTGGCATTTAGAGGACATGGCGAGCGAGAAAATTCTTTCAACATGGGGAATTTTAAAGAGCTTTTAAAATTAATGATATCTGAATTAAAACGCCTTTTTAAAAGAACATCACTGACTGATTCGCAAGTTTAAAAGAAAGGAGGATTGATTTGACTTATAAAAAATAAGTAAGTTTTCTTTTTTTTCTTTTCTTCTCAAGTTATCATTACAAAAGAAAATTCTAAGGAAACTTCGAATCAGACAAGGATTAGTGCAATTTGAGGATAGGAGCGGCTGGTTGAAATTTATGTCCATTTTGTGGAAGTGAAATAGGATCTCTTACATTTTTCATGTAATTTTTTTTTAAATCCTGGGTGAGGGCTTAATCCACCAGCTTTCGAATTCAGTAACAAAGATTTTCCATTCCTGTCCGGAGGAAGGGGGGGGGGGGGTCATATGTTTCTGTCTGCATTAACATTTTTGATCACAGACGCCACAGGTAAAAATCTATTAAATTAATATGAAAAATGAAAGTAATGCAAGATGGTTACCTGGACTTGGGGGATGACTTCCGATTGGCTGACCCAAGTTAATGGGACAATCCAATTTAATATGCCTGGCTTCAGCAATTTCTTTTAAACGCTCTAAGATTTCACTTATAGTTGGCCTATCCTCAGGATTTAACTGCAGTGTACCTTCTATTGGAACAAATATAAGAAATAATATATATATTAATGTAAAAAAAAGAAAGAAATCACAGATAAAAATATTAAAAATATGTTATCATCTATACTAAGATAATAAAGACAGAGTTTGTTTGTTTGAACATGCTAATGTCTGAAACTACCAGTACGATTTGAAAAATTATTTTTTCGTTAGATAACCCATTTAAGGGAGAAGGTTATAGGCTATATAACATCATGCTATGACCCATCTACAGGGTGCTGTAATTCTTTACTTATTAAGATAAATGATCAATGAAAATTATAAAAATATTTTTTAAAGTTATGGGAAAGGTACTGCATAACATCACTACACGACACATGTCAAACCTTGTTATAAGGTTACTTGTGGGGACTGTAAAAAAGTGACCTTATAAGCAGGGTGACCATACATGCGATACAAGTAAACAGCCATCTATTTTAACTCGGATACATCTTTTTTTGCATGTAATATTATATATAAGTATATAAGGAAAATCAAATATATATTGTTATTAGATTAATATTTTTTAATTAATTGTTGATGCAATAATTAGATACAAAACAAGAAAAATAATAATTGATGCAGAATATACTTACAGAAGTCAAAAAAACACAATTCAGAATTTAAAATATCCATTCATTGCTATTCCTTCAGTTTAGATGTTCTTACCACTACTTTTTCAAGATCACTAATAGTTTTTAAAAGTTCCTCTGAGCCCTCAGTTTGCATAAAAAAAAACACCTAATAGTGTTCAACAAAAATGCAGTGAGAAAACACATGAAGCAAATATGAAACTTATTCCAATGATGAGTGTGATGCATGAACTGCACCTGACACTCTTTTTCCTTTCTAAACAGTGGATACAGCAAGATGCAATCTTCTTTTCAAACATATGAGTGGCTTATTCAGTAGTAAACGTGGAGTGGGGAAAGGGGGAGGGACTTGAGCCCTTTTGTAACCCTGCAAATGTCCCTTTCCTTACAATGAAGAAAGGTTAGATTGCTTATCTCTTACTGAAAGATAGCTTTGTCAATTTTCAGAAACATTTCCCACAGTGATCAAAATGACCATATAAGTGGATATAGCTATGACGGCATGACCATATAAGTGATATTAAAATATATAGAATTCCTATTCAGTCGGCCAAGACTTTTCAAAAGTGACCAGATAATGAGGTTTGACTGTACAATGTTTTCCAAAAAACTTGAAGCTCACTATAATTCTTTACTTATTATGATAAATAATCAAAGGAAATTACAAAAACTTTACCAAAAAAAAAAAAAAAAAATGGGGAAGGCTATAGGCTATATAAAATCACTCTGTGATCCATTGAGAGGATGTCCCTAAGCTAAATTTTTTTACTTATTAGGATAAATGATCAATGAAAATTAGGAAAATGTTTTTAAAAATGCATGAAATAAGACTATAAAACAAATAACCTTATAATAATTACTTAATGATTGCTTTATTTGAAAGATAATTTTGAAAAAAATCCTACAATATAATTTGCTAAAGATCCAAGGATAGTTGTCATCAGTTGCCTCCCTAAACAAATCAACATTTGTTTAAGCTGATGATTCCAGCAAATTACCAGTGAATTAACCTTCAGCTGGTAATTTACTAATGCAACTGGGTATCCTGTGGTTATTAATTAAGTGGTAAATCCTGTGGTAAAGTATTAGTAACAAGATTATCTGCATTATTCACAACTGCTAGCTGTGTACAAGCAAATTCCCTTCTTTTGTGGGTGAAACCACATGACACAGCTACAATTTATATTACTTTTGATTAGTGGATTAATTTTTTATTTATTTATCACATACTTTGGGGAATTGCACACATACTTGTATGCAGACTAATGTTTTTAAATTCATATTCATTTTATGCATTTGTGGTTCTGACAATAAGCCACAGGACCAGATTAATAAACATCAATGGACATTTTTTTCCAGAAAGTTATGTCCATATGCATACTGACTCCAGGCTACGCAGGTAGTAGTAAATAAATCTAGAAACTACACTTATGTATTTTCTAGATTTATTTACTACTACTATGTATTGGAAGACTATGAGCACGAATCACACACAATAATTTACTACTTAAATTCAGTTGCAGATTCTCTTTCTTAACTAAGAAAATATAATAAGAAAGAGGAATATAGGATAATAATAAGAAAAAGGAGGAAAAAGGATAATAATAAGAAAAAGGAAAGTTTTATGTGCATATTTTTACCTTTAAAAATATACACAGTGAAACTTGCATACAATGATACTGAAAATTGCATCTTTATAGACAGTTTATTATAGTAAACAGGTTGAGTTTTGCACAGTATTTGAACACTGTTAATTATCGAAAGGACGATAAAATACATTTAACAAGCTGAATGACACCACAGTCATCAATAGTCAAACTGATTCTAAAGAAGTGAGCACAATGAATATCCACATTATCTTATTACATACTTGTTACAATATTTTCAAGATTTGATGAAAGGAAGTTTTAGTTAAAATTATAATCAACATTATACATTAAGTATGTATAAAAGGAAGATGCAGAAATTTTATTTCATTATAACATTATAAATTTAACTTTATTAAAAATGTTTCTTTACTAGCTGATGCAAATAAAAGTTAAAACTATTGTTACAGACAGGTGCATATAAAGAGATTATCTGTGTGTAAACAGGTTCAAAATATTTGAATACATAAAAATTCTGTTGTGACCAAAAAAAAAAAAAAAAAAATCATTATAGGTTGGTTTATTGTTGCAGACAGTATTGTTATACACAAGTTTCACTGTAATACCATTTATCTATAAAAACACACAGGTTATTTATAAAAACCTGTGTGTTTTATGGATAACCATAATTTCATTTATCTATAAAAATGCACACGTATTTCGTAAAATTGAGATTGCTTTTCAATTTGTTCTACAGGTTTTGTAAAAGTAATTAGATTAGAATTTGGTGAAATAGATATATACTTACTAATTAAATCATGAAGAACGTCATAATCTGTATTATTTGATGGAATGTTATATTTAGCATTTAAGATTCGTAGCTTAGCAGAATCTTCAAATGGATGTTCTCTGAAGCACAGCACAAACAAAACACATCCAAGTGCCTGAAATAAAGCAATTATTTTTACTAAAAACTCTAAAACTTTAAAATTACCCACCAAGTTCTGGTTCAAAAAATATATACAGTATGCCTATTCAATGGCATCATGTGGGGGATGCGGACTGCAATAGGTAACGCCAGCAGAGGGGTGAAACCAAAAAAAAATGCTGATTTTAAAATTTTCAATTAATTTGAAAAAAGTTCTTATTTGGTGATGAAAAAGACTAGAGAAATAGGAATAAATATAATGAAAGCCATGTTCTGTGTGCCTGTAGAAATAAAATGTATTTTATCTCAATTTTCTTTTCCAGTTTAAAATTTTCAACATTTTCCTCATAAAACAAGAATATAGTAGGTTGTTCTCAACTTATATGTTGCCATTTCATCTGTATTTTGTTCCACTTTTAACCAGGGGTGTAACTACGAACACTTTCTCTTGCTGAGGGGGGGGGGGGGACAAGCTTGGACAAGGGTGCGAATGAGCATCTTAACTAAACTGGGGGTGCAGCAAAGATTGCACATGGTCTTGCTCAAGTCAGAGTAGTAATGTACAGCAATGCAGATGCTGTACATTACTATCCCATGTACACAGTAAAACATCTAGTTATCTTTATATATCGGTAGTTATTATTATTTGTGCGAGGGATCCGAAGTGAAAGAAAGTATTGCTAGTACTTTTATGGTAACCTCTTTAAGCAAGAAGTTCCAGAAGAGAAGGTTGACAAAACTGGGTTGCAGTAAAAATTACACAGCACTTTAAACACCTTGGTAGATATCATTATTATTATTGGGGGGGGGGGTGACACCGAATGTGCCCGCACCGGATGACACCATGCTCATCCTGATGTCTTAGTAAAGAGCCATGCACTACTGAATTAAACTGCCTACAGCACCACTTGGTAGAATACTGAGTTAGCATTTCTATCTCGAAAATGGAATGAGATGGGGGTGGTGGGGAGTGATTTACAAAGGCATAGAACATCACTGATTTAGTTCTAAAAGACACCTTGTAAACATAAATGCAAAGAATAGAACAGCTAAACACATTTGTTTTTTTTTTTTTTTGTGATTTCCTACATTTCTGTGAAAGAAAACAACTAATGACACATCTATACCTTTATTTGAGATGTTCAAACTTCTCACTGTCAGCTGCAATGCACATTTGATCCTTGTTTGAATGTCACATTGCACATATTAGAGCATACAGTGTAATACATTGTTTAAGGTCCTGCAATGCTTGTGGAGGGGTCACATACACCTGCTATTTATGGTATTTCCACAGGAAAAAGCCTAAGATCAGGCAAACAAGGAGGTCACTCTTTGAAACTGCCATATCCAATTATTTGGTTCCCAAGTTCCTTGATAAGACATTCAGGACCGGACAAAAAGAGGATGCAAATGCATGCAATCGCATAAGGGCCTTGCTTAAAGAGGCCCTGCACCTGGGTCTTTTTTTTATCACATTAAAAGTGAGAGTGTCCAGTTTTCGTGCAATTTCATTTGAACAAAACTATAACTTTAAAGCTGTTTTCACTGTGATGGAAAAGGGAACATCCCTACACCTTTACCTAAACCCTCTTTGGCACTGTATGCCATAGAAAGAAGCTATGGGCATATTTCATTAAAATGTGTACAAATTAAAAGCTTAAAATTTTTTGCGATGATTTTCTTTAATTGCATTCTCAGATAAATGTTTTCCAGATTTCATGCCCCACCACAAGGGCGGATCCAAGAGGGGAGGCATCCCTCCTTGAGCAAAATAGAGCTTAAACATCTGTTTCTAGAAATCTCACCTATTCCAGGTAAAATGAAGCAATTCCTTCCTTTCCCTACTCCTTTTTTTTGACAAAAAGTCATTAACATTTTGCATAATTCTGATGTCTTTAGCTTCCGTCCAGAAAGAAAACAGGCCAACAGTAGTGCTTAATCCGCCACCTACCTTGTCTGCTACAGAATTCTCTAAATATGATTCAGAAGATCAAATAATTCCGTCCCTACTGGAGGAGAGAGAGAAGAGATTGCAGTAGGAGAGAATGATTGTATACTGCCCCTCCCATCTTGGCTTTGATTAAAGCTATTTAAAGCCAATGCCTGCATCGAAACACATATTGCTTTCGGTAAACTCTGGAATGCTCAAAAATACTGGGTTGACTTGTTGGAAAATAATGGGATAAAAGAAATTTCAAGGAAAGAAATTTTCAATAAGATGAATGGATGTTTAACCGTTTCATTCACAAGGTACATCTTTCTTTCTAACTAAACCGGAGTTCCAAAGACTTACTTGAAATTTAATCCCCACTCCACTTGAGAAATTTCAGCTTCTTTCTGTCGTAAGTTTGGTTGGATCTACAGGTAGCATGCAAAAGTAAACAAAGGAATGATTGCTTACCTGTGATCTTCTCGCATAGTGCAGGGTCTCTGACGAATGCAAAAGATTTTAATCACAACTATGTATTTATCACGTCTCGATTACATGGAAATAAAAATAAGCATTATTAGAGTAATACAAAAACATATTTGATAACATGTGGGAGACAGAGATATGCATCATAGCGCTCTGAGATCTCTCGACGAGTGGGGGGTGAGGGTGGAAAAACCAAAACAAACCCTCAGAGCCACCTTCCGGTGAAAGGCCAAACTACGGCACGGATAGTGAGCTGGATTATTAAAAAGGGAAGGAGTCTGACACTTTTTAAGGTCAATAGGTTAACAACTTGTCAGAGTCCTTTTCCATGTATACATGAAGTACAAAGAATAACTAATTGTTAGAATGAATGCCTTTTCACTGATTTTATTTTCATGTTTATGAAAACTATCGCATTAGCATAACTCTGGAAGGAGCAATAGGGAGAACCCATTTTGATTGTAACAAGTAGCTTCCCGACAAGTGTACGTGAAATGATAATTCACTTATGTGTCGAAAGGTGGGCGCTCCAGAATTTCTTTGTATACATTATACTCAAGATGAAAAGAGCTTAGTGCAGGTGCAGGCATATTGAAGTCCAACAAAATATCTAAATCTTCTAGAAGTTCCAATATTTGGACTTGGATTAATAAAAAAATAATTAAAGGGCCAAAGAAAATAAAACCTGCTTTTATTAAACGGTTGAGAATGATCAAGATTCAAACATAGTAAACAGTGGTAAGTTTCATGCTTTATTATAGTAAGTTTGATTTTTTATCATTTTGAAATGTTCTTCTGTAATTCAAATTTCTTTTATGCTAGTTTTATATATTCTTTTTAAATAAATGATGCAATACAAATAACATTTTTACAATATCTTTACAATTTTTCAAAATAATATGTTTTCACAATAAGCTTTTTTTTTTTTTTTTTCAATAAGTATTTTTACAATAGCTTTGCAATTTTTCGATAAGGTACAATAGCTTTGTAATTTTTCACTTAGGTCATGTTTATAATAGTGTGTCTTTAATCCATCTTTAGATATATTTTTTTATCAATGATATCTGCTTAATTCATTTTATTTATTTTGTTTTTGCCTTAAAGGTAAGTTTTCTTTAATAACAAGTTGTTGCCCATTTTCTTTTCCCATTCTTCCCTTTAGGCAAGCTCCTTGTGTATTCACATCATTTAAAAGTTTTATTTATTTTTTTTTTTCTAATATTTTGGCTGTTTCGGCACTTGATAGGATTTAAATTTAAATTTTGAGCATTTTTCAGTGCAATTCGAGTTTTTAGCCGGCCTAAGTACTGTTTTGCTCAATTGCCAATTTTTCTTTTCTAACAGCACAGGCTGCACTAATTTTCGCCACCTTGTATGAATGACCTCGCCATCTTGTTACGATTGCCTTTTTGCACTCGAAACTGCTTTTCCCGCATTTTCTCGAATGTTCTCGATGGAAGCCAGCGTGCTGGCGGTCACTGATTGGCCGAAAGAGCCGCACGCTAGGGAGTGGTAGCTTCACGCGAAGAGCAATCGGGCAGTTGAGCTTAAACTTTGGCACAGTGTAGATGTGGAATAGTACTTTGGCCACGAGCAAGGAGATGCCAGTTAGTCTTTGCTCTTTTCATGCTAAGTTCAACTAAATAGATGGGCAACTATTAAGGAGGTGTCTGGTGGATCTGCAGCGGAGGAGATGCTTGACGATAGATGATGATATGAACATCAGGAGCCCACTACTACCGTACCTCACCCAAATGACAGTGTTTTGACTTCAACGAGGGTCCAAGCACCAGCCACCAGATGTAAGAGAAAATGCCTGATGTAGGAGTCCCTGCCGTAGGAGTGACTCAGGTGATATTTAAAATTTTTCTTTCGTGACCACATGGAACAGGCATATTTTCCATCGCTGAGGACTTTGTCCTGAATGCTGGACTGTGATTGAGGGAGACTTCCTTTCATCCTACGACACCTAGTTTCATGCAGTGAAGTCACGTTCCTCATTTATTTTCATCCGTCAAGACCTTCCCTTTGTCACTCTGCTCGCCTGCCCAGGACCCCTGTGTGATGCTGCTGACCGTAGACACTTCCGTTCTAGTTGCCTTTGCGCCATTTTGGTGCAGGCAACATGTCCCGCTTCCCCTTTAATGATGTTTTTTATCTAGTTACCCCGTCCCCTTTAACGATTATTTGTAATTTCATTTTAACTTTTTTTAATCCAATTAATTTTCATTATTTTTTTTTATTTTATAAAAAATCATCAAAAAAAATTTTTTTTAAGAAATTTTTTAAGTACCAGTTTATATTTTTTGTTGAGTGCAATTAGTGAGAGTGTCATATGCATTTAATTTTCTCACAAATTTTTAGAGAGGCCTCTCAACCTAAGTAAACATGCTTATCTTCCAGTTATAAATCGCTCAGCAAAATCTGATTTCTCACCAAGTTTCAGTATTATTCATTTGATCTATATATATAGTGAATTGTAACATGTTTTTTTTTTTTTTTTTTTTTTAAGAGAAAATTTGGCTAAATTGCCTTGAAATCACACTTTTATAGATCTTTAAAGATAGCTTTGGTATAATTGCTCATTAAATGTCCTGTTAAGTAGATTGTGCACTAAATGATAATTTAAAGTAATATTGTTCTGTAGATTGAGCTCAAAATGGTAATTTGAAGTAAAATTGTTCTGTAGATTGAGCTTTAAATGGTAATTTGAAGTAATATTGTCAATAGTGCTAAGTGCAATCTATTTTTTGAGAGTGTGAGATCACCTGTTAAGCTTTGTTGAAATTTTAAGATTTACCGCAAATTATCCAGCTTTCAATAAATGTGTAATTTTCTTGCAAATATGTCTCTTTATTGTTTGTGCATGTTACACACGCACCAATTTCCTTTTGTTATGATTTCAATTTTAAGTAAAGTGTAATTAATTAATAGCCTACTTAATTAAAAATCCTAACCTTAATTAGTGAATTTTAAATCAAGTAAAATTAAAATTTCTAAACAATTTGTTTTTAAGATGGTTTTGTTTTGTCACCATATACCAGTGTTCATAAAGGAAGTAAAATAATAATGAAGTATTTAAAATTTATTAAGGTATATGTTGAATTACTATTGATGACTCATGGCTGACTCATTTTTATTTATTTGTTTACTTGTTCTATATTTTGGCGCCAAACATCTAAAAGATCGTTATTCTGGCGATCGTGTTGCCATCTTTGTGTAAGGTAACTATACATATTGTTCAAGTAATTAAAATATTTTGTACAACAATTTTCTTTTAAATTTTAAATTTATGAAAATACGTTTTGTGAGAGCTGACATTATTCGGAGGGTTGGTAATAAATTTTTAGAGCTGACAATAAGAGTTTCATAAAAATGTTTGTTTTGAAATTGGTAATTTTCCTTAGAAAAAAATTAAGTGGTTGTAATTACAGTTAAGTTTTTTTTTTCTTTCACTATGATTATCTTTTCTGGAATTCTCTAACCTTCTTTCTAATTTTTAATAACATAACTACGTGCATCGATACCAATACTTCGATTCAATATATCGAAGAAGAAAACAACAACGGCGCAAGGATATGGAGATCGGCACCCAAGCATTTTCAAATTTTTAAATCAAAAATAGAACTTCTACAATAGTTACAACGATAAGAACAACTTTCACATTTTTCATCATAGTAAAAAATTAAGTTTCAACGCCCATCGATAATAAATCTACAAGTTTTCATTAATAATAATTGTATCTTCGACCGAACTACTTTACGAGCGGAAAGCGCCAAACAAAGGAGGTAAAAAGGTGACCTAAGCCGGAGGAAGCGTGGGGTCGATTCATTCTGGTGGTTGGAGAGATTGACTGTTGTGTGAGTCCCACGCGCTGCCTTGCTAAAGAGAAAGAAATGGCGCAGGTGATAAACGGCCATGAAGATCATCGAGCACGAGCCAAGAAGTAATTAAGCTGCAAGAGGGGCCCCTCACATCAGAAATGATAAGTCTATTAATTTTTCTCCCTTTCTTTTCCTTTAATTCTCCTTAAATAATTTTTTTGTGCACAAACGTTAGGAAAATTTTTTTAAATAAAAGTCAGCTCGGGGTAAGGGATAATGGCATGTTTCATAGTTATAGTGTTTTCAGAATTTCATGATATTATCTAGTTTAATTTGCCTAATGTAAAATGTTTGGATGATAAATTAATAAATGTGATTTTTTAATTGTAAAAATGGCTCCTCTTCATTTATCTCACTTCGTGTAAATTTATTTCAGCAGTTCTCTTTCAGGTTTTAAATTCTTTTTGCCTAATGGCATTTGCACGTAACGCCGAGAGCCTGGTTGGTATATTGCAGTCACAACACTTTTAAAGCTAAGCATTTATTTTTCTTAGTATGAACTATGAGGATATTAATTGATTAAAATTTTAAAAGGTAAATCCTTGAGTCAGGACAAAGTTTAAGTTAAATGAAATGAAAAGAATGACAGTTAAAGAAGAGAGGTACAACACTTTTCAGCTGAGGTAATTACAATAAAGATCTGGGATTCATTTTTTTTTTTATTGGTATCTTGCCGTTTCTAATTTCAATACACAACGCAATGTCAAGATCTGTAATTTGTCTAATATCTTATTTTGGCAACACGGCATTCGAAAGGGTGGTGAACATTTTCAACATTTGCTCTAAGGAATGATAATGTGAAAAATTTGAATTTAATACAGTAGAAGACCCAAAATCCGCACAGCTTGGTTCCAGACCTTGTGCAGATTTTAGAATTTTGCGGATTTTGGGACATAAGAAATTTATTCTATTTCCACCCCCCCCCTCCTCAGAAAATAATAGAAAAAAATATACAATAGAGATCAAGGGAAACAAATCATGTTACTTATAATTAGAATAATGATATAAAAATACAGAGGATTAATGCAATATACAAAATTATGAGATTACAGTACAACTTATTTAAACATGTATATTCAATAGGTTAGGTCTTTGGGATGTTCAAATTATAGTTTTTATTTTTTTTTAATCATTATTTTCTGTTCGTAACACAGCTGTGTTGCTCTACAAATCTGAGATATTTCTTTCTCACAGCCTAACTTTCATTAAATGTTAATTTATCAACTTTTTGATCATACTCACTTGTTACTGTGTCCGAGTCTGTATCATGTGATCATAATTCAGTGTCAATTATGTCACTGTCAGTCATTTGAAAGTTATCAATGTTAAGATTAGAGCTCACAGACTCCTAAAAAATTTTTTTCAAGTGGGAATAGCTTATTTAGTTTTACTTTGTGGTTGTACTGTAGTTTTCTTAATTTGAGGCTGGCAGGGCAGATTTCATTGTTTACATTGAACAGACAGTGCGGATTTTAGAGCCTTGCGGATTTCGGATCGGCGGATTTTGGGTCTTCTACTGTATGTTTTTTTAAATAAAATTATCACAGGATTATGTAACATTGTGCTTCTCTATTTCTGTTTTACCTCACAAATAAAATTGTAGTAGTCCCACAGTGATAGAAATTGTCTCCCACAGTCAAACAAGATTCAAACAATTATACTTGCTTCAGTGTTAGAATAATTGCTAACATCTGCCAGATTTAAGAGTAGTAAGAAAAACCAGCGAGTACTCTTTTAAACTGATCACCCTGCATAACATTGTGAAGATTGTATCAGTTATATATTACGCCATAGTAGATTATGCTTACCTTCAGTTTTATTCCTTTATATGGAGAAGTTCACAGACCATAACATTATAAAATAGGCAGTTTTTTATTCTTACTAGTTTGTAAATGTCTTTAAGTTAAACATAAAATGCAAAACACAAAGACTCTATATAACTACACAAAGACTCTATATCAAAACTATATATCCAAAGATTATGAAAAATGCAGATAATAGGATTTTAAATCATGATATTTTTAACATAGCTTTTTGCATTAAAAATAAATGAATAACCAAACTAATAACTTCTGACATTCTTTTAAAATATAATAAATTTGGTGAAAAGTGTATTTTATATTGCATTAAGACAAATTTGAACGAGGGGTATCTGTCTGGGGGGGAGGTTGCCTTTGGTGGATGACGCTTTAAGGGGTTCTAA
Source organism: Cheiracanthium punctorium (assembly GCA_038373885.1). Classification (NCBI taxonomy): domain Eukaryota; kingdom Metazoa; phylum Arthropoda; class Arachnida; order Araneae; family Cheiracanthiidae; genus Cheiracanthium; species Cheiracanthium punctorium. The sequence continues at coordinate 283,119 of JAWZYV010015304.1, forward strand.
TGCATATTCATGTATCATCTAGAGAAAACCAACCAAAACTTCAGATTGTTTGATCAAAAGCCAAGCAGTTGGTCAAAACTCTGGACTCCGCCCTCAGAAATTTGGTAAATTGGGGGGGAAAGGTTACAAGCAAACAGGTATTTTAATTTCCAAGAAGCATAAATGACCATTAGTAAATGTTAATATTGTTACAAATTTTCAGCGTGATCTGCTTTTTGGGGTTTAAAACTCATACTCACCATATCTTATTTGGCACATGGAGCATTAAGTTTTACATTTTGTTGCATGTAAATCAGTTATCTAGAATGCAAGATAAGGGCATTTAATTTTCCCACTAGGATAACATTAGGGTTGGTAGTTTTTTGTCAAATATTGGTGATGTCACTTATCTTGGGTGAGTTTTAGGGACTTATTTGTGCCAAATTTGGTGAAATTTTGCCAAAAACTCACCAAGATTGGCGACATCTGCCGTGATCTTTTAAAGGGGTCTATGATGTTTGTTTTCCATCACAGCATTACACAATCAATATAACGAGAATGATAGAAAATTTACTAGAGATAGATTTTGACAGAACTTTCCAGAAAATTCTTCAAAAGATATAAATGCATGAATAGGGCATCCCACTGAATCAATTTTGACCTGTCTCTTCTATTGAACGTTAGCTATTGAAAGTCATATTGATTTGCACAATTTAGCTGCCAGAAACACAATTGTTTTGCAAAGCTGTATTTTGTTGTATGCTCTGGAGCAGTTCTATTTGAAATATTCTGAGATTTCAGCAAATGGAACAATTTTATAGTATGCAAATTGCAGTATTTGAGGAAATTGTTCTGATTGACGGTCTGTTATCTATAGAATTACTGTTTGTGAATTCCACTAAATTGTGTATTGAAGATTGTTCAACAAGTTTCTAGAAACAATTAAATTTGTGTTTTGTTCTGACATCTTGACTGAAACTTTCTACACACCCCAGACCCCTTCTACACACCCCGCTTTCAAGCAAACACTCCAATATGAGCCCAACAATTCAGCAAAGTTTCTGCAATAATATGAATAATATGCCACTGCATCGGTCTGAAAGTTGGCTGAATTATATTTTTGGAATTTTGAGGCTTTGTCAACTTTTTGATTATGAAAAGACTTTTTACTGTGGTGAACTACAATAGAATGACATAACCGGTGTAAATACAGTTTTAACTTATTCTTGCCAGATATTTTTCAAGATCTCCAGACAGATACTGTTGTGCTATGCTTAGTGATTATCATGACGTTCGTAGCATGGTTATATACCCTAAACTGAAATGTTCTGGGCAAAAAACAGAAATTGCATTGATACTCCCAGGAAAATAGTTACCATTTTCCTTAAAACAGTCACTTTTTAGCTGTTTTTCAAGCAAATAGTATTCATAGTTGCCTGTTCTCAAGTACAGCAGCAAATAGTCACCAGTGAGCAACCTGGAATGATAACGGCACAGTTTTCCACCAGGTGGTGCTGTAGGCTATATTATTCAGTAGCGCATGGCTACTTTACCTAAATGCCACTTTTATGAACACAGTAGTAGTTGTTCTGAAGTTAAGATGGTGAGAAAAGACTTTAATTGGCATACTGCATGCATGCACCATTTAATACTTTTTAACACTAAACTTAAATACTTTCGGGTCAATAAGATAACCTTGTAAGAGATACTTTTAAAAAAATCAAAAATTAAGAAAATGCCTAATATGTACCCTTTACTTGATTGGAAAAATGTAATTACATAGTAATTAATATGTTACAATGAAAGGGCAACTAGAAAAATCTCAAATAAATCAATAAAATGTTAGTTTTTATTAAAAATAGTATATTACCCAGATATCCATGGCTTGATTAATTGGATAATTATTATAAGTATCTAATATTTCTGGTGCTCTGTACATAGGTGTTGTATTTTTGGACATCTAAAAGAATAAACATTTATAATTATGAACAAAGCATTTTAAAGGAGATTAGTTTCAACAGCTGAGTTTCATTTTAAAAGATTAAAAGACAAAAAATTTATGCAATACCTCATCTTCTACTAAACTTCTCTGTATAGCAGTCCACGTATTGTCTGGATGGCATGATTTTGTTGTTGCACTACCAAAGTCACATAATTTGATCTTACCATCAGAGCCTAGCAATAAATTTTCAATCTGTAAATTGAAAAAGAAAAAATATAGAACACCTGTTAATGGTATTTCGAGGGATTTAAAATTTTAGAATGACTTGTGAAATCACACTGGGTTGTTCACATTAGTCAACGTTCAACTGGATTCACATGGCAAACAAAATTTAGCAGATGTGTCAAAATTATAAAGTGCTCTAATTTGATTGTTAATGAATTTCTTTCATCTTTCACATCCATCATACTTCGATTTTATTTTATTTATTTATTTTTTTTTTTTTGTTCCCAGGAAAGATTAAGAAGCAATGTAAAAATAAGATTTAACACAACTTTGTTTTATTGTAATTTTAGAAGATACTACATATAGCTTCCACTGTTAGCCTAATAATAAATAAATATATGGTAATAAATTCCAAATTGCATAGTATTTTTTAAGGAAAGAAAATAATTGTACTATAACAACTAGATAATAAATTTGCACTTTTTATCTAATTGTTATACAGAGTGTCCTGAAAGTTTTTGTACTGACAACATATGAATATTACTTGGATATTTATTTTGCTAAATATCTTTGTACCTTTCATGCGATTTACATTTAAAATTTGACTCAAGCACACAATTCTCTGATTGTGTAATATACTCATTTCACTATGAAGAACAAAATAATACAAGAACTTTATTCGTAGTCAACTTGAATAAGAAAGAACTAAACAATAAAAACAGCTAAAGAATTGATGCAATGGTAAGCAGACAATAAAATTTAATATAAAAAAATCAGGTACAATTACTTTGTTAAGTTGGAGAGCAGGAACTTTTAGGACAGACAGTAGTTCTCATTCTTTAATTAATAAAAATGATTAAGTTGTACTTTCATACTTTCCATTACTATTAAATGCAGTCAATATATTTTTAATAAATGGGTCAAAAATGAATCTTACAAAAGCACAATGGCTGATAAAAATTATTTTAGAAGATGAGAGTAAACGTATTTTGAACAGTGTTTGAAAAAATTTTTAAGCATAAAATGGTAAAAAGCTGCATATATAATCATGGGCGCCGGCAGCATAGGGAAAGGGGGGCAATGCCCCCCTGGATTTTTGTATGCAGTGTTTTTCCTTGCTTTTTTGCTCTTTCCAACATGGTAACCATACGAAGTAGTCTTTGCCCCCCTGGAGTAGTCTTTGCCCCCCCTGGAGTAGTCTTTGCCTCCCTGGGAAATATTCTGCTGGTGCCCATGTATATAATCTGGAACCATAGTCATATAAAAGAAAAAACTATTCACGCACATAATCTAAAATTATCTGCAAACTCATAATAGCTTGTGATAACTAAATTACATAGTGTGTATATGAACACGTGTGTGTATGCATACGCGCACATATCTGTGCAACGAGCTTGCACTATAAGGACTTTTAAAAACATTTCTTTTAGATGGCTAATCATCTTTTAAAAAAAAAAAAACTTGAATTACTGAGAAAACTATCTACAAGGCCTTTGAATGTATCCATGCACAGCATGTGTGCGTGCATCTGTATTATTTGACTATGTCTGCAACAAAACAATGCATTAACCACAGAAAGAATAAATTGCAATTTGTGAGATAGCTTTGAAATAATATTGTTAATCAATATTTTCATTTACATTGTAAAAATGTAACATAATTTAGATGAAGAACAGAAACAACATAATAATGAAATTTTTTTAATAAATTTACAACTAACTTTTAAATCTCTGTGTATAATGGGAGGAGTCTGAGAATGCATATGCTGGACAGCAGAACATGTCTGGTAAAATATCTGGACTACTTGGGCACATGATGGAGGACTTTGTCTCATATTAAGAGCATCAATTAAAGGTCCACCTATTTAGTATGAGAAAATACTGCTGTAAAATACTATGCACAATTAAAAATCAAAATTTAAAATAAGCACTCTTTATTTTTAAAATGCTAATACAATAAGTAAAAAATAAATACACAGATTTCAATACTTATATTATTACATCTATGAATTTTTAAACAAAATTTTAACTAGGGGAAATAATTTTTTAGTATACACCTAATCTTAATTAAAACAAAATCAAATTAAACAAAAATAGTGTGTTTAACCTGTGCATAGTTCAGTAAGTAATAAATATTCTGATTTCCCATGCTCTGAGTGTTCCTTATCTATGGTTGCTGCAGAATAAAAATGTATGATGTTTGGATGACCAGACAGTTTTTTCTATTGAGTGTTAAGAAAAAATACAAAACAATCATTGACATTATTCATAACCATGCACATCATATAAATCCTAAACTAGGATGAATCAAACTGCCAGTGTTAGCCACCAATAATTGAGAACCATGCTTATAGAGTTTCAAAATTCATAGTGGTTGGGTTTGAAATTGTTTTGTATTTGATGTGATCTGAAGAGTAGTTTTTGAAGAGAAATGTTTGTTTACAACCAGCTGACTGAATTCCCCCCCCCCCCTTTTTTTTCCTTGCTTTTTTAATGTTCAGTGTTGTATTTAGGTTCAATGAGTGAGTTTGTTATGTTTTTAAGTTGAATATTGCATAGTGATAGTGAGGCTGTGCTCTGCAAGTATCCTCAGGCCCGGTAAGTCTGCCTTTTTGTTTTCAACAGTATTAGCAAGTTTATATACACATCCTTTATTATCATCACTAGCTGCGTACCTGTTCTTCGCATGGTGGGAAACGCATATTTTCCTTACACATATATAATTCGATTTAAACCCAGTAATGCGGAATCTCAAAACGTGAAAAAATACTTGAATCGTGACTAAAAGTTGACGTCATGAGTGCAAATTTTAGACGATTGCAACATGACACAAAAACTATCAATGTGACTGGCGATCAAAAAAGAAAGAAATTTATGCAGACAGAACTTTTCTCTTTCGAAAAATGCCTGATTTCTACATCATATAATTCTCTTTGTGAGGTTTAATTTATAGCATTAATATATAGTATATACCACATAAATAACATTACATGATGTTGACAACAATTTTATTTTGCATTTTTCAAAGCGTGGACAATGCATTAGCGCAGTTATGTTACACATGAATTTATTAAATTTTACCTAAATTAAAAAACCTACATGAAACAATTGATGCATCATTTACGTTTAAAAGTCAAAAATGTACCTTGCTCCGGTGAAAATCATGTTGCTTTTGTAAATGAAACTTCTGAGAAAAAGCTTATTACCCTTATTGAACTCTTAATGCAGTATCACACTTGTTACATAAAACTGACGTTTATCTCACTGTCAATTCGCACTAAATAAATAACAAATTTCATTTTTCATTTTTTACAGATTACAGTTGACCTCTTTATAACATGGGTCTACAACACGAATTCTTAGAACACGACGAAAACATTACGATCATTTTAGTGTAACACGTTAAAATTGATTTGTACATCCTGATAAAATGAGACATATGTTCTGATATTATGACGCTTTAGCTCCTGTAATTAACATACCTTTTGATTGGCAACACCAAACATCATTGCATTTTTATTGAGCGCAAATAAGTTTTGCCGCGATTATACCGCGCAGTCCAAACTCCAGGTGGAGTATAGCGCAGGACCCGTACAACACGTATTCTTATAACACGGAACGTATCTAATGTGTTACAGGGAATCTACTGTAGTTGAATAGTGTCAAATTCAATAGTTAAGAAAATTCTGGGTTGCCGTATTTAGTAATATTTCATCTCACCTTGGTGGCCGAAATGTATTAAAACCAAATATCCGAACTGTATCAAAAGTAAAATTTACTAAAAGTAAAATTTTTAATTTTGTATAACCCTCAGAACAACTTCGGATTTTGCCATCTACAACGGCTTTTCATGACGTGACAACTGATGCTGGCGTACAGTGGCTTAGCCAAGGAGGGGATAGGGGGTCACAACCCCCCATGCAGAGTTTTTTGCCATACAAAATGTGTATTCTTCACTCCCGTAACATTCCCATGAAAAATTTTTGGCTACTCCTGCTTGCATATAATTGATCTTTTTTTTTTCATTTATCAGTGATCAAATACTTCAGGATCGGAATCTCCGCGGTAAAAAAATGGTCTAAAAAATCTGACACCAGAAAATTCTGATTAACACAGTGGGGTTACACAAATACGCGCCGGACATACGCTCTTGCTTATGTCCGGAGGAGCAAATACATTAGAGGTTATGTGCTGCTCCGGATAATCTGCCATCAAAACAGCAAAAATGACGTAAAAAATGACATCCACACGCGAAGGAAATAAAATTAAAGGTATGTAGAATTGCATAAAAACTTCGATTATTTTTAAGGTGCAAGTCTGTTACAGTTCTACTTGTTTCACATTTGATACGTTTTCACTTTTTCGAGTCTTAAAAGCTGTAGAAAGGAGTGGTTTCACTTAATTGTAAAATTTAACAACTTAAGTGGCAACAATGGATTCCGTTGCTACGGTAACTATAGCAATGTTAAAAATAGAACACGAAATGAGTTATCTATGTTTCCTTTGCTAAAACTGCCATACTGGCGTAATTAACGCCACCAGTCGATGTTAAATAGCTCAAATCACAAATTAAACTTGACACTAAAGCTAATTCGCAATATATTGTTTGGCGGAATTTAAAAAAAATTATGTATGCATACGCTAGTGAAATCAGCTCATCTTAATTGTGGAATGGAATTAATAATACGTACAGAGTTGCACTACATTTGAATATTTTTCGCCAACTTTGCTAAGAAATGTACTAATGTAGGAATCAGCATTTTTATTTTCTGAAATTTGGCGGAATTCCTCTAATTTAAATCAGTTTACTTAATTTGGTGGAAATTCTGTAGATCGTTTAAAATCGCCTTAATAACTTCATTATTTCTGTATGAAAAATCGAAGTATTCTAAATAAAATTTATACTTGTTATTAAAAATACTATTTCGTTACGCTCTCAGTAATTTGCGCCAAGCCCAAAACTGTGCAAATCGGTAGAACCTACTACTTTCTCAAAATAGCCAAATCAGCCATTTTTTTTTTCGCCAAACTAAAAAATATACATATTACTCTCGGAAATCTCCCAATCCCTTATTCTTTTACACATAAAAAAACATTGAATCCCTGCTCTGATTTCACATGCACGCAATACTTTAATTAAAAAATAACTTTGTAAATAATCTAAACAGAAAAAAATCATTATTCTTTTATTTTTACTGCCGGACTCTAAATAATTTAATAAAATAGCCAAACATGGCAACCTCGATGCTTATTTCTCACTTTTTTGACTACAAGGGTTACAATTGCGGAATTACGGAGATCAAAAATTAGCGTTTTTGACGGGGTTTTTATCAATATCTCCTAAAATAATTCGAATTTCGAAATTTAAATTAGCGGAGGTTCTTTCTCGGAATTTTTCGAATCTGTGGACACCTCGATCGAAACTCAGCTTCCAGTAGTTTCGGAGGAGATAATGTTACAGACAGACAGATGCGCACAGATTTTAATAGTATAGATTACACATATTTATGTATGCAATTATCACTTATTATAATACTTATACTACTAATTTTATTATAGTTTACGCACACCTGATCATAAAAGTAAACCTTTATTATAGTTTAAGTGCATGTGATCATAAAAGTAAAATTTCATATCACACATCACTCCCCTTGTCTCCCCCTCCCCCGCCGGTTATATCGCACCCCGGATATATCACCCACATTTCTTGTCTCCCGACAAACGCAATATAACGAGGGCTACAGTATTTACAAGAAAAAAGAAACCATTCATAACTCAATTTTTTGTTTAGTTATGATCAATAGAACTTGTTGCAGACATGTCATAAACACTAACAATAATATATGGAATCACCCAATTGCCTTTCCTATGTGTGCCATCATGTTTTCAAGAACTTAATTTGCAAAGAAAACTATAAATACATAGTTGGAATTGTGTCACTATTCCATCAATTAGACTTTAATATTATTGTTTTTAAGACTATATTACTTAAAAGAATGTGCTACTTGATTTTAAACCTTCTAAATGTCAAAGATCTGACACTATACACATAAAAATCCAAGGTGTAGAAAAAATTTTGAATCTTTAACATGGAAGTCTGAGCTCAAATAATTAGTCAAATTTGTAATCAAATTTTAAAAATGTGTACACTCGACTCTCTGAAAACTGCATATTTATAATCTAGAACTCTATAATCCAGAAAAATTTTTAGAAGTAAACATTTAAGTTTTTGGTTAATAGTTAAGTTAGGTGTAAAATTCAAGTTAAGTTACATTGTATGATTCAAGATGGCAGTAAAAAAAATCTTATGTTCTTTATGTAGTTTTTATTTATTTTACACATTTCTAATTAAAATGGTATTTTTTATCCCTTCCAAACAAAATCTGAACAATAAATAATGAAAAGCACAAGTTAAATCATAATCGACAAGTTTATGAAAGGTTTCCTTAACACCGTAATTTCTTATTTAGAAGGGGATGATGTTTTAGATTGGCTTATTTCTTAGGATGAAATTCTTGTAACTCACATTTGATCATCTCAAGTATTTGCAAACATTCAAGTCCTAAGTGTAAACTTTGAAAGAACAGTAATTGAAAAAATTTAAAAAAATCGTTATATATTGACTTCCGATATTAGATTTCTTTCAAAATCATTCAATGGCATCGAAACAGGATATAATGACAATTACTTGACTCCAAGATAAAACATTTTTTAACTCAAATTAAAAAGCCTTTAACAAACAGCAATTGATTCCAGGTTTGTAAATTTGGAAGAGTTGTAACATATATATTTAATTTAATTAAATAATTTTGTTTTTCATGTATTTCTATATAACTTTTAATTAAACTAAAATGTGAAAATGTACTTAATGTTTATGTTTAATTTATTCATTAATAATATTATTTCATGATTAAAGTAAGGGAATAAGTAAACAAAACAATTATCTACACTCACTTCCAAAAGTTAAGCATGGAGTGGTAAAATGCATAAAAACAGACAAGTATGGATTTGATTGACATGAAATGCTGCAAATAAGCAGGTCTATGTTTATTTGTGAAGCAAAACAGAGAATTACATACAGAGATTGAAAAAAACATTGAATTTTCATAAATTGTAAAATGATGTCACATTTGCGTCATTAACAAAATGATGTTTAAATTAAAAACAAGCGACAAAAACTGACATTGCTTGTTACGAGGTGATCAACCATTGCAAAGTCCAGTAATCACCATTCCTCTTGTAGGGCAGTTCCTAAATCTCAATAGCTGGAGATGTAAAGAGGAGACTGGCTGGAGATGAAAAACGTCTACATATAGCCCAGTCAAAGACAACCCAAAGATTTTCAATTGGATTAAGGTCCGGAGAGTAAGCCAGCTACTCCATACAAGCAATCCCCTTACTCTCCAGAAAGTTGTCAATGATGGCAGCTCTATGGGGAAGCCCATTCCCGTCCATTAAAACAAAGGAGGGACAGCTGCTGCAGCTTACAGTTTTACAATAGGGTCCAGGACTCCATCTCAGTGCTGTACAGCTGTTACAGAACCTTGTCTGTAGATGCACAGGTCGGTGCAATATCCCGATGAAATCCCTACCCAGACCATGATGCTTCCACCGTGGAATGTGTAACATTCGGTAATGGATTAATTGCATCTGCCTTGTTCCCTCCAGAACCTTACAAATTTATCATCGGGTTGTAGGGCAAACTGGACTCATCTATTAACATAACGTTGCCCCAATCAGACACAGTCCAAGTCACATGCTGGCGATACCATTTTAATCCTACCCCTCAAGATTGGATGGATAAAGAAATACGAACTTGTGGTACCCAGGCACAGACCAATCATGTGTAACCTTTGACAAACATTATTGGCAGCTATCATCTTACTAACGGCTGCTGCAACCATAAATGTCACACATAGGGAGGTCGATCTTCAATTCTGCTTCGCTACAACAGTAATATATTGATCTTTGGTGGAGGTCGTAACTGTTGGGCGACCAGTTATAGGTCTTCGGACAACCATTTGGCTGGTTTGGAATTGTTTCCATAATCCTGAAATGATGGAATGATGAATGCCGAAGAAAAGAGCAACATCTGTAATAGACTGTCCAGCTCAATGCATCCAACAGCCCGACAGCACTCAAAATCTTCCATTTGTCTTCTAGAAGTCATAGAAACACACCTAGCTTGAAAAAAAAAATCATACGAATGTTCTAAACACCTTTCAGCACTTACATGATCCTGTAACCCTTCACAATAGCAGCTTCTTGTACGACTGCCTGTTTTGCATATTTCTCAATGCAAAACCGTGATTGGTTGTTACCTAATATATTTGCACACTTCCTCCTACCTTTGCAGCAAATTTGATTGGTTTACAGAAATTAGCATTTTCCTCTCTGTGCTAATTTTTGGAAGTGAGTGTACAATCTGTAAACCCCTTGGCCTAGAGATCTTCAGATTTCAGAGAGTTTACTGTATTAATACATTTAACATATTACAACATTTAATTCAATAAACAGTAAATTATTAAAATTCAGGATCCATGCAAAAGTTTTATGATCAAAGTAATGTAAAACATATTATAGAACTATAACAATTACAAAACAGCTCTTAAAAAAATAATAATAAAATTAAGATTCTCAATCAATAAAGGATACAAGAAATTTGATTTCACGATGAATAGTTTTACTTGTTTCATTATCACCAGCTAAAAGCCTCTGGAAAAATAGAAATTATAAGAACAACACTTATACTATGACTAAAGTAAAGTATCATGGCTCTTTTCTTCAACATGCATAGAATGAGATATATTACCTTTAATGCATATTCTTTGCCAGTACTAATATCTTGGGCAACAAACACATAGCCAAATCCACCTATTGACAATTCAAAATATATATTACACATATATAAGTACACTAAATATTAGTACTGATCTTCATATAAAATGCTAATAGAATTTATATTTAAATAATCTTTAAAAAAACTACACAATTACATTTTTTTTTTAAAGTACTGTTTCTTTTGAAAACAAGTTTTCTTTAAAAATATACCATCCAACACGTATTCTTTCTCACATATTTTCTTGCCAAAGACCAGAAATAATTAAACAAAATCAATGGCTATAATGTATTTCAGTTGCTTTCATCATTTAAAATGTGCAATAAAATGGTTACTTTTTTTCAGTATCTGTTTAAATTAATTTTTTTTTTTCAAGTTTTGCCAAAATGGTGCCAAAAATGTGGCACATTTTAAAAGGTAAAGTACCAAATTTTCTTTTAAAATACAAACTTTTTTTTATTACTAAAAAGAAACATTATTAATATATTATATAAATGTGAAAGTTTGTTTGTTTGTCTGGGACTCCTCCCACACCATCCGAACTATTGGCTTCAAACTTTGCGCATGTATGTAAAACGACATAGAATAGTCCATAGTCAACTTTAAAATTCTGGAATTAAAATTCTGAGTATTACAAACAGTCAAAAGTGAAAGAGTATGTGAGAGGAAATGTGCAAGGTTATAAGAAATAGTACAAAAATTGAAACAATGGGGCGAAAGGCAAGAGAAGGTTTATGAATTTTAGGAAGGGCCTAGAAACTGTTAAAAACACTTATGATTTTGTTAACAAAGTTAAACTTCTTTCTCCTACTAATTGTAAAAGCCTTTCTCTTGATGTTAAATCTTTATTTACTAATGTTCCAATCCAAGGTGCGATTGACTGTTTGGGAAAACGTTTACGTGAGTTCCATTATTCTTCTATTGAGATTAAGGAGTTTATAGCATAGTAAGAGTTTGTATTAAACAAACTGCTTTCATTTTTAATGGTTCATTCTATAAACAAACCGAGGGTCTTGCTATGGGTAATTCTCTCTCACCTCTCTTATGTGATATTTAAATGCATTATTTTGAAGAGAAGCTCTTCAAGGTCTTTAATTTACCATGCTGGGTCAGATATGTCGACGATACTTTCATTCTAGTGGATTCCAATTTACTTTCGATTGTTAATTCTATTGATCCCTGTATCCAGTTTACTCTAGAAGAGAAGTGCAACAATTCTTTACCTTTTTTGGATGTTCTTGTTTCTAGGAATCCTGACAGTTTCTCTATTTCTGTTTTCCGCAAACACTTTTCTATCTCTACCTCCTCATGCCCTATCTAATCATCCTTACCAGCAAAAACTTTCTGCTTTTAACACTTCTATGTTTCCTGCTATCAAAATTTGCTCTGACTCTTCATCTCTTAATAATGAGATTAATTACTTAAAATCCTTAGCTGTCTCTTGTGGTTTCAGCCCCTCTAATATTGATAAAGCTCTTTCTAAATTTAATAAGCCTATTACTTCTACTACTACCATTAATTTTCATAATGAATTAATTGTACTACCTTTCTTTGCACCTTTATGCTACAAAATTTCTAAACTTCTCAAAAATTTCGGTTTCAAAGTCATTTTTAAACCTGTTGTTAAACTTAAATTTTCTTCCCTTAAAGATCCTATTCCTACTGAGAACAGCTGGGATATTTATTACATTCCTTGTGGATCTTGGTAATTTGGGCTATATTGGTCGGACCAGAAGAGCTCTCAAATTTAGGCTCAAAGAGCATGAGAGATATGTTTCTAAGCACAAGCTTTCCAAATGCTCTATTGCCTCACATTGGAATTCTAATCATCGTTTTCAATTTTCTAAGGCTAAAATATTGTGCACTCCTCAGTTTTTGTCCTATCTTGATTTTTTGGAAAGTTCTTCCATTACCCAGCACTTGGAACATCTTGTGAACGATGGTTCTTCCGTTCCTTTTGTTCATTCTGCTTGGAAACTGCTGTTGTAAAGTTCTATTCACTTTCTCCTTTTTCTTCTGCTTGCTACCATTTTTCTTTTTGGGCCCGTTTACATGTGCAAAAATGCGGAGTAAATCCCGGGACTTACACTGCTTTCTACCCCACTTCCCCTACTTAGGGGAAAAAATGCGGGGTAGAAAGATTCCTGGTCGAAAGGAGGGTTAATGCAGAGTCAACCCCGCTTTCCCATGATGCATTGCGAATTTTTCCCTGTACTCCGCTTTAACCCAGGATTTTCCATTTTCACATGTAAACGGGCCTTTTCTTTCTTCCTTCCTTTTTTTTTTTCCCTTCCTAATCTATTATTTTGTTTGTCCTTTTTTATTTTGTTTTGGTTTTTGTGTGTGTGTTTGTCCTCTCTTTATGTTTTTATTTTTTTTATTCTTTTTATTAATTAAATAATAATTTTTTAAAAAATTATATAATGTGCTGTCCTGTATGTCGTATTTTTTTTTAAGTGTTTTTAGGTTATTTTGTTTGTTCTGTTTTCTTTTGTGTGTGTGTGTGTGTGTGTGTGTTTCTTTTTTTGCTTTTTATTATTATCGTTATTATTTATTTATGTATTATTGTTTGGCCTTCTTTTCTTTTCTTTTTATCCCATCCCCCTTTTCCCCCCCTTCTCCATGGTTTTGTTCTTTGTGGAATTTTCTTTTTTCCATATGGCAACATGCTTGTTTGTTTATCTTTTGCAGTTCCCTCTGTTTAGTGATTCAAAGGGCTTTGTCTGATGAAGGCCAATAGAATTTTTGGCCAAAATAATTGTAGCATGTTATAAGTAACATGTTTTTCTTTTTTCACAAAGTTTTTATTTATTTTATCGTTTTAACACCAGTATTTTGAGTGTTCTTTCCGTTTTAAATGTCCACAATGTCCGATAAAAGTGGATCAGTGACTACTAACACAGGATTATTATTATTATTATTATTTTATTTTTTTTTTTTTGCTTTCAATAACTCAAGTGAAATTGACGTCATTTTGATATCACGAGTTTAAAAATGATTTTGACGTAAAAATTATGCAGTGGATAAAATAATGTTAGGGTAAAAGGAGATTACTTTTTGTGAGTTTAATAAATCACTTTAACTATCAATTTAAATTTTAAGCATCTCTAAAGTAAAAATTATGCCACAAGCAAATTATTTTCATTAAGTTTTACAATTTCAGTTAGCTGGAAATATCTCATTGGAAGAGGAATTAACCAGTGTGAATCTCCTTTTTCTCTAGACCAGGACAGTAGATAAACTGAGGAGCCATCAATTAAAATTTAAGCTAATGTATCATTTACGAATTCAGACCTTTATTTTAACATCTGGTCCTTACGTCACATTGCTGGCTTTTTATATAAAAAGGAATATTCGCTCGAATTCCCAAATCTAACCCTTTCCTGTAAGTAAAAGTATACTGGATTTATTTGCAATGTTTCAATTGAATGTGAACTATCTGATTGAAATTTAATTTTTAATTACAAGAGTAAAACAAAAGCACATCTGTTTTTACAGACGACATCAGCGCACACAATTTTCCATGGCAACAACTGTCTTTTTTCAAATGTCATGTTTTAAAAAGAACTAGAAATCAAAGTCTCTTGTGGAGGCAATTACAATGGGTGCTAGAAAAAATAATTGACGAAAATATGTCTACACTCAATACATTTAATCTTCATCCACCTAAAATAAAGAACTTCATGCTCAATTTTTATTATATACCCAAATTGAATTTCAGGCTCTTCTGGAAATGCGTGGAAACATTTTGCGTTCGAACGATTTCATTTTGTGTAAACAGCCTATATCAATGCTTCAAACAGACGATCATTTTAATGAAAAAAAATTAAACTTTGTATCTGGAAAAACAATGAAAAAAATTGGAATAGCAATTTTCTATTCAAAGCCTGATAACCGTTATTTCAGTATGACGTCATTGTCACTTCAAACAGCTAATTTCGTTACACAAATGATTGACTTAGGAAATAAAATGGAACTCTAAAGAGTGAAACATTTATGTAAACTTTATGATCACGTCAACTTATATATCAACTCAATGACACAAACTTTAGGTCAAGTATCAGAAAATTTTGCTTTTCTTTTAGATTTCATGCCACTGGAATTAATTCAAATTACACATGTAGCAAAAATGTTCGTTTCCTACCGTGTGGAGAACGAAAACACAGCTAATAATTTTATACAGGGATCACTCTAGAGCGTTTCAGGTGGGCGGCCCGCCCTGGTGCCCTTTTCCCAGTAAAATGCCGCCCTCCTTGCCCTTTTTCTTGATAAAATTCTGCCCTCCTTACCTTTTCCTTGATAAAATTCCGCTTTTTTTTTCCCCAATCAAAATGCCGCTCTCCTTTTCTCCACCCCTCCTTGTTTCCCCTTTTCTTTGATTCTTGTTACCATTGCTGGCGCTCGGCTAGACCGGGGACACGTGGTCCCGGCTAGACCCCAAAAAAGCCTCTCTCCAACAACAACAAAAGGAAGTTGATTTGTTTATTCTCTTATCAATGATGTGTGAGGGAGGAGGGGGGGGGGCATCTGCTCAGTCGCCGCTCTTCTCCCTCCCGACCTGAGAGGGTTAAAACCGTTTTCTGTAGCTTGAGGTCATAAAATATCTCATTAGAGAAACAATCTGTCATCCAGAAGAGTAGTCATAACAATAAATTACTTCCTACTGTAAATGGCGCTTTACCATGTTTTATAAATGCTGGAAGTAATCAATAAAGCCACTTGGTTATTGTTCATTTTTTCAGATTTTCAAAACACATTCATCCAAACTTAAGGCTGGCTGCACGGAAAGTTCAAGACAAGGGCAATTCCGGAAGTGTGGGGTGACCCCCCCCCCCCTACACACACTCCTCCCCGTCGATGTACTAAAAAGAATAGGAAAAAATTGATTCATTGACAGGGTGTGCAGCAGTCAGGAAATACTACTTTAAAATATCGAATTTCGGGTAGGCATCGGGGCCAAATTGATGACCAATAATCTGAAGTAGAAAGGCCATGCAATGATTACACTAAAAGCAATCATTAAGAACAACGTGCAAGAGTGCATAACATCCGTGGGGAAACAACAGAAGCTGCCGTGATTTATGTGGCTATGTCTAAGCTTATTGTTTACTAATTCACAACTGCATACTTATCAAACATAACATCCTTACCGGAAATCATTTTGAACTCCCTTCTTTACCCCCCAACTGAAAGCGTAATGTGCCAGACGGCCCTTTTACATTGCTGAAAAACAAACATTCCAGGGGCATCTTTCAGATCACGCAAATGAAAGAAAACAGAAAATATAATTATTTATAAAAGGGCATTTTATCTGGGTGTATTTAAAAAAAAAAAAAAAAAAAAAAAAAAAAAAGGCTGATTGGAATTTTGTGAAGGAACAGTTATACCTCCTGTTTTGTAAAGGGTCATTTAAACGTCGATTTTGACTTCATTGTATTGTCTCCTGTATAAGGAAAACTGTATGGTAAGGAAGGAGAAAAAGTTTTGGCAAATAAGAATGAACGGACCGACATACCAAACCATAGGGGGGAGAAAAAGGGCTGCCAGACGTTAAAGGGTAGAGATGGCCAATGATTCGATGAGTCGAATCAGTGATTTGAATCTTGGTACTGAGTGGCTCAGTCTTTACACTCACTCTCTACTGATTCGAATCACAAGCCCTCAACTGTGGGGAAATACATTCCAAGTGCGAAGGGAAGGAAAACTTATTTTCCCTTTGCCGTTCCCAGAGATTTTCCCTTACTCTTTCAACTCTTTTCGACTCTTTACGACTCTGAGTCGATAGATGATTTGAAACAGCAAATGAGTGGGTGTGGGTGAGTTGGTCACTGAGTTGGTGCAGCAACGAATCTTTACTGATTCAGTGTTTCGCTCTGTTTCGGTGATTGTATACGATCGTTGAGATTCGTTAGTTTTTCGAATCTTCTATGGACTCAGAGTCGAAAGGAGTCGAAAAGAGTTGAAAGGATGTTTCATTTAATAGAAGTTTTTTTTTTTTTTCGAATCTTTGGTGTTTCATTTCTTGGTTGGTGGTTGGATTTAAAGTTTTATTTGTCTGTGGGTGTGGAGTGGGTCGAACATCGTTTGCTTTTGGCGGGGGGCATAGGCGTTACTTCCTAAGGGCAAGAGGGGCCAATCCCCTCAACCCCCGAAAAAAAAATTAAGAAAATTCAAGTATCAGAGCTATTTATAATAATGATATTTTCTACAATCGGAAACATTTTGTCACCCCATCCAAATATTACATGCCAATTTATGCCAATGCTCGTGGAAGAGCGGGGGGTGTCTCAAAGTTGTTTAAACCTTTTTCCTTCGGGGGGACTACCTCCTTCCAACTTGTCTGGCTGGTTTAATATTTGTTTAAAATTTAATGAAACATCCCTTTTCTACTTTTAACTTCAATATGTGTCCCCCTGCCCCCACCCTTAAAAAAAAAAAAAAAAAAAAAAAAAAAAAAAAAAAACCCGGAACGTTAAGTTTACATGGTGGCGGGTTTTCATGTGAAGGGAAATAGAATGAAATAAAGTTAGGATTGTGCTTGTCACTTTTAATGAAGGATACAGGGGCGGTATTAAGCGCTCCCACAAAAGGACTTTGTAATAAGCAAAATAACATTTCGCTTTATTGCTGCAGATTTCGTTTAAGATATTTTTTTTACCTTGTTTGTCGTTTAAGGGGAATGATTTTATTTTCTTTCGTAATTCAGAGAAATACAAAATAGGGTCTAAAGCAGTGGCATAGTTAGTGTTATTGACAGTGGGCGTAGCCAGGATTTTATTTTGGGGTGGGCTGGGTATCAAATTTAAAGATAAAGTTCAATTGTAAGCTAAGTAAAGGGTCCCATTTTTTTGGGGGGGGCAGCAGCCCCTCAGTAGGACTGGGCCAAAAATCGATAAATATCGACATATCGGTTTTATTTCAACATCAAATATCCGATATTCCCATTTTCATTTCAGTGAAATCTCGAATTCGATAAAGGTCAAAAATACAGGCCGGCCAGGGGCGTAGCCAGAAATTTTTCATGGGGGGGGGGGGGTTATGACTACTGCAACTCATGTATATGTATACGTGTGTGTGATAATGTAGTGAAGAATATACATTTTGTATGGCAAAAAATTCCTCATGGGGGGTTATGACCCCCCTACCCCCCCCCCTTGGCTACGCCTCTGAGGCCGGCGATAAGAAAATCCTGAGATCAATACCAGCTTGTGATGCTTTTGCTACTGCTTTCTCTCCGTTGATGATGATGCCTGATCACGGAAAAAACAGCTCCATCATTTATTAGTCTAATTACCATAATTAATTAACGTATATCTCGGAAACTATCCACCGGAGTGCGTTTTTATTGATTCTCGACCCCCCCTAGACTCAACACCCCACCGACACTTAAAATTTCAAATGCTTTGACACCAAACTTAACCTTTTAATCTTACAGGCCCAGGGGGTCATACGAAGCTTCCCTATATTTTCAATTTGATCATTTTAAACACTAGCCTCCTCCGGTGGCATCTCCAAAGTCTGGAAACCATCCCAGAGCCAATTCCTACATGTTTGCAGTCCTTTTAAGCCTCAATCATGGTTAATTAGTCTAATTATCATAATTAATTAACGTATATCTCGGAAACTATCCATCGGAGTGCGTTTTTATTGATTCTCGACCCGCCCTAGACGTACACCCCTATCGATACATAAAATTTCGAATACTTTGACACCAAACTTAACCTTTTAATCTTACAGGCCCAGGGGGTCATACGAAGCTCCCCTGTATTTTCATTTCGGGCAGTTTAAACACTAGTTTTACTCGAGCAAGGAGAGAGAGATGCTAGCTGCCCGAGAACTCAGCGAAGAAGAAACCCGATGAATGGGTGAAGGGTGTTTAAATAGTACGGCTTTCAGCACAGAGAGAGGGAAAATTTCTTTAGTTGTTTTAATGATTCAAGATTCGAATCACTGATTCGAATCATCGAAGTAGTGAGTGAGTTGAGATTCGAATCAGTAAAATGAGTCGAACCGCCCATCTCTATTAAAGGGTTGCCGGGTGCCGCACCATGTTTAATCGGTCGAGAATTCACACTGTGGAATGTGAAATGGGATAAATATAGGTCAATCATTGCTCAAGGCTGGAATAAAAGGGGGGGGGGTAGAAATAGTGTAAGACTGCATTTCTTCATTCTTGGGAGTGAACAACAAAGCATAGGAGTGATTTTATTGGGATTTAATGTCTTTTTAAAGAGCGGCCATAGGGGTACACTACAGAGAAATGCTATTGGTATAGGCAGGGCCGTAGCGAGCAAAAAATGATAGAAGACTGAAAATTTATAACTTAATTAAATTTTTTAAACTTAATTAATGTATGGGCACATCTTACAGACTGGGAATTTTCTGTTTGGAGACCATATAAAAATGTACATTTGTATTTATTTAGATTTAATCTTCCAAAAATTATAATCATTACTGTAAAATTCTGTACCCCCCCTTTTTTTAACATAAATTTGTGATTTACTGTAAAATATTTAAGGAATAGAACCCCAGGTCAGTGTTTTTGGGATATTCTGTGTACACTGACAAGTAATTTTTCTTTAATGGTACAAGTTGAAATTAATTTTTAAAAATATAATGTTAGCTAATTTCTCCTATCTATAATTATCTGCAACTTATTTTTGATTTCCCTTCAATTGTTGAAATTTAACTAGATTTAAAAATTGCCTTTTTCACATCTTTAGTATTAGAGTATTTCCAGTCGAAACTGACAGACATTGTAATATCTAAAAATTACTAAAGTTTGAATTTGGGGTGTAAATAAAAGTGTTTAGTACCTGCAATTTAAAATCAAAACTACCATGGCCTACATTTATTATAAAATCTATTTTTTAATCACTTAAAAGTAAAAGATTTAAAGCTTTATATTTTTAATTTTAATCAATTTAAAAAAATATATATTGTTCCAAGTTATGACTATCCCGAATGCTCGGTGAACAGGAATTATTCAGTTTTGGCCAACTTTTTTTAAGGGAACTAACTATACCCATTTTATTTTTAATTTTAAAAAAAATATTCAATTCTATTTCGTGATTGCTTTCTTGCTCAAAAATGAAATAGAAAATTGGAAGAAGTTCACAAAATAAGGAAAGATTCACAGAAATAGAAAAAATTCACAAAATTAGGTAAAATTTCACAAAAATAGGACTCTGGGAAAGAAACCTGGACTGACCACTGCTAGAGGTCAAGTCGCCCAGGACAAACCTTTGTTTTGGCGCTCCCTTCTTTCCATTTCAATTTTGACGTAACAGCACTATGCCTGGGCAAGTGTCCCGTTTCCCCTCCACTAGTTGCAGACTAGCATATATACAGAGAGAAAAGTTGCAGTGACGCTGAATACGATAAAATATGAATCTAAAACAGAATTTTTTCTGTCATTTTTGGGTTTGAAAATTGGCATAATTATTAAAAAATTGTCGGCAAAACCAGATTTCCGTTATTTTACGATTACAAAATTTATTTATTTTTATGCTTTTTTTGTTGAAATAAAGCATAATGGGCGCCTTACACAATTTTTGTAAAAGTGTAGATTTCATTGAATGAAAAAATTTGGTTTCAAAATTTGTTTAATCATTTGCTTAAAAAATTGCTATTAAGAAAACACATTTTCGGACATAAAAGTTTGTTTATAAAAGCTACCCTTATGTATTTGTAGACAATAATTAGAAAAGTTGCCCTTTTTGTGTGATATGATATGCCCTTTTCCCAAACACTGCCCTTTTTCTGTAATGTGCACCCTGCCCTTTTTCATTTCTAGAGTGATCCCTGTTTTATATATTTTAATTTACATTGAAAAATACATACACCATTGTTGCATTTTTACTTCACATTAGATCAAAAATAAAACTTTATAAAAACGATACTGCTGAGTTGGTAATGGCAGGAAAAAGAGTAAAAAAGAAATTCCTGATTTCTGGAAATTGGAAAAGATGAATTACAGTAGAGGAAAAGGTAGTAGTATGCAGGGATGCAGAATTTGTCTAAACACACGAACAAGGTTCATGGGAAAACTTGTAGTACTAGTGAAATTTTTGTCCTGACTGTATTTAAAGAGGGGGGGGAAGTTCCTTTTTTTTAGGAATGCAGTTGTCATCAAAAGTACCTAGCCTATTAAAAATGGCAGCTCTTCTTATGCTCATCCTTCATCTGCCCACAGTCTATTCTTCTCATTTAACTGAAATGTAGTGTAGCAGCACAAAATCACCTTTGCGCACACAACACCCGGCAATTGAAGGCCAGTCGAATGAGAGAATACCTTTTGGCTCGGCTGGAAAATATCTCAATCTATCATGCAGATTTCACGGGTTCAAAACCAACTCCCGGCACATGCTCTCCCTTCAGTTGCGTGATAAATTATGTAAAACATCAATGTAAATTTATATTTTCATTTAAAAAATATTATAATTCTTTAAATCAGTTAGAATAAATTTTAGTAATAATAGTCTCTTAAACTGGAATGAAAATATGCTACACAGTTTGGGGAACATTTTGGACAAAAGAAATTATGTTCAGGGGAAATATTGGGCCCTGAACATTTTTTGCTACCCTGGTAATATGGAACCTTATGGGGATTACAACTCATATTCTGGTATCAAGTGACAACGAGTTGCCAAAGAAAAAAAAAAAAAAAAAGCATGTAAGCTTGAGTATTAAATAAATAATTAATTAAACAAGCAAAGATTTCATCATTCTAAGTTTTTGGATCAAAAAAGCAGCAGACATTAGAATTAGTGTGTCTGTAAGAATCCCTTATAGGGTCATTCCATGTCAAATCAACACACTGATTCAGACTTGATGTCTCAGATTTTCATAATTTTTGGTATTCAGTAATATATCATTGACTTATGAAAAATACCAAATTTCAGTTATGTAGCACAATTATTTTTGAAGTTATTAATTTTTAAAGACTTAAATTTTTATGAAAAAATTCATATTTTGACACCTTTAGATGCTTATAGGCTGGCAACCAGTGATGGTATAAAGCTGAGAGTGGTCTCATTTTAAAGCTGTTGAATGGGGCTTTATACCATCACTGGTTGCCAGCCTATAGGCATCTAAAGGTGCCAAAATATGGATTTTTTTTCATAAAAATTTAAATCTAAATTAATAACTTCAAAACTAATTGTGCTACATAACTGAACAGTGGCGCACCCAGGATTTTAGTTTAGGGGGGGGGGGGCTGGGTAACAAATATTGCTGAACTCGGTTATAGTGACCTCAATTATAGTTATAACTCTTATAACGTCAAAATATTCTGTGCCAGTCGACTTGCCCGTAGAACACAACCCCATGAGCAATGTAACTCATTTTAGAATCAAATAATTATAAGATCTTTTCAGTGATGTTGTAACCAAGTTTATCCGTGTTTCATGTTCTAACTAAGTTTTTATTTAAAAACTAACATCTTTTTTTCGTAAAAAGTATTTTAGAAATAATTTGAAGACAATTAAAAAAAAAAAAACATTTAACTCATTAGTGACAATTTTCAATACTTTTCACTTCTAATTTCCCACCTTTAGGGGGGGGCCTCAGCCCCCATAGCCCCCTCCATGAGTGCGCCTATGCTGCCCATACAGTGTAATGTATTGGAAATCTTTTGAGTGCTCCTGTAGTAGAACTATAAATGTTACATACACCATTTTCAATAGGGTACATGGTATAGTATATAGCAATAACATATATACATTTCGTAGAAATTGATGCATATTTGCGGAAGTTAGAGCACAGACGGACAGACAGACAAACCAAAATCATAAACAACTGAAACTGTAACTGAAATTTAGTATTTTTTCGTAAGTCTGTGGCATACTAAAAATCATGAAAATCTGAGACATCAATTCCGAAAATCTCCTAAAATTGTGTTGATTTGACATGGAATGACCCTATATCTAATTTTAACAACAGTGCTACAGTATGTCAGTGTAATCCCAGACCACTCGGAAGCAGAAAGTGGGTAAAATTGCGATGTATATCTCAGAATAATCACAGTCTTTGCAGAACATTTCATCTTTTAAAAGAAAGAAGATATAATGATATGTTCTGCAGAGTAATTAAAGCAACCTCCCCTTTATGCTATGCCTTCTCTCTTCACTTTTTGCGCAATTTTTATATCTATTTTGCATTATACCATGGTCTTCCAGATTTGGACAAAATGCCTGCTGAACATTTGCAACTATTTGAAGTCATGTTGCAGAGCACTGGATATAAGTCTGCTCCTGGGCCAGACCATGGTTAAGAGGTTTCTTGCCAAATATAGCAGATATTGACAAGCGGGGTTCAGTATTGCTATAAGGCTATTTCTAAAATATCGTTGTTCCCCTAACAAAGTTAAAAATGTTGATCAATATACCAAAAAAAAAAAAAAAGTATTTTTGTACAAACAAAAGTATCAAGAAAGTAAACAGAAATTTTTTTATGTTTACTAGATTAATCGATTACTCCAAAATATGAGAATGGGGGTTTGTTTGTTTGTGGGATTACGGCCGATTAGCTACGCGTGGGCTCTAGGCCGATGGGTGGGGTGCCCTCCGTGGGGGTCTTTCTAAGGGGTCCTAACCCGTATTTACGCTAAGTTTCGGAGAAAACTCAATACTACGGAATTGATTTTGACAAAAAGTGAGTCAGCTTTACGGCTCCTTCACAAAATTATAATCGATTAAAACGGCCCTTTCATCAAAATACAACAAATTAAAGTAACCCTTCATAGGCATTTTACCTTATATTTTAATTTGTTTTGTAAATTATTCACAAAATAAAAGTGATTTTTAGAAAAATTTGCATGAAAATTCACAAAAAAAAAAATGTTGAAATTGACAAAAAATAGACTGTTTTCAAAAAATGGGACCCTGGAAAAAATTCGGTAAATCATTAGCAATTTATGCAATAGAATTATAGTAATTATTATTTAATTTTAATATTTAAAATATTTTCAAAACTGGTAAACCTAAATTTTTAGTGAAATAGTAATTTAGCCATAGCTTGCAAAAATTAACAAATTGGTGTGGTAATGGAGCATATACCTTATTAACAAATAAAACTCAAAAAATAGTGTTAAGAGATGATATAAATAAAATTTCGTAAATTAACACATAAGTACATAAGTATCTTGCTGTGTGTTAATTTACAAAGTTTTATTTATAAGATATACAGGGGTCGCGCTGGCTTTTATTAAAGTTTCGCCAATCCATTCACAAAATTAGATTTTGCCGGACATTATTAAGAAATGCAATTGCCAATATTTTCGCCAAACCGTATTTTCTTTCGCCAAACTAATTTTATTATCACAATTTGGGACGGTGATCGACAGCGCGACCCTTGCATATACCATATTAGCCCAATATAAAGAGATGTTTTTTTAACTGACTATTTCTAATATAAAAAAACCTGACTCGTGCCAAATTTGAGGACAAAATACATGATTTTTTAGTATTTACATATTATCCAAGAGGTCATTCCTGCCAAATTATTTTTTTGTCAAATGTGCTGGCAAACTGTTGCTAATGGTTTTCCAAACCATCAATAATTTCATGTGTCCAGCATTTATCTTGGCCAAAAATCATTCTTCTTGGCAGACCTCTGGGATAATGCATAAGTACCAATTTTTCTAATTATCTTGATGAAAAATTTCATCGTCGCGTTATATTCGGGCTAATACAGTACATATATTATAAGCTAGCATTACTAGTGACACAAGTAATCAATTTAAATAAAATGGAAAGTTGCTTTCATGAAGAACTGTAATCCGAAGAAATTTAGACTTAATTTGTTAAGCAAAAATCCACTTTCCAAGGAAATACAACTACTAACAGCGATTGAATAAGAAAGTCTAATCATCCTGGTTAGAGCTACGAAATATCACATTTGCTCCACAAAATAAAAAAAAAGTCTGCATAAGGCAAATTTAACAGATGAATAGTAAATTTTAAAATGGGTTTTTATTTCAATCCAAATGAAAGAGGAATATCGAATTGAAACTTTTAGTTTTAGATAAACTAGAATCAAATGATAATTTTAAATAATGAGAATATTTTTTTTATCCTGATTTTTCTACTATTTAAATATACATTAACTCATTCACCGTAAATAAGATTCTACACATTAAGGAAATGTATTTTTAACAGCCAATTCATACATTCATTTTTAATAACCAATATATGATAAACAATTAGGAAGTGATAAAGATGAGTTTTTTCCAATCAACAGGCTTATTCATTTAAATATAAAATAAAATGCATGATTAACAGGAAAATTTTCTCGGTAAATAGCGCGAAAACTGTTCAAGCATAATTGCTGATTCACAGGAGTCACCAATAACGCAATCAAATATTGGAATGGATTTCTAACACCAAAAATACAAACAAATTAAAATGTTCATTAATAGTTCTCTAGCTCTAATTTTCAGAATGAAAATATACTGCATGCGAAGGGCGTCTCACCTTCAGCAATTACTCTTTTTACTCTTAGTTTTTGTTTGTCAAGTTCGACAATGTTTCCCACGAATCCATGCTCTTCTCTAGGTGCATTGCTTGAAAAATATCCGAAAGCAGATTTAAAAAGATCAGACATTTCTTTCAAGATTATTTTTTTTATTAAGTTATTCGTACATAATGCTGAACATCTAATTTACAGTTATTCGTCTGCAAACAAATCCTGAAAGTTGCGGAGCCATGAGTGTTTAGCTTTCTTCTTCGAAAAGAGGAAGAGAGAGAACCCACCTGCGGAAAAGTTATATAAATGTATATATATAAATATATTTATTTATATATATAAATTCATATACATAACTGTAGATAGCTATGGATATTTTTAACAAATTATAATATTAAATCTTCTATTTTGAGTGAAACGATTTTGTCAAGAAAATATTTTGAAAAAAATAGTTGTTTAACAGAAATCGAAAAAGACTTAAATATGCATATATACATATGCATATTACATTTATTAGATTATTATTTTTGTTTAAAAGTACAATAAGTATGAAAAATTGAAATATTTAATTTAACAAAATTTTTAGGAAGGAGTAAAACAAGTTAACTTAACAGTTGCGTTAGTTTTACATTTCCAATCACTTTGGACGCACTCTATCCTAGAAAGCAGTCAAAACTTATGAGTGCCATGTACTGATTATTGATGTCCCTGTTGCTTTTGCGCACAAAAACAAACAAATCTCTCTGAAGTCCAATGTTATCGATCTGTTGATTTTGAACTAATCCTGTACCGTTATTTTTTTCAAGCGCCACCATATGATATTTTTAAATTATTAATTTTACCGCGTAAGTAAATAATATTGAAAAAAGAAAGTGCCGTTATAGCAAAAATATTTTTATTAGTCTAATTAACTTTTGCATCTTTTAAAGCTCGTTTCTGTAGTAGTATCTTTAGGCCATAGTATTCTTGATACAATATTATGCTATTATATTTTGTTACTGTTGACTTTTTCAGTAAATAGTTGCTATCATATTATTCAATAAATATAATATTATGAATTATATTTTTAGATCTAAGTGCAAATGAAATGAGTGAATTTAAAATCCACCATCATTTGAGTGAGCTCATAAAACTGTTGGGGTAAATATTAATTTATTTTTATGACCATATCTCCCTATTAATGTTACAGAAAACAATTGATTTGCTTGTTTTATTACATTACATTTGCAGTTTTGTCACATAGTTCGGTCTAATAGTATACAGTGTAACTTTGATAACTTGAAAACCGTATCTCGAATTACCGTATTTACCCACGTATACGTCGATCCCGCGTATAAGTCGACCCACCACTTTCTACCTTATCAAGAAACTTTAATGTACTAAATGTACAATAATAAAGATAATAATATACAAAAGTAGTATACAAAATTAAACTGAAAATAATAAGTCCGATTCAGTATCGGACTCGTCAAACAATACACAAAATTCCTTCGTCGTCATCGGCTCATCATGATACACGCATTGGGTTATGATCCCTTAAAAAGACCTCAACGGGGGCACCCTACCCTTCGGCCTAGAGCCCACAACAACAGCAACATGATACATGTTTTCAACCTTTGTATCGCTACATTCTTCCTAGTATGGAAATCAACCTTAAACGACGTCACTGTGTTATGGAATGCGGGAAGGGAACAATTGTCTTTTAAAAGGGTATTTTTGACTTCTGACCGTCGTATAGGTCGACCCCCCCCCCCCCCCACTTTAAAGCCTTTTTTTTTTTTTTGGGTCCAAAATTTCTTGACTTACACGCGGGTGAATACGGTAATATTTTTTCTCTTACCTACTGACACCCTCTTATTTCACCTCGTAATTTCGAAAACTTGAAATCTCAAAATTTTTGTATGTCCCTTTCCTTTCGACTTTCAGATATCCAGGTTGTGGTTGTAAGGGAGAGTGGAGCACCTTTGAACACATGTTAGATAACTATTTTCAATTTTCACCAAAAGCAATTTTATATTTAGTTTGGATATTTATGCATTAAGTAAAATTAATTTCAACGGATTAGTTCTTGTACATAAAACTCAAAAAGCATTTTTAAAAACCTTTAAAATGTTCCAACCTGGGGCAGGTAGGACACTGACAGTAAAACTTTACTACTTACAAATGACTAAGTATGATTGAAAAAAGACTTATTACAAAATCGGTACTTCCGTATTATACTGGCAGTCTGCCAAGACGAGCGATTTTTCACCAAGATAAATGCCAGACGCATTAAATTATTAATGGTTTGGAATACGATTGGCAACAGTATGCCAGCACATTTTACAAAAAAATAGTTTGGCAGGAATGACCGCTGGGATAATACATCAAAAAGTCTTTATTTATAGAATAAGTGTTACAAGTGAATTTACTAATCCATTATGGTCATGGATATTATATTTTGCATTAAAAAATTGCCCCTTCCTTAAATTCTACTTGAATGCATCTTAGTGTTATTATCTCTCTTGAACTGTCTAGTTTTAAAAGAATGTCTTTGGAATCACAAAGGATTCGCCCTCTTTGTCTGGATAATAAAATGAAAAATCTCGTTCGTGCCTTGTCAAAAAGGACAGTTCATTGCCCTCTTTTTTCTGTACATATCCTAAGAAAGCAACAATTGAATGTCTGTCAGAAAACTTAACTAGAGTGCAGTCTCCTGTATTATATGTAAGAGACTGCATGTTATTATCTCCTACAAAATATAATGATACTTTAACTGTGAAAAACTTTCTTCTTGAACATATTTATCCTCAGTGTCAGATTCATTTTATTGCTGTTTTGTATCATCTATCATTTAAACTAATTGCATTGATTCTGTTTCTTCCCCTCAGCTGTATCTTTCAAAGTTACATTTCACTTTGGATTTCTGTTCATGCTTCTTTAGTAATTCTTCCAGAAACCTGAACACCTCCACCCCCCCCCCCTAGAAATGTTGGTGAAAGTCACACAGTAATTATTTATGCTACATATAAGTATTACTTTTCCAGAAATTCACACAGTGATAGAGCTGCTTGGGACTGTCCCAATTTGTCCCACTTTTGTGTGTCCTAACCTGCCCTACTTAATCACTATCATGCAACACTTTTCAGAAAGTTGTTTGCAGTACAAGGCATATTTTAACATTAAAATTATCATGAATATTTAGGATTTTATTCCCACATGCTTTTATTTCATCCATTTACCGTATTTATCCATGTATAAGTCGATCCCCCATTTTCTTGATAAAAAAATTTGAATTTTTTAAAATCCCGTGTATAAGTCAATCCACCACTTTCCCGATCAAGAAACTTTAATTTTTTTAAATACATCTATTCAAAATCATCTGTAAAAAAAGAAAGCACTAAATACAACAACAATACAAAAGTAGTATACAAAATTAAACTGATAATAATGAATAATAATAATAATATGACACTGCTGATAGTATGATGTGGCAAAATACTAATAAACAAAGTTAAACTGATTCAAGATCCGATTCAATATCGGACTCATCAAACAATTAAAAAAATTCCTTCGTCATCATCGGCTCATCTTGTACACATATTGGGTTAGGATCCCTTAGAAAGACCTCCACGAGGGGAGGGGCACCAAACCCTGGTTTGGTGCACAACTGTAACCTGGTTTGGTGCCCTGTGTGTAAGAACACAGGGAACTGAGTTCCCTGTGTTCTTTACGTCGAAGGGCTTGGACTGAAGAAGTTCAAAACAATTTTTGAACGAAACGCGTATCCTTTTTCCTTTTACTTCTTATGTGTGTTTTTTACAAAGTTTTTTATTTACTTTATCGTTTAACACCAGTATTTTGAGTGTTTTTTCAAACATTAATTTTTACTTACACATCTGAAAGATTCCGAATGTCAGCAAACAGTAGACTAAGCTGTCATCTATGATCACCCAAGAAAACTAATTCCTGTTTGCGAATTGAAAGTTAAAAATTAAAGGTGTCTCAAGGTGCCCCACTCTCCTCTACTGTGTTTTAATCTTGTGTTCATATTTAAACTAAAAAGAATGAAAACCTAACTGACATGAAACTCATTATATTTTTCTGCTAATTAGAAATGTATATTATTTTGTGACATTGATGTATTAAATAGCTGATAAATAAATTAGAAAATGGTGTAAGGTTATAATAAAAATATCTTTTGGGTATACTGGAGTGTTTAGAATAATGTTTTCATACATGTATAATTGATACTTACTTTTGTCCTGATCATTATGATATATTTTAGGATAACTGAGAAAATCAGTGAAGGTTCTTCTTGTGATGATTATGCAGAAATATTAGAAAAGAATCGAACACCGTATGTAATAAATAAGGTAAAGTTTAAAAAATAAAATCTGAAGTGTTAAAAATTAATATTTACTCATTGAATGATTTTGGCACTTACACATTATACTGTTGACCATTTTCACCAGGGTTTTTTTTTTTTTTTTTTCTCCTCCCTGTCTTCATAATTAATCTCCAATAACTGATACAATGCAATTCTCTGTTACTAGTGCTGATAACTTTTTCCATTGTGTTAAAAGGTGTTTACATATTAAATACATCACCATTTTTAATCTTACATTCTATAAGTGCTTTGACTGACAAAATAATTAAAGTCAATTTGGTTAGAGCAGGGATGTGTCAGCTGCTCCAAATTGCACCAAATCAATGATGATGTTCCAATCTGCTACAAAAAGATCATTTTTAGACATTTTTGCTCCAAATTCACCAAAAGTGTAATTTAAATTTTTCCATGTGCTGAAAACGTTTTTAACCTCCTGAATTTGTACAAAAAATCTCATTGCACATTCTAATTTCAATCTTTTTTTTCCATCAATCTTAAAAGCGGATATTTTTCCTTTGACATTCCTTTGTTTAAAACCTCCAGTACTTAAAGAATAAAAATTGACCCTTCTTTTAAGTTTGATAATTTTATTTAAGATGATGAAATTTTCTGTTACCAATTTTTTTTAAGTCACTGACAGTAGTTATAAAGTTTAGTAAATATTAGTTTTTTTTTTTTTTTTTTTAATAGATATTTAGTATAACAATGAATAAAAAAAACTGAACTTCTTAATAATTATTTTTTCTAACATTTGACACAATCACCCCTTGTAGAAATAAAATTTGAAATTATATAAAGCAATGTTAAATTGGATGAAAAATCTCTTGTTTGTGAGACTTTAGATTCGCTACTACTAACTATAACTGGTGATGGAAAAAACACTCAAAATACTGTGTTAAACGATAAAGTAAATAAAAAACTTTGTAAAAAAATACACATAAGATGTTACAGGTAAGTTGATATGCACGTTTCGGCTAAAAATTGTTTTGGCCTTCCTCAGTCAAAGCCCTTCGACATACGGAGCAGAAGGAACTGAGTTCCGATTATTCAGATGAGTTCTTTCTGCTCCGTAAATCGAAGGGCTTTGACTGAGGAAGGCCGAAACATACGTATCAACTTACCTGTAACATCTTATGTGTGTATTTTTACAAAGTTTTTTATTTACTTTATAACTGGTGATATCACGGAATTTTTATTTTAAATTGGGGGGAGGGAAAAAAAAGTGTAGAAAATGTGAATATCATGAATTTTTATGTAAGAACTGTCTGTGCATGTGCAGTTTTTGTTGCTAGCAAAGTGTTTTAAGAACCTCCCTAATTTTCATTTTTCAGATTAGGATTCTTAAATAACTTCTCCCATCCCACGAAAAGTAAATTTTTTGTTTCAAAATGGACCTTTTTGTCTCCATAAGCAACTTTTTTGTGTTCCAAATTGCTCCAGAAATCTGTTTTTCTTGCTCCAAACTGCTCCCAAAAATGGGATTTTTATTGCTCCACAAATTGCTCCAAAATTTAATTTCAGCTGGCACATGCCTGTTAGAGGCATAATCACCTAGACAGGGTGACCACCGGCGACTAAAAAGAGAACTTTTGCTTCTAACTCAAAGGAAAGTCGACTTGGGTGCAACTTTTTTGAATAAAAAACTTCATTTTCATACTATTTTCAAGTTTTTGGCTACTTGTTCCTTACTCCAGGTGACTAATTTGAAAATCAGATTTCGGTATTTCTCAACTCCCCATTCTTTTCAAAGTTGTGACTAGTCCTTCATCAAACATTCTAATTTGGTTTTTAAATTATAGTATAAAAAAATTACTATATGCTCTGTTATGTAATTCATCAAGTTTTCAATATATTATTTTATTTATGCTTTCTTAAATGAAGTTAACTGAATGTTGATTTCTTAGCTACAAAATGATGTATAAATGCTATTATTTTGACAACTAAAATTAAAGAAATGGCTATTAAACTGGAGACTTTTTTATGTCAGTGAAGCTACTACTAATGATATTATTTTTATCTCCTGACATTGGTGCACACCCTGTTACTTCTTAGCTATATAATTATGCAAAAATGCTACTATTTTGGCAACTAAAATTGAGAAAATGGCTACTAAACTGGCGACTTTTTTGTGTCATTGAGGCAGTTTCTATCGAAAAAAAAAAAAGAGAGAGGAGAGAGAGAGAGAGAGATGAAACCCTTTAAGAAAGCTAAATCATACCCTGGCGTATTCAGAAAGCCTACCGTATTATTCTAGTAGGGGAAAACAACTGATAAATAATAAACTCACTTTTCCTCTTTTTTATCAACAATCATGACTTGTACATTTTTTTGGTCTAGTAGTACTCTACTCAATGCAGTTGCTGTAATAAAAAAGTATGGGGCCGCTCATTAAACCCATAATGAAAAACCCTTTGTAAGGTATTAAACAGTGATAGATTTAAAGAATGCGAGTCCTGAGCTTTTAATATTTGTAGGACCTCAAAAATTTTATATTGCATGATTATATAAATCAGTGATCAAGATAAAGCCTCTAGATGCGTATTTTATGCCTTAGAAATTTAGAATTTGCCTTAAGAATTTCGGAATGCATTTTTTTATGCATTGCTTTTCCATATAAAATTCCGTTTTATGATCAGTGATTACAGCAAAATTTCCCCTTGAAAAAGTGATTTCTATTTACCATCAACTCTCTGAAATCTGCAATAACTTTTAATGTAAACAGTGAAATTTACAGTTAACACTAAACAGTGTACCTAGATTTGTGTAAATCAGTTTATTATATATGATTTATGTGCTAAAATGCAATTTAATTATGCATATGAAAATTTAGCATAATTGCTCATTGCTTTAAATACTCCTGTGGATAGGAAAATACTCCTAAAATGATAAAGGAGTATTTTTACTCTTCTGAAAAAATCTTAGATTGATCACTGTATGAAAACCTGTAAAAGCACTTATTTTTGCAAATCTTTAATTTTCGCAACTTTTGCAAGCCCGTCATGATCACAAAAATTAAAACCTCACAAAATATACTTTTTTCTTTGCTTCAAATAATAACAGGGTGTCCACCGGCAACTTTTGCTACTAATTGAAAGACAAGGCAACTTTTTCGAACAAAAACTTCATTTTCATGCTATTTTCAAGTTTGAGGCTACTTGTACCTTGCTCTAGGCAATTAATTTGAAAGTGAGATTTTTGGTTTCTGTCAATTTTCCCTTTTTTTTTTTTCCCCCAATTTACATGAATGCACATTTGAATCCCTTAAAAAGTCCTCTGACCAAGCCCACCTCCCGTAGGCAAATGCCCCTCACGTAGGCTTGCCAAAATTGAAAACAAAGTACCATTCATTAAGTATTCTAATCCGTTTTTTTTTTTAAATCCTAGACACTTCAAGTCACACTCTCTCTTTCCCAAATTTTCAAACACTTTTGTTTTCCCGTGCTTTATCCAAACAATCATTGTGATGCGAAAACTAAACTCTGCCTTCCTTACTTTGTCAGATAGTACTTAGCCCTCATCAGCAGAGCACAGTTGAATCCATATTCAAGTTATCGGAAATCTGCCAATTCATGATCATTTTTTAAAATTTAATGATGTTAATATATTGTAAAACTCATTCTTTTTTAATAATGTATGTGCTTGTCTGTGTTTAAACTGATTAAAAAATGCACTGTATGCTTTGTTATATATACTGGGTGTTTCAAAATAGATATTACATTGATTATCTTTTAAATCGTAAGTGATAGAAACGTGCTTTCAATTAGAAAAGTTCGTCAAATAAAGAGTAGATTTCAGAAATGGGATTTTTTTTTTACTAGGGGCTGTATACATATTAAAATGCAAAATTTAATTTTTATACAGTCCCTCCTTTCCTATCACTTATGTTTAGAAAAATGTTTGCTCTTTTTCTAAGAAAATTACTGCAAAAAATCCCGTGTCACTAAGTGAAATAGTTAACGAGAAAATTGTTGTGAAAATGATGAGTTACACCATTTTACAAAATGTGCTGCCATCAGTTTTCCGCCGAAAAAAATCTTTACTTTAAGGTACCAAGTTGATGGTAGTAGATAAAAGAAGGTAGTTGAGTAGTAGTTGAAAGGGTAGTTGATAAAAGATCCCATTGTTGGGAAAAGCAATTAAACGTATTCCAATTTGTGAAATTAACAGGTGCAGTTTTACCTAAAATGATCAGTATTGCTTTATGAAATTAGTTATAATTTTGTCTTTCAGGGGGGTCATACACTTATTACATCAAGCTTCTAGAGAAGGATTTTTAAAGTGTAAGAGAGAATGACAAAATTATGGTGTAGGTTACTATGGTGTGGTAACTTTCACTAGAAACTGCCAAACATGCATTACAGGAAAATTCTAGGTAAATTAGGATTTGAGAAGTCAACTGTGTCTATCAAGGGACTATTAACATAAATCAACGTCAGTTGAAAAGCAATTACATTTTTCTCACTTTTGAAGCATTCCCTTAGTGCTTGGTGACAAATGCCAAAAATTTCTCGGAAGCTATTCCACTTAGAGACACGTAATCCTCTTAGACAAAAAGCTACATTTTTCTAAATATAAGTGATGGGAAAGAAGGGACCGTATAAAAATTAAATTTCATATTTTAATATGCATAGAGCCCCCTAATAAAAAAATTATCTGAAAGCTACTCTTAATCTGACTAACTTTTCTAATTGAAAGTATATTTCTATCATTTACAGTTTAAAAGATAATCTCTGTAACATCTATTTTGAAACACCCAGTATAATGCATGATGTCTTTAATTTATCATTTTGTTCATTCCTTCTTAAATGAAGCTAAATGATGTATGTATATTTTTTTAAACTACGAAATCATGCAAAAATGCTATTATTTTGGCAACTAAAATTAAGAAAATGGCTACTAAACTGGCGACTTTTTTATGTCAGTGCCAGGGGCGTAGCCAGAAACTTTTCATGGGGGGGGGGGTTGCGACTACTACAACTTTTATATATAATATAATATACGTGTGAGTGATAATGTAGTGAAGAATATACATTTTGTATGGCAAAAAATTCCTCATGGGGGGTTATGACCCCCCTAACCCCCCCCCCCCTTTGGCTACGCCTCTGGTCGGTGCGGCTACTAATGATACTATCTTTGCATTGATGACACTGCAACATTGTCTGACATTGGTGAACACCCTGTAATAATAAAATATCAGAAATTTTTCACTTCCTAAGATTTAATGATTTGTTGCACAGTTAAAAACTCTTTCTTACAACTACTTCTTGAATGTAAAACAATAGTACATCTAATAGAATGCAGCTCATTCACTTACGATACTTATACCAACATCTTTGAAGCCATTCAAAGTGGAGAGGGGGGTGGAGCTCTTTGGACAGAAGGAAGTTTATTAAAATGCCTTATGCAAAAAGGGTTCTATATTTGGGTACTTTTGGAATTTTTCAGTTTTCAGTTCTATTCATATAAAATTCACAAAATTTTAATTTCGCAAAATCACAAATATCTTCATATTTGTGAAAATAAGTGCTTTTACATTATATTTTAATTGAGTAACATTGAAGCTGAACTTCTTATGACTTTTTTTTAAATTAGGGTTCATCAATATCCTTAGTTAAGAAATTAGCAGAATCATCATCTCATCCTGATGAAGTAACTGAAAAGTATGATGAATTAAAGTTAAAGCAGTAAGTAGTTTTAATTTGTGGTAAATAATAAAATCTACTATTTTCTATTTGTTTTGTTTTGTTCAATTTTGTTGAGACTATTCTGTCCAGCTAATCCTAAAGTCTATTAACATTATAAAATTCAATTACCATCTTTACTCTTGTGTAATGCTTTTTTTAACAAAGATTTAAGGCAAAAAAAAATCTCAATGTGTAATATATACAGAATAATTCTTTACTTCTTTATGTAATCCACGATACACATGTTCATCAGGAAATTTATTTAGAGCAGATAATAAAACTGGAAAAATCTTCAATAAAAGTACTTACAACATCTTTATTTCACTGGTTACACTTTATTTTATACGAAATAACTAGTAACATTATTTTTTAACACTCATTAGCAAGTCTCATTGCTGCTACAAGTGTTATCATCACAGTCGTTGTCATCACTGGCACAATCAGTGACCTCTTAAAAGATATCATCTTCAGTCTTAATTGAAAATTTCACTGACTTTCAAAATCACTTACACGTCAAATTTATAGTGCATGTTATATACAAGGTGTGTGTTACACATGCTTTTGCACTATACACGAGTAAATATGGTATTCATGGAATAATGTATGTAATGGGTAGTCCATTGGATATGCCAAATTTAAGTTTCTATTATTTTGATCAAAAGGATTGAAGTATGTCAATGCGGCTGCTACAATTTTTCGGCCAAATAGTCAGGTTTTTTTTTTATGTAGTTTTCTTGTCTATTGGCAATGTAAACAAACTGGTTATTTTTAATTAAAATATATTTGTTTCAGAATCCGAGAAGTTGATCCTCTTGTGTACTTACTCTCGCAAATTCAGAGTGATGAAAAGGTATTGTTTTTTTTACTTCTTAAATTCTTTTATTTGTTAAACTTTTAAGCAGCTGTGACATTTTTCTGCTCTTTAAATTCCAATGTACATTGCAAAATGCCTATTAAGTTTAGAAAGCTAATTCATTTGATAAATTTCAACTCTTAATCTAGAAATTTAAATTTAAAAAATATTTTTTTAATAACTCTATTTTTAATAACGATTTTTAGGAAATATGTTTTTAATATAGTTTTTATTTTTTTTTAAGAGCAATATAATATTTAATATCTAACAGTGGTAATAAATATTTTGTTACCAGGGTGTAAAAAAAAAATCATGATTTTTTTATTTGAATCAGATTTTTTTAAATAACTAATTTTAAAAAATAATTAGATAAGATAGTTTAAATAAGTTTAACTGCATTATAAAGAGTGTAGACAAAAAGTAAAAACAAAAGTAGTTATAAAGAGTGTAGACATCTAGTTGTTGATAGTATAAATCTGTTAATAAAATATTGCTTTGTTATGCAAATGAAATAATTTTGTCCCAAGTGGATGATTTTGGAAGTCTAGCAAAATTGACTGATTATATACTGACTTACTTTACAAATTTAAAAACAAAGCTTTTAAAAATAAAATTTTTACAGATATGTTATTCGTACGCAATTAATAATAATTGTATTATGCACAACCTCTTTCAACTTGTGGGCTTCAGAAATTCAAAAATGTATGGTATCAAGGGTCAATCAAGTAGTGTGTTTTTTTAAGTAATATAGTCTTGAAAAACAATATATTAGACTAATTGTAATGACACTATTCCAAATATGTGAAAATATGATGGTACACATAGGAAAGGCAATTGGGTGATTCCACAATATTGTGAGTGTCATGTCCACAATTTCAGTTGATCATAACTAAACAAAAAATTGAGTTAGATGAATGTTTCTTCTTTTTCTTTTTTTTTTTTTCTTTTTTTTTTTTTTTTTTTTTGTTTGTTTGTTTGTTAATAGTATGCTGCATTGCTTACACATACACACACACACACACACACACACACACAAAAAAAAAAAAAAAAAAAAAAAGTTAGAAAATCTGAAACACTTTCAGATTTTAAATATGCACTAAAGTGCTATTTATTAAAAGCATATCATAATCAACGCCTTTTCTTTCCTTATTCCATTAAGTTGGAAAGTGTATCATTATTCATGAGTGTGGCGTATTTTTCTCCCTTGTTCTATAAAACACATCTGTGGAATCAAAATCTATCTTAAAATCGGCTACTAAAACTTTTTACAATCTTCGCCAAACATATTCCAACTGTACTTCACCATTTTAAATACTATTTGGAATGTGCATCATAATCCATGAGTGTGCCTGTTTAACTTTCTCGGGTTGATTTCTATTTCAATGCCAGCTCTCGCTAAGGTGGTGGTGGATGTTTAAACATATGCAGTTACCACGACGATTTTTTGTTTTTAGGTGGCAACCGTAATTTAGAATTAATATGGCAATTTGGAACAAGAGCCATTTAGTGAGTACAACATTCCATTCTTATTTATTTTGGGTTGCCAATTAAAGTAGTTTTAATATAGATGTCATCAAATTCCTTAAACGGTGCCTTTATTGCTAATTTGTTCACTTTAGTTTTCACCTAGTTCTTTTGGTTGCATTGAAACTTGTGCATAACTCCATAGAGACCAAAAACTGCAAAATGCGGCAATTTTGTAGGTTGCCAAGAGTGGGGGCATTAAAATAGGAATTAACTCTTTCTTGTTCCATAAAACTGATCTTTGGAATCGAAATCTATATTAAAATCGCCGACTAAAACTATTTTACAATCTTTGCCAGATATATTCTAAGCATACTTTTCAAGCTTGGTTCGGTTTTGAAGTTATTTTTTTAGCAGCAAATTTGGCAATCAGTTATCAAAAATTGCAAACCTTGTGCTATTTTCGAAATTTTAATCTTTCCCCGTCCACCTCTGCATTATCTGGAAAACACATTTCAAAAGATCTTCACAGTGACAGTTCATGTTGACAAAGTCGCATAGACTAAAATCTGGGAATGAACAAAATAGCATCCTAGTGCTAAAAATGTTCCCTAACTCAATTTTTTGGGGTAATTTATGAACCAAACTTAATTCCCATAGAATGTTTTAAAGTATTTACTGCTATTTTACAAAGCTTACATTTTCTATTTTCAAATAATCAGTGTCCTATTTCCTATAAAAAATACCAATGTTTATATTCACAAAGGCTAATTTATAGAAATAAAAAAATAACTTCTAAAAAACTTCGAATAGATTACCATGCGCCATTTAAATGAAAGAGCGAAGTGTGCAGGGGGGGGAGTTAAAAGTAAACATTTTTTTCCCCTGGATGGCCAGCTATTAATTATGTAATGAGCTTGGTTCAGCAAATTGTTTGTTTTAAACTTCGAATGTTGCATGATAACTCGATGTTTCTATTTATTTATTACTTTTGATATTTATAACATTTGGATTTATTTTAAAAGCACTCAGCATTTCTTGAGCATGCCAATTAATTGGAGTGTTTATTCAATAGAGTGCTCCTGCACAGGGCACAAAGCTGTACAGCAAAAAAACACAAATAACTTATAGATTAACTTTTGAGGAGGGAGGGGAAGGATTAAACTCCCATTAGGCGCAACATAGACTAGTTTTGGCTGAAATTCAATATTTTAAGAACAATATAGGTTCATATGAAAAATGGGTGTATTTAAACGAGGGCAGTGCACTTTTGCGGTATTTTATAGAACTTTAACCCATCAAAATATATATTCAAACTTTCATTAAAATTTAATTATATTTCTAAAATGTAGATATAAAAGATTTACTTTTTTACTACTTAATTGAGGAGACATCGGTTGTATTTATGAAGCCATCCAGTCCAGAGCGCAGGACATGGGCCCTTCTCATGGCGCTCCCACATCTCACTTTCTCCAAAACTGGATCAAACCACTTTCCTACGGGGGTAGGTTTGCATTCTGATTCATTATGCTGTGCTCTGTGCACTCTAAAAAGTGTGTGATCGGTGCTGGCGCAATCTTTTGACACAATTATCACTAAACAAATTTTACGATTTTTCGTTGAAAATCGGTTGAAAAAGAAAAAAATATTGCAAATGCCGCACTTACTATTTTTTAACTTTTATGCTCATGAGCGCCGTGGCATTTCTTCCATAAATTATGATAGTTAATTTTTTTTTTTTTTTTTTGGTTACGAAAAATATGCTATTATAACAGAATTTTTATTACATATATAAATAATGAGGTAACCTTTTTCTTATAAGTAACCTGATTGTTTATGGTAGAAAATCACCAACTTTCTGTGGCATACTTTAAAAAATAAGAACTTGTGTCATTAAATATGTTTTATTGGGTAACTCCTGCAACTTAATATTATCATATATTAATCTATATTAATAACATTCATTTTAAGTATAATTTTCTTTTGATTGTATTAGATGATGTATTTTTGGCATTGGAGGATTGAGTTTGTTGTGGTCAAGAAATCAAGTTTGCTTTATGTGATAGACGCTCTGTTTCTGTTAAAATCTATATTTTAATGTGACCCCCCCCCCCCAAATTCCTTGGTTATGCAAGCATTCTTTCTGAACTGTGAGTACTGATGAGTATTTTGGTTCCTCCTTCCATATAAGTCCTTTGGAATTAACTTATTATGTCACTTTTCAAAAATTTTAATGTCATATTGTCATGTGCCATAACAATTGAATGCTATTCATCTTTTGTTTGCAGAAAACAAAATTTTGAATTTAGATATTTATTTAACTGTTAATAGATAGTCATAATAGTACTTCTATGATAGTGTTGCATATTAAATTAGATGATTTTGCAAAATTCTGGAAATTTCAATTATCTCATGTAGGTTTAGTCCAAATTACGTCGAATAATCAAAACTCTACTGTATGTAGTGTAAAATAAGAAGTTTCTCTCATCTAAAACTTGCCACTTTATAGTAATTTTATTTTGATAACTTAAAAATGGTATTTAGTTTTTAAAAAATGAAAGGAAGAAACTAATTCTTACTGAAATATAAAGCAAATCATAATTTGTATTTTTTTTTTTCTTTCCACTATAGGTAAAAAATTTTCTGAAAAAAGATGCTTCTAATAAAGTTAATGAAAGTGCAAACATAATTGAATCAAATATTAAGTTAAATGGCCAGCTATCTGAGAAAGAAGTTCAGGCTGTAAGTTAATAGTTCTTTTTAATATACTTTACTTTCTTGCTATTCAAAGAAACTCACCAAACTCTCATAATTCCAGATCCATCGTCAGGTTTTATCTTCTCTATCCGCTGGGAAAAAAGAAAATGCTGACAAGAAAACTGGTAATTTTGAAAAATATATATTAGAAATTATATTTATTTCACTATTTCAAATCTTATGGTACATTTCTTATTTGAGTAAGATTTATGAGTTAAAATTCTTACTAAGGATGTAACAGATATTGATTTTGCCAGATATGGGATATCCAAAGCTCTTTCGTTGCCGGTTACGGATATCCAGCACTAAACATTTATTTAGTTATTAAGTGTGTTTTCATTTTTTTTAATATAATGACATCAGAACAATAAATTGCACACATGTTTCACACATCATTAAAGTACTTTTTAATAATTGACTTATAATTTACAAAAACTCAATATCCTTACATATATGTACATAAAAAAATGTTACTTAAAATATAAACAGTTAAAATATTCTCTTTATGTGTACACTACTGGCAGAAGCAAATAAATTTTAACCTTGACTTTTGATAAGATACCTATGATAGCTGAGTTTTTTTTTTTTTTTTCAAACATGGGTTTAATGCCTTTTTTTCTGTTTTAATCATTTAATATTAATTTACATTAAGTCATTTTTAGTTTTATTTTAAGTTAAATTACTTTTAGAGATTGATAAATAAAAAATAAATCCCTTTTACATATTTATAATGAAATTATTTTTCTTTCTTGATTAAAAATTAGAAAAAAAGGGATGGTTTAAAACATTAAAAGTTAAAGGTACTCTAAAATCCTTTTGATAGCACTTTCGGTGGCATACCACCACCATCCTGTCTTTGCCATGTATGCACTGATCTCCTTCCTCATAATTTCATTCCACCCCGGATCTATTTGTGCATGTGTCATGTCGTTAATGGTGCCATCTGTCGTAAGTATTTGTTGGGCTTCCATTTTTAATGCATAATCAAACTTTCTATAATCGGCTAGTTTCTCTATTTTATTGAAATTAATTTCTGTAGGTTGTCCTTGGGCAAGTTTTGACAGGGCAGTACTGGATTTATTAAATTTAATATCATTTATATGTTCTTTCCTCCTCTCTTTTATTTTTTGTCATACCTATGTAGTAGCCAGGTTTATATGAGTTTTTATGCGTAAAATTTATTTTATAGATTCCGGCGGTTTCTTCATTATCTATCGTATCTTTATCACTACGTATACATTGAAAAGTATTTTCAATGTCAAATATAAAAATACCTATAAAACCGAATTAAAATATTTTTTTTAAACGTATACGTAGTGATGAAGATATAATAGAAAATTAAGAAACTGCCGGAATCTATAAAATAAATTTTATGCATAACAACTCATATAAACCTGGCTGCTACATAGGTTTTGACAAAAAGAAAAATAAAAGATAGGAGAAAAGAACATATAAATGATATTAAATTTAATTAATCCAGTACTGCCCTGTCAAAAATAGCCCAAGAACAACCTATAGAAATTAATTTCAGTAAAATAGAAAAACTCACCGATTATCAAAACCTTGATTACTAATGGAAGCCTGACCAATACTTACAACAGATGGCGCCTAACAACATGACGCATGCACAAATAAATCTGGGGTGGAATGAAATTATGAGGAAGGAGATCAGTGCACACACGGCAAAGACTGGGGATGTTGGTGGTATGCTATCAAAAGGATTTAAGCATACTTTTAACTTTTAATAAAATTATTTCTTTTGTAGTTTTATGCAGGTGTGGAACAGAATTTTTAAGGTTATGCATTAAATTTCTTTAATCAAATATATATATATATATATATTTTTTTTAACTACAAGTTAAAAAATAAAAATAAATTTGCTTAATTGTTTAGCTTCTAAAATATACGAGCATTCTTTCACAGTGCAAAAACTTATATAGCACAAAAAGGGGGCAATTAATTTTAAAAAATCATTTCAAGCATTAATACTTTTTAATAAATATCTTTACATATATGTACATAGAAAATGTTACTTAAAATATAAACAGTTAAAATATTCTTTTTATGTGTACACTACTGGCAGAAGCAAAGAAATTTTAACCTTGACTTTTGATATACCTATGATAGCTGATTTTTTTTTTTTTTCAAACATGGGTTTAACGCCTTTTTTTCTGTTTCAATCATTTAATATTAATTTACATTAAGCAGGGATGTTAATTCTGCGCCGAAACACAAATTCTTGCGCCGGTCTGCGCCGAATACGTCATTTTGACTCTTTCAGGGTGCGCCGAAACACAAATATTGCGCCGAACTGCGCTTTTAGCCGATTTTTGCGCCGGTATGCGCTGAATATGTCATTTTGACTCTTTGTTAAATTTTTGCCACGCTCATTTATCTTTTAAAGCGTGTATGGAAAGCTAGTTAGCAGTAAAGCAAGATTCAAACTGTGTACGAAAGCTGCATTCCGAAGCCATTCTACCCGCCTCGGATCGGACCAGTCGGGCTTCGTTAGTCACCTCAATCAGGGCCGGCCAGATAGGCAAACAAGTAATCATTGCAACGGGCACCGTTTTTTGTTTATGAAGGGGCACGATTTCCAACTTAAAATCATAAAAGCAATTTTGAAAAAAGTAAAAGGGACGTCTTTTTCTACGTTTGCAGGGTGGAGTGGGTGTCATGTACCGCAGGGCCGCCCCTGATCTAAACCAGACCGGTCCGTAAAGAAAACAGTATATTACGGTGACGTCCCAGCCCCTAAAAAATCACGGTTTATGACCCGGCCCGTAGCAAGAATGAAAATTGGAAGCATGACCGGTTTAGAAATCAGAATCTAGGCTGTCTGAATGAATAGAATATTTCATTTCAAAATAATCCGGAAATCTGCTGCCAGTGGTGTAGTCGCGGGGGGTAGAGATCTGTGCGGGCCCAGGCTTTTGCAGCACGATTCATTCAAGGCACGGGCTGACCTCAGCATTTTCTAGAATGGGCCGGAACAAGCGTATACTCTTAAAGACGGTCCTCTGTGCTTGCAAAATCGAGCCTTTCCGGAAATTTTTGCTCTCCTAAAATTTGGACAAGACCAAACGATTGGCTTGTGATTTCCCCCCCCCCCCTTCCTTAATTCATGATTAATATACGAGCTGGACCGGGTCTGAATTTTTTTATTTTGATTAAATGCCGGGCCGGGCTAGACATTTTCGGCCCGTGAAGATCATGAGCGGGGAGATGCCGTCTCACTACTTTTTCATTCGAGCTTATGTCAGCAAAAGTAAGCGTTCTTCACTTTTCATCATGGACGCATGATTTTTGAGTCTTCAGTTGCGAGTGTTCCTAAACCTTTTTTCTTAAAACTACACCACTGTTTTTCTTTTTGTGTGTGTGCAGGCTCTACGAGAGGGGGCAGACGGGGCGACGCCCCTGGGCCCGTGTTCAGCCAAAGTGCGTCTGCAAATTTTTCAGAATGTGTTACGAATTTCATTTATAGATCCGTAATTAAAATCTTTATTTTAAAATAGACTAAATTTTGAATACATAATTCTAGAATGATATAAACGGCAGAAATGTTAATTCTACCATTTAAATATTAGTATTTTTACAACCTTCGAACATGCATTAAAAGTACCATTGCATATAAGAAATACTTCCCTCCCACTCTCTTTCCATTTAGCATTTATATGAAAACCATTAAAAAGAGCAGTTTCACACACACACACAAAAAAAAATTCCTTCCGTCCATGTAAATCCATGTATTGTTTTTACCAAGTTGCTGATAGCATAGCCTGTATACACCCTTTTTTTTTCCAGAGCTTTCCTAAAGTGCTTTCAAATAGTGTTTTGCTTTTAGCAAATGGTGTTTGCTTGCAAACTTTGCTTTTCTTGTTTGCATTTATTGTGTTCCTAAATCTTCAATTTTATGCTCCAAAATCATGTTAATTCTGATCTCGAATCTTAGTTTTCCTCTCGGAAACTAT
The DNA here is from genome assembly GCA_038373885.1 of Cheiracanthium punctorium. Taxonomy (NCBI): domain Eukaryota; kingdom Metazoa; phylum Arthropoda; class Arachnida; order Araneae; family Cheiracanthiidae; genus Cheiracanthium; species Cheiracanthium punctorium. Next base: position 327,667 of record JAWZYV010015304.1, read on the forward strand.
TTTTTTGTGCTCCCGAGGTGCTCCCAAATGGAATTTTTCTGCTCCCGAGGTGCTCCCAAATGAAATTTTTTCTGCTCCCGGGGTGCTCCCAAATCGAGTGTTGGAGTTAACATCCCTGCATTAAGTCATTTTTAGTTTTATTTTAAGTTAAATTACTTTTAGATTGATAAATAAAAAGTAAATCCCTTTTAAATATTTATAATGAAATCGTAATTCTTTCTTTGTAGTTTTACACACACAGGTATGGAACAGAATTTTAAGGTTATGCGTTAAATTTCTTTAAGAAAAAACAATATTTTTTAAAAAACTAAGTTAAAAATAGATCTGTTTGCTCGTATATTTTAGAAGCTAAACAATTATTCTCTCGCAGTACAAAAATTCATATGGCACTATAAATGTGAAAGGGTGAGGGGGGGAATTATTTTTTCAAACATTACTTTCCAAATTTTAAGAAAATTTCACTTCTTTACTCTTTATTTCGACATGCAACAGACACACACAAAAGAATGATTATAGTTCTTTTGTACGGAGTGATAATCATACACTGCAGTAGTAACTAGAATGATAATCATACACAATGCTGTAGTAGTAACTAAAACAACTATTTTAAACTAATAAAATACTATATTATAACATGGTTATCTGTACAAGCAACCATGTTGTAATTTTCACTAATAAATATTTCACAAATGCATTTTAAATGTACATTTTTTCAGTAGACTTTAAAAATCAATTAAAACTTGCAGAAAATCATAAGTGAATTTAAATAACTAAATTCAATTAAAAAATACGTAAAATAAGGGTTAATTTTTAATCATTAGTTATTGGAGACTTCAATAAAGGAATGCTCAGTAAAAGATTGTAATTTACAAAAAGGATGAAGATTAAAAATTTCTCCCTGCCTTTATAAATTGTCTTCAAAATTTATTGAAGTTTTTTGGTTAATTATCGGATTTCTAGAGCAAATTAAAAATATCTGAGAAGCTCCATGGGGAGAGAGTGTAAAATTGCATTATTTGTGGGATTACCGTGAGAGAAACTGCATATACTGAATGTACGTATTTTTCAAATGATACTCTACAGTGCTTATAATTAAACTCCCCCTATAAACAGCAGTCTACATCTGAAAAGAATGAGAAGATCGCCTCCAAAATTGCACATGGACATTACATGAGATGTGCTTAAGTTTAAGTTTAATTCAGAAAATGTTTGCTAAGCGGAACTTTGCAGCATGATATCAGCTTTAAATATGAGCCTAACTAGTTATAAATGTGCTCAAAAACTACTGAATAAATGTTGAAATTGTATGTTTATTCAATGATCCATTTCCAGTGTTTTGCCAACATTTTTAAACTCGAGCTTTTTAATCAAAATACCCTAAGCACTTCTCATGTATAGTGTATAAATCAAATTTGGTTACTATTGTTCACCCGTTTTAGTGGTAGAATCCTGTTTATAGGGGAAGTTTAATTTTTCATCCTGTACCATACATATTATAGCTAGAGCTTTAGTAGTATATAGCTGCATATGTGGCAGAGAAGTCAGATATCAAACGGTATTTCGGATATTGAAAAATCAGCCAGATGCCGGATACTTGTCGTATACCTGTTATATACCTAATTCCTTACCTTTTAAACTTGCAAACAAGGAGTTAATTAATATAAAAATAAGCATGAACTGGTGTGATTTACTCTATCTTGCATTAATAACAATACGATATTATAAAACAAAAAGATTGATTCTATTCTTCTTTTAAACTGTGTTATAACTTTAAAAACTACCATCTTGAGAAGTTGGTGAATGCTGATATGCTATTCCAATGGGTAATATGTATTTAATTAACACCAACCTTAATGGGAAATGATTATCGTAAAATATTTGCTTTAATCACCAAAATTCATAATTCTTTGCTATTTGTATTAACGGAATCACCTAGAGACTGTTTTAATTACAATCTTGATGGGAAATGATCATCTATTACACTTTGGGGCTTCCATAAATTATGTAATGCACAAAGGGGGGGATAACGAAATGTGATAAATTCTAGGAAGGGGTCCATGGTCTTGTTTAATTTTTTTTTTTTTAATTTGCACCTCTTGTTACAGCTTAAGTATTGGCCAAAACATTTCTACCTTTACTGCAGATTTATATACAAAAGACCTAAATCCAAAACTCCAGAATAACACTGGTCAGCACGACATTTTAATAAGCAAAGCAGATTTACAAAATTAAGTTTTCATGAAAAAATAAAATAAATGTTATTTAAAATTACATATTTTTTGTTTATAAATTTCTCATTTTTCTAATCACAAATATTATATTATTAATATTCTTGCTTTTATTACTTTGTAGTTCCTCCAGGAATTTATGCTTTGCCTAACTGGGTTAGAGAGAGACCAAATTTGAGCTGGGACTTCAGCTCTGAAAATAGACTGGATTTTAGGCCTGTAAGTGTATGGTTATATGTTTGTTTCGTTGTTTTTTGTTTGTTTTCCCATGATTTTCTGTAATCAATACTAAACATATGTGTGTGCAGAGATATTAGTAGGACTTTTTTCAAGGAGTGGAAGCACACTTTACGTTATTTTGAAAGCATGAATTGCATTTTAAAGTGTATAAAAGACAGACATTTTAAAAAAAGGCTAAATTATAACTAATTGTCTTAAGGTTATATATTTCAATGTATCAGATACATATTAAATTGGAAACATCTTCATTGCCCTCACCCCCTCCTTTTCAATTTAAATGGCTGAACAGAATAATTGAAATTGAACAAACAACACTTTCTTCTTTTTTAGTATTATTTTAAAAATACAAGGCATAAAAATATACTTAATTAAATCTTCTAAAAGTTTTTAATTTTTAATGTCTTAAATATGATTTTAGAGGTATTGAAAATATTCTTGGTTGTATGCATGTGTTCAGTAGCAGGGTAAAACAAAAATTAGCTTTGGGCAAAGTGAGGCTCCCCCCACCTACCATTTTAAGTTGCAATTTCAGTGGGAGGGGAGGGGATTTCATTTAAAAAGCTGTTTGTAACCCTTTATTGTTATTTTTTTTTTTTAATAAGAAAAGTTGTGTTGATAACTTATTTGATTTTTAAAATTACAATCTATTATTTTAAAAAATATATATTGTTGCCTTTTAAATACAACATACAAAGATGTAGGGTCGGAAGTGTCCTTTTCATTTACCTGTTATTATTAACATTAATCATCAGTTTCATAACCAAGTGCTGTACCACAAATGTGTTGATAACTTATTTGATTTTTAAAAATGAAAATCTATTATTTTAAAATATATATATATATATATATGTTGCTTTTTAAATACAACGCATGGGAATATCGGATCGGAATGATCCTTTTCATTTATCTGTTAATAGTAACATTAATAATGAGTTTAATAATTAAGTGCCGTACCACAAAAGTCCGAGCTCCCCACCCCCGGGCAAAATTTTTTTCTGGGGCCCTCTTTGAATCATTAATGTAATTACCAGATTTTTATGCAATCCTTTGCATATATGTTGCAAAATGAATGAAAATTTATAATTGCAAAGATTCAAAACAAAAAATTAAAATAAATGCTAGATTTATAAGTTTGAATTTATCTAAAATGCATCAATAACTTAAATACATATAAATATGAAAGACTTTTTACACAAATCAAGTATTTTCTTAATAGTTGAGGACACTTTTATGAGGAACTAGCAAATAGGCCATTCTTTGCACCGGCAGAATCGCTTTTTTAAATTTATTTTATTTGAATCTATAAAACCTTTTATGAAACTTTTAGATGAGACAAAATTTTGCTGAGCACTATATCATTAAAATACTCAAGCATAACAAGTACGTGGGTACGTGCAAAATTTCATAGGAAGAAGCAGTTGGTGCTTGTGTAAACAGGGTTTCTACTAGAGATGGGGAAAAGCATTATTTTCAAAGAACAGTTGTTCACTGTTACCGTTCTTTTTTAAACAGGCATGAAGAGTTCCGCTTTTTTCAATGTCTTTGAGGCTGTTTCTGAGATCGATGCAAAACCGTCGAGAAATCGCGACCGAAAAATGTGGGGGGGGGGCGTAGTGAACGAACGCCATTTTTTCTCCTTCACAGTAAACCATGCTGTAAACAGAGATGCGTTCCTAAGCCTACACATCGTATCTATCACCCTAAATTATTGGTGCGGCGGAATGGAGAAAGACATAACTTGTGCCAATCGGCCGAATGACGATCGCGCAGGTTGAAAGTAGGTCACGCCTTACTGTTGAAATCGCACCGGGAAAATTGCCGAAGTTGAATTACGGGATGACTGATAACGGCTGTTATGTGAACAATTTCTACTGCTACTTTTATTTGTCGTGTGTTTGGAATTGTACCGCACATGCTCTGAAACGCATGTGGGAAATTGCGTCATCAGTTTGTGAAGATGATCTTTTGTTAGTTAACCAAGATAACATTATAAATATGGATATTAATTTAAACAATGAGCATAAAGCTTGCTCAGTAGATGCGAGCAAAAAAAATAAATTTAAATTAGAGTGGTTGAATAAATCTATTAAAGTCTAACTACCGGCTAAAGTTATGGATCATGAAGAAGAAATAGAAATAAAAGTAGGGGATATATATATATACGATATAGATTTAGTAATAATTATAGGTTATTTTATGAGAATTTAATGACATTACGTTTTACGACTCAACGTAAAAGTGTAGCAGTTAATGTTTCGTAGATGTATTAAATTAGTAGCGTGTCTTCTGACCTTAAATTACAAGCCAAGAGCAAGCTGCGTTTAGTTTATTATTTTGCATCAAAATTTAAGTATAATTAGTACAGTAGGGAACCCGAATCCGGAATGCTCAGGACTGGACCATTCCAGATTTCGGAATTTTCCGGATTTTGGGATACCGGCTGCGAACTTTACCGATTTCCGGAAGTCTTCCGAGGTAAGCTGTAGCATAGGCCCTTCTGCGTTTTAGCATCTATTATGACGTTAATTAATATTAACTGAAACTCTATTAAATAAAAACTTTAAAAATATGCACACGATTATATATCTCTGATTAAAAAAAAAAAAAAAAAAGAATGAACGAATAATACAGTATGTTAAAGATGAAGTAATCCATTAAAAAATTCAAAAGCTATGTTATCGAGCCGAGCAACGATTATTTCAGACGGATGACGATTGCTGCAACTAAATTGGCTGAAAATATGCAACTTATATAATCTTAAAATTTTACTTAATGTTTTTTTTATACATAGTTTCCGATTGAAATAACTCATCCTTCACCGCAATTCAGCGGGCTACGGAAGGACGGATAGAACAGTTGCGCAATTTTCGGATCAACTGCCGCCTTTCCTCGGCCCGTTGATTTGCCTAGCAATTTATTATGCAACCCGCAACCCAACATTTCTTCACACATCTGCAGTTCTTTGAGAAGGGGGGGAGGGGAACAGTCATTAAGCAGACCAAACCCCGTTCATCTTTGTTTACATTTAACAGACTAGATGAATCATCAACACTTGAAGCTGCGCGCCTGTGTGTGTGCGTGTGTAAAGGACACATATTTTTCTCCCCATTAAAGCAAGTCATTCTATAATAGCATAGAATCTATTTACGCTACGAGAAATAGAAAATTACCGCACAAGATCTAACAGCAACTCGCCGATCGCAAAGCGCAAACCACACAAAATGTATATTCTTCACCACATTGTCACACACACGTATACATATATATGAGTTGTAGTAGTCGTAACACCCCCCCCCCCCCCCCCCCCCCCCCCGATGAAAAATTTCTGGCTACGCCCCTGGTCTCCTGTATAAGGAAAACTGTATGGTAAGGAAGGAGAAAAAGTTTTGGCAAATAAGAATGGAAAAACAGACCGACATACCAAACCATAGGGGGGAGGGCTGCCGGACATTAAAGGGTTGCCTGGTGCCGCGCCCTGTTTAATCGGTCGAGAATTCACACTGTGGAATGTGAAATGGGATAAATATAGGTCAATCATTGCTCAAGGCTGGAAAAAAAGGGGGGTAGAAATAGTGTAATACTGCATTTCTTCATTCTTGGGAGTGAACAACAAAGCACAGGAATGATTTTATTGGGATTTAACATTCTTTTTAAAGAGCGGTCATAGGGGTACACTACAGAGAAATGCTATCGGCATAGGCAGGGCCGTAGCGAGCAAAAACTGATAGAAGAATGAAAATTTATAACTTAATTAAATTTTTTAAACTTAATTAATGTATGGGCACATCTTACAGACTGGGAATTTTCTGTTTGGAGACCATATAAAAATGTACATTTGTATTTATTTAGATTTAATCTTCCAAAAATTATAATCATTACTGTAAAATTCTGTACCCCCCCATTTTTTTAACATAAATTTGTGATTTACTGTAAAATATTTAAGGAATAAAACCCCAGGTCAGTGTTTTGGGGATATTCTGTGTACACTGACAAGTAATTTTTCTTTAATGGTACAAGTTGAAATTAATTTTTAAAAATATAATGTTAGCTAATTTCTCCTATCTAGAATTATCTGCAACTTATTTTTGATTTCCCTTCAATTGTTGAAATTTAACTAGATTTAAAAATTGCATTTTTCACATCTTTAGTATTAGAGTATTTCCAGTCGAAACTGACAGACATTGTAATATCTAAAAATTACTAAAGTTTGAATTTGGGGTGTAAATAAAAGTGTTTAGTACCTGCAATTTAAAATCAAAACTACCATGGCCTACGTTTATTATAAAATCTATTTTTTAATCACTTAAAAGTAAAAGATTTAAAGCTTTATATTTTTAATTTTAATCAATTTTTTTTTTTAAATATTGTTCCAGGTTATGACTATCCCGGATGTTCGGTGAACAGGAATTATTCAGTTTTGGCTAACTTTTTTTAAGGGAACTAACTATACCCATTTTATTTTTAAAAAAAATATTCAATTCTATTTCGTAATTGCTTTCTTGCTCAAAAATGAAATAGAAAATTGGAAGAAGTTCATAAAATAAGGAAAGATTCACAGAAATAGAAAAAATTCACAAAATTAGGTAAAATTTCACAAAAATAGGACCCTGGGAAAGAAACCTGGACTGACCCCTGCTAGAGGTCAAGTCGCCCCGGACAAACCTTTGTTTTGGTGCTCCCTTCTTTCCATTTCAATTTTTGTGTAACAGCACTATGCCTGGGCAAGTGTCCCGTTCCCCCTCCACTAGTTGCAGACTAGCATATATACAGAGAGAAAAGCTGCAGTGACGCTGAATACGATAAAATTTGAATCTAAAATGGAATGTTTTCTGTCATTTTCGGGTTAGAAAATTGGCGTAATTATTAAAAATTTGTCGGCAAAACCAGATTCCTGTTATTTTACGATTACAAAATTTATTTATGCTTTTTTTTGTTGTTGTTGTTGAAATAAAGCATAATGGCCGCCTTACACAATTTTTGTAAAAGTGTAGATTTCATTGAATGAAAAAATTTGGTTTCAAAATTTGTTTAATCATTTACTTAAAAAATTGCTATTAAGAAAACACATTTTCGGACATAAAAGTATGTTTATAAAAGCTACCCTTATGTGTTTGTAGACAATAATTAGAAAAGTTGCCCTTTTTGTGTGATGTGATATGCCCTTTTCCAAACACTGCCCTTTTTGTGTAATGTGCACCCTGCCCTTTTTCATTTCTAGAGTGATCCCTGTATATATATATAAAATAGCTTAACTTACGTAAAATGGATTCCCAAGTGAAATATTAATTGAAAGCACATTATAACAGATATAATACATAATCATGAAAATAAAAATGAAATCCAGAGGCTATAAATAAATTTGAAACAGGGCCATCAAAGCCAAAAATTGGGAAAAACATGCCATAAGCAATCACATGTGCTTAAATATATACATACATATGTATTATATATACACATACGTATATATATATATATATATATATATATATAAAAATTTTCACGTTAAATTTTGTATTCAGGTAGAGTTCAGCTTTTTTGATCAGCTTGCACTTTCATGCCTGTTTAAAGAACAGTTCTTTTTCCTGTTCTTTTGAGAACAGGTTCTTTGATTTATCGTAGCTTTATTATGACTATTTTATTAAATTTAAAAATGAAAATATACGCTTTATTATGCTTTAATACAATTGCAAAATGTTTAAAAAAACTTTGCAACCAACATACTGGCTTTCTTTAATCAAGTATATTAACAGTAATTTTTGGTAAAAATATTTTAATTATATTAACGTTCTATAATATAGTGTTAAATATACACATATTTCTAAAATCAAAATTTTTTCTGTGTTTTTTATTAACTTTTGTTATCCTTACTCATAGCATGTATGTAAAAAGAAATAGAAAGACTTCAATTCTAGAGAGAATTATTTAGGCCAGGCCTAATTTTCGATTACTTACCTGAGTGATACAATATTGCTTACATGAGTAAACAATATTTGAGTCTGACAGCTCCTAAAATGACATAATATTCATAACTGTTTATTTTGATTAAACAATATTGCACAAAGCTTTGGAAGCAGCAGAATCAATAACTTTAAAATCCGTCCAAACAAAAGATTTTTTTTCTATCCATGAGGAAAAACTATCCAAACATAAGCATAACTAAGAGTTCTACCAGTAACAGCGCAAAGGAATGATCTGTTTCAACTAATCCTTGAACGGTCTGATACAATAAGCCACGTGACTGCATACCTTTTTGTTTTAGTTTTTTCTTCTTCAGCACTACTGCAGTAAAAGAGCCGACGCACAAGAGAAGTGACCGTTGAAGCTGAAAATCTGCAATGAAATCCTCCACCCCCTCCTTTCCTAACCTTATTCCCAGTCCACGCCATAAATTTCATGATAAAGCGAAAGTAACGCAAAACTTTGACCCTGGACAATGTGCCATGGGGTCGTCGGGAAGTACGTTACCTCGGGCATATAATATCCACATTATCACAATGCACCTAAGTAACGCAAGCTTTGACCCTATAGTCGTTACTCTTGGAGGAATGGGAGGGGGGAGTTGTAGAAGTTTTTTTCGGACTTTCAAACATTTTAATACAAAAATAATAATGATAAAAAAACTCAAAATACTATAAGAGTGTTCACTATAACGAGAGCTGGAGATAGAGCACCTCCTTCAAGGCTGTACCCAGGGGGTCTGGTCCCCCCCTCCCCCGAAATTTAAAATTTTGTTAACAAAATAATAAAGTTGAAGTCTTTGTGAAAAATTCAGCCTTTTTCTTTCGTTTGGTCCCCCTCCAAAATTTTTGTCTGGATACGGCCCTGACCCCTTCTCCCCTATCTAAGCACTCATGCAAGACCGTCCCCAAGGGGGTGAATCAGAAAGTCTACCCCCCCCCCCCCCAAATTTAAAATGTTGTTAACAAAATAATAATGATGAAGTCATTTGCTGAAAAATTCAGCCTTTTTCACCGTTCGCTCCGCCTCTTAAAAAATATATATTGTTCCAGGTCTAGCTCCAAGAGGTTATGGATCTGGTTCGGGTAAAAAATCCTCCTTTGGCTACAACTACAAATAAAAATATATGTATCGGGTACCAGCTTAAAAGATATGGCTTTTGTACCAACGACAAACATTTTTAGCTCTAATTCAAAATATTAAATAAGTCCATCTCAAGTAAAAAAAAAAAAAAATCCTTGTGCTGCCTTCAGGTTAAAAATACATGGCGTGGACCTGCCCATTTCCAATGGGGGAGCCCACAAAATAGTTGATATGCTCTTAGAGCTTAAAAAAGAAAAAAAAATGTACAGTTTCAGCTTTAAAAGTACATGCTCCAGCTTAAAAATTAAAGACATTCCGTTTAAAAAGCTGTAAGTATCAGGCTCAGTATTGCTCCGACTCCGATTTAAGAAAATGAATACTTCTTTGGCATATAAAATTACATGGCTCCGAAAATCCAGCGTAAATGGCTTCAGACCTGGACCAGTTCAAATATTCCCAGTCAAAAATTTCAGGATATATCCCCCACACCCAATTTTCAACTTATGTAGCAAGATTTTTAATTTTTTTTTAACTATTGCGAAAACATTTCGTTCATTTATACATCACTGCAATTCATACCCCTCACCATCCCCACCCCCACCCCTCCAAAAAAAAGTTCTGGCTACGTCCCTGTATAAATACACCATATACATATAATGTAATAACGTCGAGGGAGACACGTCCAAACCCATAGGACCCCCCCTTTCTAAGTACGGCCTTACTTCTGACTCCATATATGGTCAATTATGGACTAAGTGATACAACTTAGACTGTGTATTCAGCTCAGAACGGAATTAAAGCAAAAGAACACCTTTCACCCCGTTCACCAGAGTACACTTCGTTTACTCCGTTCCCAAAAGAACACCAGCTCTCTCTGTTCCTCGAAAAAACACCTAGCTCTCCGTTCCGCGAAAGAACGCTGAACTAGGTGTTTCAGCTCCCAGCCGTGATCAAAGAATTGGTTCTTTTTCAGCCAATAGGAGAGGTCTCCTCGGAACAGCTTCTTTTTCAGCCAAAAGGAGATGGCTGAGAGCGTATGAAGGGAAGGCGCGTTTTATATGGAGATAGTGTAATGCTTATATTATTGTTTGACGTTGATAAAATATTTTTTTTTCGATTTATTTGTGTTTCAGACTATCATTTTCTTTATTATTAAATTTTTTACTTTGATTGAAATTGAATAGTTTGGCTGGAATAATAAAAATTGACGAATTGTTTTCCTGTGAGTGCATTTCGTATAGAACATATAAGAAAGTTTCTTATTCTTAGCCCGGGTCCACTCTAAAATTATGGTAGGTTGGGCTAAAAGTTCTACCCACCCCCACACCCCACCCCAGATAATCATCATCGTTATCATTATTTCTCAAAATAGCTAAGATTCTGCAATTACTTAGAATTTGATAAAGCTAAAATTGTGAACTTCTGTCCCCACCATCAGATACGTAGCCAAGGTGTGAACAGGAGAGGGGGTAGGAAGGGGTCTGGCCCCCAGAATTTAAATTTTTCTTAGCAAAAAATATTAATCATGCCTTTTAATGAGAAATTTCACCTTTAAGGCATTTTCCAAAATTTATTTTTATAACAATCTTGCCTGCCATACAATTTTGAAGTATCGGACCTTAATGAACTGAGAACATGTTTTTGCTGTGATCACTGAACAGGGTGTTCCCGTTCTCTCTTGAGAACAGGTTCAAAAGAACAGGATGTTCATTCTTTCCCCATCTCTAGTTTCTACAGACCTGGAAAGTCAGGGAAATTAGAGATTGAAGAAAAGTCAGGGAAATGCAAGAAAAATTGAATTTTGCGGTAAAATCAAGAAAATATTTGCTATTTGAACCTAAGTATAGAAATTGTTTTATTTTCATTTTCTCATTCAGCCTTATAAATAATTTTAAAATGTGTTCTTTATGAGCATATTTTGTGCAGTTGAAATATGCTTAGTTTTATCCTAAATTATTATCAAACATGTTTTTTGTTAGCATCCAGTGATGTCAAATAAGATTCTTGTATATATTAATGTTATTATTATTATTTATAAAAAAAGGGGGGGGCAAAATATATAAAAAAAAATTATTAATTAAAGGATGTAATGTTAAAAATAGAAATGCAAAATTTGGGAAAGCATGGTAGATAAAGTCAGGGAAGAGTGTGATAGATGTCAGGGAAGCAAAAGCTGTGAAATCCGTAGAAACCCTGGTAAATGTCACCTCTTCATAGAAAGTTTTACTAACTAGGTAGAACTGTTGTGAAGTTTGAGAAAGATTAGTTATTTTTTAAGCTTTAATTTAGGCTAGAAAGAATGTTCAACCCTTAAATGCTCAACATTGATGTTTTGTTGCATGTAAATTACTTCTTTAGTTTTTTGTGAGATTGGGCAATATATCATTCACCGAAAATTGCAAATTTTTATAAGCATATTAGATATGGTTAAAGAAAATACTAGAGAAACATGACCATAGTCTTCTGATGTATGTGGTCTTCTATCCAGCTAAAAAGTAAGAAAACTGTGGAATGAATAAATTTTGATAACAAAATATTTATCGCTCCCTCTTCCCAGAAATATACTCTTTAAAATAAAAATCGAGTATCCAGTTAGCAAAATTCATATCTCCTTTTCATTAAGCCTTTATATTAACCAGGATCTGTCCAAATTCAAAATAAAGTTGAACTAAGTTATAGGAATCTCTTATACTGACAACCCGTGGCCTATTTAAGGGGATGAGGTCGAGGAGGCCTGGTTTCCCTCTGAAAATGCAAGTATCAAAAAACACCTTTTTTTTATATATTAACTCTAGTAACAAAAATTTTAAATACCTCATCGCCCTCCCCCCTCCTCCAAGCAGAAACCTATGTATGTGCTGTTGAAAATTGTACAGTATCAAAATATTTTTCCTTGTTCACTCATCCATAAACCTTCAATACTATAGCAACTTGCCTATAGGGACATGTTTGAACTTAGTTTTTGCTCTGATGTTACTACTATTTACTATGTTTCTCTGTAAAACTATAATGTAAATGATCAATTTTTAGCCAAAAATGCACTACTTTCCTTGAATGTCAGATTGCAATTGCTAAAGTAAAGTGCTACTAAAAATCAAACATTTTGCAAAATGTGCCACTTTTCAAACAATTTTTCTGTACAATTCCATGATTAAAAATTTTTCGTAAATGTTTCATAAAAGGCACAGTTTTTTCGTGTATTATGATGTGCACTGCAGCTTATGATATTTACGATATCATTCTGAATTTTTTCATTTCAAAGTTTATTTTAATTTGTGTACTACAACCATGAGTCAGGTTTTATTTCTTCAAACTACACCCTCAAATATATATATAACTATGTCCGATAACTAGAAAACATTCCTGGGAGGAGGGAAGACCTGCATGATTTTTCCTTTAAAATGTGCTGAGGAACATTCACATATTATTACGGTGAAATCAAACTTCAAATGATTAGTTTTTCAATCTAAGTTCTACCCCTTAGGTGAAAATACTTAGGTTCGAGACCATGCTAAGATCCCTTCATGAAAACTATGTGATGTGAGGCCCTTGGAAGCGTCAGGCCGGGGCAATCGCCCACGCCTATCCCCATCTCTGCATGTGTGTGTATACAGCAGGGTTTCTACAGACCTGGAATGTCAGGGAATATCACGGAAATGAGTTTTGGTCAGGGATTTGGGAAAAAAGTCAGGGAAATTAGCAGAAATTGAAGAGAGGTCAGGGAAATGCTAGAAAAATTTAATTTTGCGGTAAAATCAAGAAAATACTTGCTGTTTGAACCTAAGTATAGAAATTGTTTTATTTTCATTTGCTCATTTAACTTTATAAATAATTTTAAAAGGTGTCCTTTATGAGCATATCTTGTGCAGTTGAAATGTGCTTAATTTTGTCCTAAATTATTATCAAATATGGGTTTTGTTAGAATCCAGTGATGTCAAATAAGATTCTTGTATATATTAATTTTATTATTATTATTATTTGTAAAAGGGGGGCAAAATATATAAAAAGTTATTAATTGAAAGATGTAATGTTAAAAATAGAAACGCAAAATTCGGGAAAGCACGCTAGATAAAGTCAGGGAAGCAAAAACGGTGAAATCTGTAGAAACCCTGTACAGTGAAACCTCCAAAGAATGTCCACCCTTTCGGGGTATCCACCAGGGTAAACTTAAATTAAGTATTGTGGTGAATGAAAATATTCGGGGGGAGGGGGGATCTGTTTACTCTCATATTGTTTTCCTGAGTGTTCTATGCTATTTAGATGTCCGGGAAAATCCTGACCAATAGTTTTCACTTTGAGATAGGAAACAAACACATACAGGGTTCGCAGTAGGCCTAGGGATTGCACGCTTCCTGTAATACCACACTAAAGTCGCACTCATAAAAATAACACTCGTGGACTTTTCCCACATGCTGAGTTGTTTAATTTTGATGAACCAGCTAAAATATTTAATGGGATAAAGAATCAAAGATATCACTAAATTGTATTATCAAATTCATTTGTATTTTATATCGCTAATTTTGAAATGTATAATCTTAGTTGCACTGCATTTTTGTAATGATATTAATTTTGCTTGTAAAATGTGGAAAAGCAAGCAAATGAATAAAAATAAATTTTTGAGAATAAACCAAATTCTCACTCAGATCTTAAAAACTCCCACTTAATTTTGAAGTGGGAGAATCTCACCCAAATTATTTTTCTAGTGTGAACCCTGACACATCTAATTTCTCTTTTTGTAGGCAACATGGTATCCTAAATTAGTAAGTCACTAAGCTAATACATGCAAAAATAAATAACTAAACAAACAAACAAATAAGTAAATAAATATATCTGTGTGATTTATTTCATTTTAGATACTCTATGATTAAGAAGATTGTGTACTGACTAATTGATTTGTTTTTCAAAAATCTACTATTTTTTAAGGGTTGTATTTTATGAATTATTCTAAAATGTGATAAAAATGTTTAAGTCAAAATTAAGTGCTCAGTTCTTTTTTAATATTATTATTAAAATGGCTTATGAATATTTTATACTTTAAAGTTTTAAAAAAAATTGCTTTATGGAAGTTTATTTCGAAAATAATATTTGTGGTATTTCTAATCTTTCAACAAAAATTTAGAATTCTGAACAGGGCCACCTTAAATAATTTCAATATATTACGCTCTATGAACAGTCATTCTTTAGGAGATATTCAGCTATTTCAAATAATGCAAAATTGATGTATGTTGTTAAAGATTACAAAATGAAACTCTATTGAAAATGTTGTCTTTATCATTTATAATTCTTCTGCAAGAGCATTTAAAAGAATTCCAATGCATTATGCTCAATGGCAGTTTTAGAGATATTCAACCATTTCAAATACAGTACCATCTTACCATATAGTTAACTAGTGGTCCGATGACAGTCATATGCCCCTCTTAAAAGTTGCCAAGCTTTTTCACTTTTGTAGATAAATCTTCAAATATGACACACAAAAAAATTCAAAAAATGAACTCAGCTATGCAAAATTTTAATTTTTGGCAGGAGATCCAAAATATCTCTAATGTGATAACAATAAAGCATGGCGATTTTATTGGAAATTTTGAAAATGTATATCTTGTATTCTAATTAGCCAATTTAAATGCTACAAGATTGCAATCTTTGATTCTTTAAAAGTGTAGATCATTAATTTGAGATTGCTAGACCATGAATTCCTTGCTCTCTGTGTCAGTGACTCTTTACTTAAAAGATAGAAGTAACTTTTAAAATCTTTTAACAGGATCTCACAAAATTACATCAATAGTGAGATACAGCTTTTTTTAAGATTCTCTGAAATCTTGCCCGATTTAAGTGCAATGCAGTGCCAAATTTAGCATAAAATATTGTGTTTGGAAATGTTTTATAAGTGATGTATTTTGCATGATTTATCATTCTTGTTTTAGTTTCAGTCAATTGGATAATTTATTAACATGATCACCCAAAAGACTTTCAATGCATTAAGGTCTATGGATGCCTTTAGTTCATTAAAAGTCTGTGGTAATCACTATTTTGGCTATACCCGAAATCTTGCAAACTATCTCAAGCTTGGTGGCTTTTGGCGAAACATTGCCAAATTAAGTGCCAAAAACAAGTCTTCAAAATTGAACTGAGCTTGACAATATTTGAAATATTTGGGTAGAAATCATTAAACCTCAGTATTATTGCAATATTGTGTTTCTTTCAAAAAGTTTACATGAAGTGTGGCAAAAATATTTATGATTTAATAGACATACAAGAAAGTCATGTGGTGTCCACATCAAATCTTTTTTTTTTCTTTTTTTTAAAACTTATTTAACATACTTGATATAAGCTTTTTATTTAGTTCATTATGTAATTGCTAAGTTTGAAGTGGTAACCAGAAATTCTCAAAAGTGTTGAAATCACGGAGCGTTTGTCATTCTTATTTCAAACAAAATCACACTGAGCCTAGTCAATCATCCACTAAAATCAGTTTTTCATTACATACAGCTTGTAACATATAGCATTTAACTGACCAGGAAATATTTACATTTATCAAGTTTTCTACTCTATAGAGGGGGAAAAAAATTCTATAATTTCCAGCATCCAGTAAGTTTTTTAATCAGGGTTCGTACACCCTCAGGGAAACCTGGAAAACTCAGGGAAATCTCAATTTTGCTTTAAAAACCTGGAAAATCCAGCTTCAACCCTGGAATTTTAAGAAAATTTACCCCCCTCTCTTTATTTTTATGGCTTTCACCCTATTCAATGGTCAACTACTTTGCTAATGAAGCACTCATGCAATTGGAAATGGATTATACAAAAATAATTAAATATCACTTAAGACTGCTTAGGACGAATAGCACACTTGCTTCTCATTTTGTCTCTGCAGTTCTGAGCATTTGTGATTGCTCCCTTTTCTCATTTGAGTTGGAGGGGCTATTCTTTGTGTTGTGTACTGTGCACAAAGTTAGATTGTGTAATGTTATTATCACGTATATACAAACTCTGCTGATATTTGCTAGAATACAATGTAGAATGTGTGTTCCTATAATGTTAAATATTTCATTGTTTATGCATAGGATTGGTGGATTTTATTTAGTTCTAAGGAATATGGCAATTTTTACCAATAGCCTTGTGTACTGGCAATAGTATAAAAAAAATACCTTGAAACTATCAATCAGGGAAGTGGTCCCAAAAATTCTTTTTTACTTCTGTAACGCTGTTGCATAATTTCTGATATTTTATAGGTAAAACTGAATTTAAAACCATGTTTGATATAAATGTAATCCATTGATTATTCAATAATTGAGGGGGAGTATAATTTTGATTATCATAGTACTATCGTAATTTTATTACCTTAGAATGGGGCATATAAATAAAAAGTATTTGGTCTTATGCTTATTGTTTTGCGATAACCTGGAAATTCTTGAAAAATCACCTGGAAAACTCAGGGAATTTCATTTTGAAAAATCAGTATGAACCCTGTTTAATGCTCTTTTCACTTCAGCTATTTTACTAAAGACTGCCCTTTTTTTCCCCTTATCGTATTCCAAACTTAATTTGTTTAGAAAATTTAAATGACAGATTTTTTTAGAACCTGTTTCCCTATCATCACAATATTCTACGTATCATAAACAATTGTGCAGTTAAAACAATGATTTCAGTAATATGACCCCTTTGTTCATTCAAGGTAATTGTAACTAAACTTCTTTCTCTTTTTTTATACAGTGTGGACCAATTGGTAAATTACCTTCGAATGTTCAGGAAAGTCGCCTTATTGATGATATTCTTTTCTGCCTTGTGGTAAGTATTACTTAATAAGCTAAATTGATTACTTTTACTATTCATTTTTCTGAATTATCTCATTTTTATGTATTGTTCTTTTGTTATTCAGTGTTGCAAGAGTTAATTGTGAAAAGTGAGTTTTTTAATGCCCTGGTTTATAATTCCAGCAACTTGTAGTTTGCTAATATGTGTATATGTACAAAAAAATGCATATAATTACCAGCAGTAAAGCGATATCTTTTATATATATCAATAAGATTTGTTATATGCATTTCTTTTCTTAAAGGGGATTGAAGGAGATTATATCCACACTGAAAAGTTGGCAAATCTTGACAGTAAAAGAAATTTTCATTTAGACGAAAGTGCAAGTATGATATAAAATATTTCATTGTATATTTAGTTCCTCAGCCTTCTTTTTTTTTTTTACTTATACAAAATTTTAATATAAAAAAATATTTTGTATTTGCTATATTTATGGACAAGTTACCTGCATTTAAAAAAAACTCAGAGAACAGGGATCGATGCAAACAAAAATTGGGTCATTTTTGCGACCCCTTCACAAAATTGCAATCGATTAAAGCGTCCCCTTCACAAAATTAAAGTTGATTGAAACAGACCCTTCACAAAATTAAAGTTGATTGAAACAGACCCTTCACAAAAATACAATAGACTGAGGTTCAGTGAATAAAGATCTACATGTACAACCCATACGTAAAATTTCATAACTTTCCATTCATAACTTTTTTTTTAATCTTGTGGGAAAGTGCAAAAATCAGAAACTGAGAAAATCAAGTTTCTTTACTCTGCGTTTATAGGAAATGTTCATGTTAGCTTTATTACTTTTAATTGCTGCGGGCGTAGTTTTCGTTCGATTTTGTTGTGGTTTGTTTTAAAATATTCCTAACTATCTGAATTATTTTTTAAAATTACTTTTGAAAAATTGATTTTTTAGAAGTTTAAAGGTACTATGTCCCCTTAAAACGGGCCCCTTCACAAAAATATAATCTATTAAAACGACCCCTTCATAAAAATACAGTCGATTAAAACGGCCCTTCATTGGCATTTTACCCTACTTTTTAATCTGTTTTATCATATATTTCAACAAAAAGGTGACTTTTATCAAAAATTTGTATGAAAATTCACAAAAATGAATGTTGAAATTCACAAAATTAAGTACTAAAATTCACAAAAATGGTACCCTAGAAAAAATTTCTGGAACGACCTCTGGAGAATGTGTGTATTTTTTAAAGTGATTATTACAACACTTTTTTTTTTGTTCTTCTAAATTCGGCTGATATAGTAATGATTTCTATAGGTTGTAATGCATTCTTTATTTTTAATGCTATTTAAATAAATTAAAATCTTTTTATCATTTTGTATTGTAAGAAAAATGAAAGCTTTTCATTGCATATTTAAAAAATTGCAGGATTTTATGATTTTCATTGATTTACAGCCACAAATTAGAAAAGGATTGTATTTTCTAATGTTTAAACATTCTGAAATATTATAAGTATTTGTACAATAAAATTAAAAAGGAGGAAAGAAACTTGTTGGTGAGTCAATATGTTTGGAAAGAAATGTTTATTGAGATAAAGATATTCTTATGTACATATGTTTTTTTTTTTTTTTTTTAAATCATTAGCAAAATAAAACTTTCTTTTAATATTTCAATTATTTGTGACTGTACTTAGAAAATATTCTGTAATATTTTCCTCTGTGAAATGTCCCCAAATTTACGTATATCAGGGATGAGAATCCTCTGTGGAATTCCAAGTTTTAGTTCTTTTCTTTTTTAACAATACCTGGATTATATAATCATTCAATTATTTTTTTATAAATATCTTGAAATTCAATTGCATTTGAAACTTTGAATAATAAGAAATTGTCTCTCAAAGTTTGATTCTAAAAGAAAATAGATATGTATTTGATTAACAGAATAAAAGGAAAGGATCTGCTTTATTTTATTTTATACACAAGAAAGATAAATCATGCCAAACGCATGAGTTATAAAACTTAGGGATGCACCGAATATCATATTTTGCCGAATAACGAATACTGAATATTCGGCCGAATACTGAATATTTGGTTAAAATTTATTAAACTTTGTACACCGATTAATTTAATTAGTTTCTTTTATATATTATTAATCGCCTTTTTAAATATTCGTGAAATTACGATCATTCTTTTAAACCTGCATATTGCATTAAAAAACTAGCAGTTAATTGACTTTACACATTCATGAACACTTATTTTTTTCTGGTTACTGTATCATACTTAAACGAGTTAGTGATAGTAAGGCTAATGTAATGTGTCATAAAATTTAAGAAAATTGCAAAGCAACAATAATTAAATTTAACATTTGAGTGTTTTCTCTTACATTAAAATTACTATGAATGTGATATTAATAAGTAGCAATTTGAATTTAATTTTGTACTATAGTAGTATACTATAACTTTCATTCATGATATTGAAAAAAAATGTGTTTCTTTACCGAATGTTGAATATTAAAATTTGTTTATTATTCGGTTGACGAATATTAAAGTATTCGGACGAACCGAATATTCGGTGCATCCCTAATAAAAGACCTTCCAACACTACAGTATTTTTGTGCCAAATTTGGCAATTTACTGTCCTTAAATCTGGAGAGATTTTGGAGAAACTGTTATAAACATATTTATACATATTGAACTATGCTTCAAATAAATTGTCTCTCAACTGCTATAGATCGTAATGTATTGGAATTTGTTTGAGTGCCTCTGTAGAAGAACTATTAATCACACAGACACTATCTTCAATGAATAGCATAAATTTATGAGCCTTAATAAAATATAAGTGGACCTTGCTTTCATTGAAAAAACCAAATACCTCGAAAGTACGCTTTCAAGAATGGCTGAACACAGAGCGTGATGTATTGAATTTTTTTCTTTTGACTCCTGTAAAAGAACTATAAATACTACATACATCATTTTCAATAGGGTACATGGCACTGTACACAAAAAACATACATCATTTTCACATCAATCGGTGTATATTTATGGCAATTAGAGCAAAGACTGGTGGACAGAAAAATTGTTGTAACTGCTGTTGTTGTATATCTGATGCATGTTATTAATAATTATTGGAATAGATGATTTGTAATTTATTGATTCATTTACTAAAACAAACTGCTAAACTTCTCACATTAAGTGTTAAAATTTTATCTTAAATAGATAGGACTGTCATTATCATATGTGGTTTGTACTTTAGCTTTGTGCAATAACTAGGCAAGTTAATCGCTGTCTAGAAGAATAAAAGAAATTGAATAATGCGAACCTATAAAAGAAAATTTTGATCTTCATCCTAAAAGGATTATTAAAGCTTGAACATCCTAAAATAAAACTTAATAGACAGAGAAATTGACTCTAATAACAAGACGATCAAATCAGCTCCGATTGAATTTATTCATTATCATTAATTATACATTACTCAAAGTAGTTCTCATTAACAGAAAATACATTCTTAACCATTAAATATTTATCACTACACAAAACATATCTCATACAAATGAATTAACTTAATGCGTAACACTTAATATAGTGAGCTGAAATTTTTTCTTTTCATTTAAAAAAAAAAAAAAAAAGATAATGTTTATTGTAAAAATATATCTATATATATTCTGAGTGGACGAGAAAAAAATGTATAAAATAAATATTTACAACTTACATAACCGGATCCTGTGAGAAATAAAATAAAAGCTTAAGAAGGAAAGAAAAACCTCATAGTTATTAATCGTCCCATAGTGAGACGCTAAAAGGAATGAAGAGAGGAAAAGAACAGAAAGTCACCGGCAGCTTTCGCTACCTGGATTGAAGTCCTGTTCAAACTTTTTCTCCACGGCTCGTTCGCTTGCCGCTTCACCCCCTACTCCGATATGAAATGTAGTTCGTGCAGTAAAAATTTTATTTTTTAATGTTTCACTTCTCATTTTGCATAAATGATCTTATTTCCATGCATGAGGTGAAACTATGTCATCGATTGTCACCTTTCATGATGATGTATTGAACAATAATTATTGTAATTAATTCGGGTCTCAGTATTCTTGCACTGTTGTCTTCACCTACCCCCATGATGACACATCTCTCTGGAATGTTGATAACATTCCCATATGTGTTCTGCACCACGATCTACCAGTGTTTGTGCACTGGGGGGTGCAAACAAGATGGCAAAGTATCTTGGAATGTTTTTTAAAGGAACATAGGGAGAGACACTTAAGAAAAGCAGTAGAGAATTTACTGAGCAAAATTTCTTAATTCTGTATTTTAAAAAAACTCCTATTTTTCTTTCAAAATTTCCATTCTAGAATATTTTAGTTTATTTTTTTAAAAATAACATTCCTTCAAAAATTTTACACATATAAAAAAAAAACAGTCCATTCAGAGAAAAGAAAAGGGGAAAATGTCCACTCCGAAGTATTATAACAAAATACCATTTACTACATGTCATAAACTTGAAGATTCACTTAAAATTTGATTGAACAAAAAGAAAAAAAAAAATCTGGAGTGATTCCACTCGATTTTCCAAACACGTACGATTAAGATCATTAACAAGCATTTAAATAAATTTTAATCTATGAATAATTCAGCAAAAATTCTCTTTTCAATTTGAGCTCAATCGAATGTACCATTTAAACGTTAGCTCGAGAATTTCCCCCCTTAGGCCATAATGTAAAAATATTTGTTGTAGCCTTTTAGACCATCAAAATCATCATGTACACATCAAAATCAATACTGGTTATACGATGGTGGTTTATAACATATACCCAATTTGAGCTCAATCAAATCTGCCGTTTAAACGCTAGCGCACTTTCAATAATTTCCACCCTCAGGCCATAATGTAAAAGAAATCTTTGTCGTAGCCCTGTAGAAAAACTATCTGTCCTATACACACCAAAATCAATACCGGTCTTACGATGGTGGTTTATAACATATATACCCAATTTGAGCTCAATCGAATGTACTGTTTAAACGCTAGTGCACTTTCAAAAATTTCCTCCCATAGGCCATAATGTAAAAGAAATCTTTGTCATAACCCTGTAGAAAAACTATAAGTCCTATACACACCAAAATCAATACCGGTCTTGCGACGGTGGTTTGTAACATATATACTAAATTTGAGCTCAATCGAATGCCCCGTTTAGGAGCTATCGTGTTCACTCACACACACACGCATACATACATCTCGTAAAAATAGCATAAATGAGTTCAGAAGACCTCAAAATGTGTAAATACACCAAAATCCCGAAGTCGAATTTTTTCATGATTACTCTTTACATGGTGCATGTTCAGAAAGTAAAAAATCTTTCATTTAGCTTTTAATCTGTTACATAAATATTGAGCCAAATTACTGTTAATATTTGTCTTTAAGAGAGTACTTACATACATTTAGTACCATCACTAGTTAGTTATTTCTATTAGAGGGATAACATAGCATAAAGTTTATCTTCTGACAAAATTAAAAATATCTTTAATTGATTAAAGCTTATCCACAACTATTGAAAACAGCTTCATGCCTGTAAAGCTCAATAATCAACACAATAAAATCAAAATAATAAGCACCTCTCTATCTTGGCAGAAAGATGAAAATATAAATAGGTATTCCTGTTATACAACATAACAGTATCGCACGAACACAGAAAGCGAGAAATTTATTCTTTTAAGGGTTAGCAGTCTACAATAATGCTCCACAGGCTGAACAATCAATGTTAGCAATTTTGTTGCATGTAAATCAGTTAATGCATTAGAAACACTTAAAAATTCCTCTGACTAATACAACCCCTCTCTTAGGCATATAGCCCTTGCATAACTTTGTCTTAACGCAACTCAACACTCTAAATCAGTTGATTCGACCTCAAGTAATGAATTTTCAAAATTCCCATTAAAATTGGTGTAGCTTAATACAGTAGAACCCCGATTTATTGTTTTTCAAGGGGTGCGTAAGAAAGAACGATGAATGCGGGAAAACGACAAATGCGGGTTCAAGTCAAAGTATGAAGAAAGCAATGTTTATGCATGCACGCAATGACTGTATAACAAATACTAATTTGTTACAAATCAAATAAATCAAAGATGAAAATTAGGTGATACTTATTTGCAAAAAAATCAGTATTTTATGTTGGGTTTTCCATCATTTTTTAAATTAAACAGTAAATTTTCACGATTTACAATACTTTTCACGACCTTTTCTACAATTTTATGTTTGTATAAAAATGTTCATACAGTTTCAAATACCGTTATTGCTTCAAACTTCGTACTAATGTAATCTCTTCCTCAGTGGCAAGAATATTATCCCCTGCTTCGCCATTATTTTCATTTTTTGCATTATCACACTTTCTTCCATGTTTAGGATACCACATGCCCCAAATTCTTGATTAATGGAAAAAAATTATTAAATTTCACGCTATACACAACCTCTTCAACACCCAACCATTGTTCATCTGTTCATCATCAGACCAAGAAATCATACCAAGAAACAATTACAGTCTGTATGTCATATTAATCCACTTAACCTTCGATTTCATTTTAGCCAGGAGAAAAATTTTACAACGATGAACAAGGGAAAGTCAATTTATGACGAACGATATATGCGGGTTTCTTTAACGTTATTCAAATACAATTTGTGCAGGGACCACAGAAATAAAACGATCAATAGGGAAAACAATGAATGCGGGAACGATAGATCGGGGTTTCACTGTACTATCACATTAGGTATATTTTTGATTTCCAGCCAAATAATGAAAATATCGCCAAGCTAGGGTTCATTTTTCGAGAAAAAAAATTTGCATTGTATTTGCCGATTTATTGCAAAAGTCACCAGTATTGGTGACTTTTGGCACAACTTTTGAGGGAGCATGCAATTGTCGTTAGATTGTGAACTAATTCTATATAGTAGGATATACTATTGTGCTATAAATAGATGCCTGTCTCTAAACTGCCATTGAACATAATGCATTGGAATTACTTTGAGTGTTCCTGTAGTAGAACTATTTCGATGGAGAGCTTTATCTTGTAATCCTTAATAACATGCATCAATTTTGTTTCATTTGAAATAGCCGAATATCTCTAAAATACGCTTTAAAGAACGACTGCCCATAGAGCATAATGTATTGGAAATCGTTTGAGCTGTCCTGTACAATAACTACAAATGCTGCATACACCATTTTCATTAGGGTACATGATACAATACCTAGGAACAACGTATATCAATTTCGTAAAAATCGGTGCATTTTTACCGGAGTTAGAGCACAGACGGACGGACAGACAGGCAAACTGAAATCATAAACACTTTTCAACCTTGTTGGAAAGTGTTAAAAAGATATTTATATTAAGACATTGTTGTTAATGCAACTAAACAAAAAGTTTTTTACCCCCATATTATATTTATCGATCTGTGTGTCTTTTAAACTGTGTAGCATTAGTTCCTTGTTTATTTCCTCCTCTATGTATCAAGATACTGTAAAACCAGGAAGATTCTAAAGTTTTGTTTAGAAAAATATTTAGGCATTTTTAAAAGGTTTATTTATTTCCTTATTAAACAAAGAATTTTTTACCTTTTTATTCTAACCATTTGAATGTTTATTTTTGAAACTAGGATAAAGAAAACAAAGACGAATATGTGTTATTTTTACTGAATTTCTGATCAAGGTTCTTTAAATAAAAATAAAACTAGGCCCCCAACATCAGTCTTTTTATGATATTTTACTTTCACATTAAAAAAAGAATATGGTCTGAAATTCAGACATGAAATTTATCACTTGCTTAAAATCCTCTTTTTTAAAACAATGATAGCCTTTTCTTCTATTGACTGTTCTCTGTCTAAAATTTATTATTGAGTATTTATTTATACGTGTGCTTGGGTATTATTTATAAATGTATTATAAAATAATTAATTTCCTTTGTTGTTGAAATTTGATAAAATTGTGTGACACACTCTTAAATTTTTCACCGGTTAAATTTAAGCTCATGCACTTTTCCTCTTTTTTCGTCTTTGTGCTTTCTCATTCCTAATGAATGCTTTATTTATACTTCACAAAACTAATTTAGTTAGACCTTGTGTGCACAAGAAATGATTATGTTGACAAAATCAAACAATGGAGTATCATATTTGTAAAAACATAAAGAAAGAAAAGTTCTAAATAAAATGGTACTTCAGTTTTTTCTGGTTGTTTGATGTAACCATTCTACGGCAATTACTTATAAGATTAACAGAGACATTGCCTATTTTCTTTTCATCAAAATAATTTAATGAAATTTTGCTTTCATAAGTAAAAGCAAAATATAAATAAATGTATATTTTAAATTGATAATCAAGTTGCTATTTTCTGTGTAAAAAATTATTAAATAAAACTTTTAATTTAAAAAAGAGAAATTGATTTTTTCACCAAAAGTGCAATACTTTTGTTGTTGTTGTTGTTGTTCAATATTTTATTTAAAAGAAAGAAACTGCTTTTGCATGAAGTACAAAGTTATAGTGAACCTCTGGGGATTGGTAAATTTCATTCACTGTATCCAAAGTTCACTAAAATCGGTGTTTCCCAATGATGAACACTAAAACTTAATACAAACTAGAAAATAGTACTTTACATAAATAGTGAATGTTTATTAAGTAAATCAAACATAATTCATCGCATTTATAGTTATAGAAATATTTATTTAGTAAAACAAACATAATTAATCCTTTTTATGAAAATAATGTAAGTTCCATTCAGTTGGCAAAAGATGCTGTCACTTTTAACATGTGATATTGCTTTGGGAATGGAGAATGAAATCGTCCAAAGTCAAGAGCGAAAGTCACTTTCAAAAGTGCGCTGCTTTTGTTAATGAATGGTCTTGAAGATTAAAATGCATTATAGCAATAAAAAAATTATGCCCCCCCCCCCTTTTGTTAGCCTATATACTGGCAATTCACCCATATTTCGGAACAGGTGCTTGATATAATCACTTTCTCTCTACTCAATCACAAAAGAGACACTCTTCATAGAAATTGAAATGAAGACATCACCTCTGCCATCCAGAATGTTTTAAGTTCACTACAGTAGAACTTCTCAAATCCAAAATCGCTGGGACTTTACTGATTCCGGATAATAGAAACTCTGTAATATCAACTATAAAAAGTAGTACAAAAACACCCTCATCTATGTATATCAGTAGCATATATAGGTTTCCATTTCGGGGGGAAGGGGGTGGACAATCCTCTGTTTTAATGATAGTTGAGTTAATATAAATGTTTTAAAATAGCTGTTTTATAATAATTGCTTTACATTTTTGGAGGGGGCGCGGCCAACTTCTGCCCCCTTCTTAATTACGCTCCTGATGTGTATTGTTTATGTATATTGCTCCTATGTATATTGTTTAATACCGAATAAACACCCTTTTATAATTTATTATTATAGAAAAATTCAATTATAAACGGCATGTTCAAGAAACGCAGGTCGCTCTTAAAATAAACCCAAATGCAATAAATATCAGAAACAAGTAATATATATTTTTTTTTTTAAATTTTTTAAGTCCTACAAGTTTTACAAACTACTTTGTAGTAGTTTTAAAAACTACTACATAGTTTTTTAATTCCTACAAGGGTAAGTTGAAAAATAAGTTTCCCCTGTCGACTGTGGTCAGAGTTGTGTATGAAAGTCAAAAAATAGAATGAGACATTAAAGATATGACATACCTTTATTTTATTAGTCTCGTACGAGTACGTTGAGACATTTGTCATATCGCTTGATAAGCCTCCAAGAAAAATTCAGGGCTTTGCATATGGAAGAAGCATTGAACGGCTATGGACGAAAGGCGACACAGCAGGAAAAAGCGCAAGTCACCGATACACCATTGGTTACAGGTCGCTGCAAATCAAGTAGATGGCGCTGTTTCAGTGCCTGCACAAAGCGGAGACCAGCAGACCTGCCTCTCATTTGAGCCCCGATAGGTATGGAGAGAAGGTGCGTTTTGAATTCGTGGTCAAAGGAGGAAGTGAGAGCGGTTATCCGCTATGAATGGGCACGTGGAGTATCAGGAACAGAAATTCATAACCGCCTCGTGGAAGTCTATGGGCCAGGTGTGATGTCGAAACAAATGGTGCGGAGATGGTGTCGCAAATTCAGTGATGGACGTCAGCAAGTGGAGGACATACCGAGAGCTGGACGGACGCGCACGGCCACTACAGATGCAAATGTCAGGAAGGTGGATGACATGATTAGAGCGAACCGGCGTATCACGATCGATGAAGTAGCGGAAGAACTTGGAATCTCACATGAGCGAGCTCAAAACATCATCCACGACATTCTTCGATACAGAAAAGTGTCAGCACGATGGGTGCCCCGACAATTGACCTCAACACACAAGGAACAACGCATGCGGGTCAGCCTGGAACATCTCGTGCGTTACCATGAAGATGGCAATGGCTTTCTGTTTCAGATAGTGTTGGGGGATGAAACGTGGGTCCACCATTTCACGCCAGAATCGAAGGCCGCATCTATGGAGTGGAAACATCCGTCATCACCTGTCCGAAAGAAGTTCAAGACAACTCCCTCTGCAGGTAAAGTGCTCCTCACAGTTTTCTGGGACGCCCAAGGAGTTTTGTTACTGGACTTTTTGGAGGTTGGAACCATCAATGCTACGCGCTACTGTCACACCCTGTCGAAATTGAAAGAGGCGATTCGGAAAAAGCGGTCTGGCCTTCTCACATCTGGCGTTCTGCTGTTGGATGACAATGCCAGACCACATTCGGCGGAGGCAATGCAAAACCATACTGCAACTCTTGGTTGGGAGCACCTACACCATCCGCCATACAGTCCTGATCTCGCACCAAGCGACTTCCATCTGTTTCCGGCTTTGA
Organism: Cheiracanthium punctorium; assembly: GCA_038373885.1. Taxonomy (NCBI): domain Eukaryota; kingdom Metazoa; phylum Arthropoda; class Arachnida; order Araneae; family Cheiracanthiidae; genus Cheiracanthium; species Cheiracanthium punctorium. The sequence continues at coordinate 355,809 of JAWZYV010015304.1, forward strand.
AGAAAAATCTTGGGGGAAGGCGCTTTGGAAGCAATACTGAAGTGAAACAAGCCGTTCAACGCTTCTTCCATATGCAAAGCCCTGATTTTTTCCTGGAGGGCTTTTTGAAGCTTATTAAGCGATATGACAAATGTCTCAATGTACTTGGTACCTATGTGGAAAAATAAAGGTATGCCATATCTTTAATGTCTCATTCTATTTTTTGACTTTCATACACAACTCTGACCACAGTCGACAGGGGAAACTTATTTTTCAACTTACCCTTGTACTTAGGTCATTAAAGAAAAGTTTTATTTTAGTTACTTTTTATTAAATTTAATGAATTACATTTAATTAATGAATAAACATTTGAAAAAGCTATTTGAATTTGAGTGGATGAATAAAAAGTATTTTATTAACCACTGAAAGTTTGAATAAGATATATAAGTATATATAGGGAAAGTGTGAACTAATAGTAGGAGTTGAAAAAAAGAGATGCACAGTTAGATGTTATAATAGTTCTAAATACAAAATTTCAACATTCTACAGTTAAGTTTTAAAGTTATGCAAAATGTGAAATAATTTTTGGTGCCAAATTTGGTTATATTTCAGCAAAACTCACCAAGGTCGATGACAAATGGCGAGGTTTTGGACAGGGACCAAACAATGTCTGACTTTTGCCAAGGACGAAGACAAATGGCGAGATTTTGGGCATGTACCAAACAATGACTGACTACAGATGTTTGAAGATGTCCATAGACATTAATGTAACTCTCCAGAAGATTGAAACAAAAAATCGTGATGTGCAACTAGATGTTACAACAATTTTATATATGAAATTTCAACATTCTACAACTAATAGTTTTTGAGATTTGAGAGTTAAATACATACGCACGTATATTAAAAGTCGCCAAGCTTGGCAACTTTTGGTGTAGTTGTTGAGGGAGGCACGTGACTGTGGTCGGACCATTACCTAACTATATGGTAGGACGGTATCGTACTTGAAATGGATGAATGTTCCTAAAACTGCCATTGACTGTAAAGTGCTGAAATCTTTTGAGTGTTCCTGTAGCACTACTATAAATGATAAAGACACTTTCTTCGATGGAAAAATTCATTTTGTAACCCTTAACAGCATATATCACTTCTGAGTTGTTTGAACAAGAATAATATCTCTAAAATATGCTTTAATGAATTTCTAATGAATACAGCGTAATGTATTTAAAATCTTTTGGGCGGCCCTGTAGATAAACTATCCAGTCGAATGGGACCGAAATGGCAGGTGCACAACTAGATGTTACAAAAATCCTGAATATAAAGTTTCAACATTCTACGTCTAATAGTTTTTGAGATATGCGAGTTTAATGAATTTCAGCCCATAGAGCGTAATGTATGTCGAATCTTTTGGGCGGTCCTGTAGATGAATTATCCAGTTGATTGGGACCAAAACTGTATTAACATCCAGTGCCTTGCCCACTACAAGTTTTTAAAAATGTATTTGAACTTGAGTGGATGAATAAAAAAGTATTTTATTAACGATTGAAAATTATTGCAAGATATATATAGGGAGACTGTGACCTAATAATAGGAATTGAAAAAATAAAACATCACACGGCATTCAAAGCTTAAAACAAATAATTCGATGTCTGCTCACAGGGTTGTATTACATAATCAGCTTGCTTCCGGCCCAAGTGTTTAACTCTCTTCCCCTCCTCTGCTTTACATTTTTCGCTCTTTCATTTTAACGGCAAATGTTCTGGTCTGTGTCCGATTCTGCAAATGTGTATGCACTTTTGACGCAGGTGGATATGATCTTTTCATCTGCTTTTGCCTTGCATAGATTCCTTTGTTTTGTTTTTGAAGTGATCGTCTGCTGGATATGCCACCACTAAAAGACTGTTTTTTTTTTTTGTTTTTTTTTTTAAACATTAGAACTTGCCTGACTATTAACTAGACTACTAACTTGCTAGACTATTAATGTTTCTGGTTTTAGTATTATAATGAAATTACAAACTTTAATTCACCAGAATTGAATTTGCAAGCAAACCCACTGCAAAACAGGTTATGCAATGCAAAAGAAACTGCAAGTACAAAGCGATGGCGGACAAAAAGATCGTATCCATCTACCTCAAAAGTGCACACACATCTTTGGGATTGGATGCAGTGAATATAAAAATATAAAACCTTCTATGATTAAAACAAATAAAAACTTTGTGAAAAAAAAAACCCATAAAATGTCTTGAAGTCTTCATTATGTTTGGTACTGCCATCTATTTGCATTTTGAAGAGATACAAAAAAGAAAGATTTTTTTTTGGTTAATACCAATTTATTATTATTTGGAAGGCTGGATTTTAGAAGTCCAAATTTGAGAGGTTCTACTGTATAACCGAAATCATGGTTCACTAAAACCAAAAAATGCTATGAATATTTCTAACGTAAGTGATTCGAGACTAATGAAATGCGTTTAGCCAAAAGTTCACTATATCTGGAGTTGACTGCATAAAAGTTTTCCATGAAAACATATTCATTTATACATATCTTATTCAGTATTTCTATATACATATGTTTTTTCTTCCGTTTAGATATAGCTTTGAAGCAAATTGTTCACAATATTGTTCCCATGTTTTCCCACTACTCCACCATAATACGCTTCATAGAAGGTAAATATTATTTTAACTTACATTTTGTTTATATGATATTTATTTTGCTCTGTATTTACTTTTTAAGTTCTTAATAGTTCATCAATTTTTATTTTAGGCTCGTCTATTTTAAACCATTAATTTTTTTTCTTTTAATAAAATATATAAATGGGTTAAATCTTTATTTATAGTGCAGATATATAGCTTTATATATAGTGCAGATATATAGATCGCAGTCCCTGATATGTATATATCAGGGATCGCAGTCCTCCTAAAATTCCTAAATATTTTGCACGCTCCTTAAATTCCTAAAATTACCCTAAAATTTTCTTCTTATTCCTAAAAAATTCTGGATCTGTACAATTTCTTCATTTTCTGTTGAATGAGTTAGTACGCATCGGCACTTTCCTGCCGAAGATATAGAAATCGCCAAAGACTTATCAGTAAAACCATTGATTGGTCGAAAGAAATGCAATCTTCCGCTTGCTCCTCCTACTTTTCTGCTGCAAGCGTTGTAATGTGTGACGTATGTGAAACTACATGCGGATGTGTTGCATGCTTCTCCTGAGCTGTTTTCCGGTTGCCAGGCTCCTTTTCTTGGAGCTTATTCGTATCGATAGGTTAACGTGATTCATTCCGGCACTCCTCCGAGCGGGATTGTATATAGTCCTGCTACGATAACTTGGCAGTCGGTCATGTGAATTTGGTCGAGTCCACTGGGGAAATTCGGTAACAGGTTTTCCTTGGGAGTAAAATCAGGTAGCCGTAATTGGTACCTTATCGCGGATACAGGAAATTTCTAGCACAATGAAGAATGAGTATGCGGGGCGAGCGGAGCAAGTGTGCCCTTTTATTCGCTTTCACTCTGGGGGGGTGGAAGACCGGATGACCACCAGAAATTCTCCCCACTTGGCGAAAGAAGCTGTAGCTAATTAAGCAGTAGCATGTAATAACCTTTCAATGAGCGACCCCTCTCTAGCAATGAAATTGCCTAAGGTCGACTGCCAAGTTAAGGCAGCCAAACTATACTAACACGTGCATTTCCCTGCGTCAGTATGTCAGTCTACCTTTCTACTACCTGTTTTCTGTCAGAATAGTGATTTAATTGAACGATATCCTAAAATGCCCAGCAGAAAAACTAAGTTCCAGGAATCCTGGAAAGAAAAGGAACTAGACGATGTAAAATTAAAAGAATGGCTTTCTTCTGTAGATAATAATTGCAGTTTGGCATGTTGTACACTTTGTGGTGAAAACTTCAGGGCTCGCAAATAGTCTCTTTTTTCCCTAAAAGTCTCTTTTTTAGTTAGAGCTCTCTAAAAGTCCCTTTTTCGCATAAATGGTCCCTATTTTCTCTTTTTCGTCACGGATTCTAGCCATTCCGAAGTCACGCGGTTACGAACTCACCCTCTATTGGACGATGAAACGCCAGTTCGGTGACGTCATACTCCTTTCTTTTACAACATCGAAGCAACATCGGCGTGTGAACAAAGGAATGTATCGTCTCTGCTTGTGAATCGGCTGGATGACCCTGTATTTTGTGTATTGAACTCTGCAAATATAATCAGTATTAGAAGTAAGTAATTTTTTATATTCATTTTTATGAAAATTGTATTGTAAGATTTAATTTTTTTTAGGAGATTAGAGGTTTTATTTTTTAGAGGTCCTTGTCACACGCAACTAAACAGATTGATATAGAAGGCATGGAGGAATTTTTCCGGTTACCATTAAGACAGTTTTTCGCTGTTTTTTTATTTTTATGAATTGATGGATATCGCAGAATTAAACAAATGGCATATCTAAAAATTCCACACGTGTTGCTATCGCTGATTATGTCTGGGAATAATTCTCCGTCTGCACTCATTTTTGTTCTTTAGTTTCTGGTAAAATACTGCAAAATCACTTATTTTTGCGAGCCCGTCGTCATCGCAAAAATCAATGCCTCTCGAAATACTTTATTTCCGTTCATAACTGACTCTGTTCAACTTTCGGTTCTGCTCATAATTCGCGAAATTTTCAGCCCGCGCCCGTGATTTTAAGTAATTTACGGGAACAAATAAATTAGTTGCCCACACAGTGGTGTTTATTGTGAATGGGGAATGAGAAACACTAACGAGTATTTTTCTCTTGAAGGAAAATTAATTTTATTGGTTTTAACAGGACCCTTCAGCTTTGTTTCTCATCCGCTCTGATGCTGTCAGGGAATTCTGCTTCCGTTTTAAAAGCCACGTGCGTTCGTACGCGCGTTGGAGTGACGTCGTTGAGTTCTTTCTCTCCCCGCCCCCGTGAGACCGTAAACATTGCACTTCGATAGCAGATTCTTTGACAGGCAAACTGATTTCTGCTTGAAGCCCCTAAAAGGGCATTAGATTAGATTTGCTAAATATGTGTTTAACTATTAAAATGTAAATAGTTAATTATATAAATAAAAGTTTATATAAATGTAACGAATTGACTCCAATATTTTGAGTTTCGACGAATTTAAAACAACTGAACCAAGGATTTTGAACGGTGAATAAACTGAAATCTGTGCCAGATGCATTAAAAAAAAAAAAAAAAAAAAAAAACAGCTGCCTCACTTGCGATGTCTGGCAGATTCCCCCCTCCCCAAATGATTTTGCTGATAAGCCATCTCCGAGTATTAACACAAACATTTCATTTCAGAACTATACACACAATAAGATGATTGCTTATTAATTATTTTCAGCTGTCTTGTCGCAAGCTGCTTATTTATTTATGGATGGATTGTGAATAAAGTGCAGAGGAAAAATGTTTCAAGCTATACAGAAATTAGAAATAATAAAGTTTTAGCATGGCAATTAAAACATGTTTTGAAACTGGGGCAGTATTAATGCTAAAATAAGTAATAAAATTAGGTATGTTACAAACAAAAAAATCATATAGATACCCTTTTTAAAACAGACTGTTTAAAAGTATTTACAATTCAGTAAAAACTTAATATTTTAATGTTAATTAAGAGATGCATTTTGCTGGAGCCATCTGTTATTGAATTTTGTTGTAAATTCGGTACTAAAATTTTTCAGGGGGAAAAAAAGAAAACAGTTAATCCACGGCTGGGTATTTTCACAGATAATCCGTGGATTATAGGCCGGAAAATACAGTACTGTAATTATTATTTATATTTGCATATTTTCTTACAAATCAGTTCTAATGTTTCACAAAATCATTTTAACAATGTTAAAAAATACTAAAATTTTTGCAACTACTCTGTATTAGCCGAGTACTTGGTCAAAATTTGGCCAAATACCGAGTACTCGGTATATCTCTAATTTTTTTACTAAAGTAATTTTATAATATTCTGAGTATTGTGCTACTTTTGATGATATTTGCACTCTATTTGACAAAAATCATCAAAAATGTTGTTCGCACATTATTTTATACCATGGGAATTTCAAAAATTCCCTTATCCAAAGTCTAAATGGTGTGAATAAATATATTTCTTGTAATTTTAGAACAAATTTTATAGAACTGCAAGATTTCTTATTTTTTCTTTTTTAGTTTCAGGTGTACTATGGGGAACTGTAAGCTTCTGACAGAATGGTTAGAACGAAAAGATGACACTGGCTGTAAAATTTCAACCTGGGGGAAAAAAAATTTCTAAAAATGAGCTGCTTTGTGTCCCTTGTGATACAAAAATTTCTGTGACCAAGGGATTTAATAAAATAAAGCAACATTATGAAACTTGCAAGCACAAGAAATACATGTCCATTAAAAGTAACCCATGCCAGATGCAGCTTTCTAAAACTGATGAAAACGTTAAAGTACAATTAATCTGCAAAAAAGATGCTGCTTTTTCTGCTGAATTGATATGGTGTTTAAAAATTGTTGCTTCAAACATGTCTGCAAGTTCTTCACAAGACATAACTCATGTGTTTAAATCAATGTTTCCTGAAGGTGTTCATGAGAAGTTTTTGTTAAACCCGACTAAAGTGCGTTATTTGATTAGCGATGCTTTGGGACCGTATTTCAGAGATATGCTACTTCGTGAATTGGCTGGTGTGTTCTACACATTATGTTTCGACGAAACAACAAACAAGGCTGGGTTTAAAGAGCTCCAGACAGCGATACGCTTTTGGGGGTCTGATGATAAAGTCACTACTCGTCACTTAGAAACCTTTTTTATAGGCCATGCAACTGCGGACGAATTAAAAGAAAATATTTTGCAGTCTTTACAAAATGCTGGCTTACCAATTAAGAAACTCTTAATGCTTTCAAGTGATGGCCCTAACGTTAACAAAAGAGTGTTCAACCTAATAAATGAGTACGTTAAAGAAATACGCCAGAAAGGTTTGCTAGACATAGGGTTTTGCAATATTCATCTTATACATAATGCGTTTGAAAAAGGTCTAGTACATCTAGGTGAAGATGCTTCTGAACTCATCATAGCACTTTATTATTATTTCAAAAACTGGCCATCACGGTATGAAGATTTTTCAAACATTTTGTTAGAGAAGAATTTGCCAAATTTACACTTTCTGAAACATGTAAGTTCTCGCTGGCTTACATTACAGCCTGCTGCTAAAAGACTTCTTCAGTTGTGGGATGGTGTCATAGCATATTTCTTGACATTTATTCCTTCAAAACAAGCTAAAGTTATGAGCACAGGAAGTTATGAGAGAATAGTAAAATATTTAAAGAAAAAAACAATGAGAGCAGAGCTGCACTTCATCTGCTCGAGTGCAGCAGTATTTGAAAAGTTTGCTGTTTTCTTTCAAAAAGAAGAACCTCTTATCCATGTGATGCATGAAAAGATCAAAGAGGTTGTACTAACCATCATGGCACGCACCTGTAAGCCAGATGCAATCAAACAGTTTAATAAAGAAATCTGTAATGATCCTTTCATTCAAGAAAACCTGTTGGATATAGAAGAAATGCCTCTATCAGATGAAATTAATGTTTCTTTACTTAATTCAAAAAATTCTGAAAAGAAGCAGTTTTTTTTAAGTGCCCAGAAGCATTATATTTCAGCTGGCAAGTACATCTTGGAGAAAAAGGTTCTTCAGTCAAATCTGTTGGAAAGCTTTAGTTTTTTAAAACCTTCAGAGAGGTTCAAAGCAAAAAATATTGAAAGACTCAGCCTCGCTGCTCATTTCCTTCCAGTAGAGTTGGATGCAGAAGTATTATTGGATGAATGGAAACTATTGCAGTTGGAAAATTTAGAGTATCAGGACAGTATCAGGATTGATCAATACTGGGATAATATCTCTAAAGTGAGAACTGCTGATGGTTGTATTAAATATCCAAATGTGTCTGAACTCTCTAAAGCTGTGCTGACTCTGGCTCATGGCAGTGCTGAGATTGAAAGGGGTTTTTCTAGATCTTCTAGAATTATGACGGATGACAGATCATCTATGTCTGCAAGGACTCTGAATGCCAGGCTGAATGTTGCAGATGGACTTAAAAAATTTGATAATAAGGCACATTTAGTACCCATTACTGAGGAGTTGCTAAAGCTTGCTCGTGTAGCTTATAAAAGTTACAATGATTACTTAGAATCAGAAAGCAGAAAACGAAAAGAAGAAGAAAATTGAAGCTGAACAGAGAAGGGTTGAAGAAGAAGAAAGGAGGAAGAAACTGGAAGAGAAAAAAGCAAGCATTAATGACTTAAAAGAACAGTTAAATAATGAAAGGTGTAAACAAGAAGTAACTACATCAGCTGTTGGTCAACTTTTGCAAGAGGCGCATTCCAAGCTGAAAACTGCTTTGAGGAAGAAGGATCTTGCTGCAGTTACAGTTGCACAAAGTATTCTCGAAGGAGCCTTGAAAACAAACAAAGCATGCGACAAAAAACGTAAAGCTATATCCACATTAGAAAGAAAAATAGAAAAAAAGACTGATTCAGTAATGACAAATTATTTTTCAAAAAAACCTCGTACTATGTGAACTGCTTATTGTAACTGTGAGTAATCTATAAAATCTGTGATGCACCTGTATCTTAAAAAGAAATATGTATGTTGTAAGAGAGGCTCTACATTTCTTTTTTAGGACTGCAAATTTGCTATGCTTACAGAAATCTAATTAGTATTATACGTTTTTTCTTAAAATGGTAATGCATTCATTTCTCATTAAGTGTGTTTAATTTATTAATTTTTAGGTACAGATTTTAAAAATCAGCTATGGTCTTACAGACCTACATAAAAAGTAAAACTTGTCTGCAAACTTGAATAATTTCTTTAAAATTTTTTGCAAAAAAAGGCTGTATGCCTTCAGAGTCCTGTATCTCTACCAACAGCTAAACATACTATTCTAAAATAGCTAAAGTTCATATTGATGTTGATTATTTTGTAAAATCAAACATAGCAAATATGATTTATTAACCATTAGTGTAAAAAAACATTTATTAGGAATGTTACGGGTTGTGTTCTACAAGGTCTCTTTTTAGTCTCTTTTTTTTAAGAATTTGGTCTCTTTTTCTCTAGAGACATCGTTAAAAACTGTTGTGAGCACTGAAACTTCGATATATCGAGCAGCAGTTTCGCCCAAGTGCGATCACATCATAAGGGGAAAAAGCACAAGTTTAAATTTAATGGCCAATTTAAAACTACACGATCGATTTTTGAATCGCTGGCGAAGAATGACTCTGTGAGCAGTGATATGAGTGAAGATTTACTGATTGCGAAAGCCGAAACTTTATGGGCTCTGAGGACTGCGGACGCTAATATGTCCTTTAAATCTTGCTCAGAGACTGTGGAATTATTCAAGGAAATGTTCCCGGATTCTCTTATTGCATCTCGAATGCAACTAAAAGAGAAAAAAGTTGCTTATATAATATCGCACGGGATCGCAAAGCATTTTGAAAGTCTTCTAAAAGATGATCTTTCTTCTTGCTCTTCGATATCACTCGCTTTTGACGAGACATCAAATGCACAAGTCAAACGGCAGTTGGATATTTATGCCAGATACTGGTCGGATGAGTTTAATCAAGTATCCTGCAGGTATCTGACTAGTGTGTTTTTAGGACATGCAACAGCCGACATTTTGCTGGAAAGTTTAGTTGATGTTTTGAATGAATATAATTTATTAAATAAAGTAATTTGTTTGTCTATGGATAATCCAAATGTCAACAAAAGTGTTTTGAAAAAATTTGATGAAAAACTAAAAGCAGAAACTGGCAAAGAAACTTTGGGAAAGTGTAATCTCCATATTGTAAATAATGGCTTTAAGTGCTTATTAAATGAACTTGACATGAATTTTGAAGAATTTGCTACTGATTTTTATCATTTTCTGAAATATAGTGCAGCAAGACTGGAAGATTACAAATCTATCGAAAATATAACTCAGGATACAGCTCAATTTTTACTGAGACATGTTAGTAGTCGATGGCTATCTGCTGGACCTGTCAGTCAGAGGCTTCTGGATCAGCTGTCTAATTTGAAGGAATACTTTTTGAAGGTTTTGCCTGCACAAAAAGAACAACAAAGACAGTTAAATGCATCAGAAAGATATTCACGAATTCGACAGTTCTTAAAAAGTCCATTATTGGCATGCTACCTGAGTTTTATTGTTTTTTCTCACAAGTATTTTGAAAATTTTTCTTTAGTGTTTCAGGCTGAATCTCCAAAAATACATGTATTGCATAGTGAGATAAACAAGCTCATGAAAAACATCTTAATGATATTCATCAAAGATGATTTAGTTTTGAAAGAAGGTGCAGAAATAAAAAGTATCGATCTAGAAGACAAAAACAGCTGGAAAAAATTAGCTGAAATGAACATTGGTGAAAAAACTAAAAGCCTCCTAAATGATGTTAAGGAAGAAAAGAAAAAACAATTTCTCTTAAATATTAGGAAGACTCTAATAGAAACCACTGCATGTTTAAAAAAGAATTTACCTTACGATAACCAGGTTTTAAAAGACATGGAAGTGCTACAGCCTTTATCTGTACAAACGACTGAATCTCATGCTGTTACAGAAGGATTGAATGCCATTACTAGAATTGCAAGATTCTTAAAATTTGATGATGATTCAATTGATAAAATAAGAGATGAATGGAAAGTGTTGAAGTGTGACATTCTTTTGCAAAACAAACTTGAGGCATTTTCAGATTTACGAATAGATATGTATTGGCGAAATATATTTGATATAGTAGATGCTAATAGGGAAGTCAAGTATTCTAATCTAGAAAGTTTAATAAAAAAATCATTGGTTCTGCCACATGGCAATGCGGATCCTGAAAGAGGTTTTTCTGTGAATGATGCGATGTTCAAAACAAATTTCAGTGATGACGCTATTAGATCATTAAGATTAGTGAAGGATGTTGTGAAAAATTATGGTGGTGTCTCAAATGTACCAATAACAAAATCGTTTTCCATGCTGTGAAGAATTCATAAATTATACAAAGAGCATTTAGAAAGGCTGAAAAAAGAAGAAGAAAAACTACAGAGAAAAAAAGAATTGAAAGAGAAGGAAACTACTGTTAAAGAAGAAATAAGAAAAAGTGATTTAAATCTAAAAATAAGTGAAACTGATGCTGAAATTTCTCGCCTGAAGAAAGAAAAAGAAATTGCTTTAGCATTATTAACTGAAGGAACGAGCAGATTGACTTACTGACAAAAGCACTGACAAAAAAACTGTTGAGTTAAATGCAGCGCAAGTTTTAACTGTTGAAGCAACTTCTAAACTCAGCAATTTAGATAGTAAACTATCAGAATTAGAAAATGAAAAAGATGATTTTGTTAAAAAAAGAATTAAATGTTAATTTGTTCGTTAACATTACCAAGTAGTTTGTTATGCTTTGTGTGTGTGTGCTTCAATTTTTCTTTCTTAGAGAAAATATTATTCTTTAATCCATTATTGATTCTTTCTTTTAATCGTAAAATTAATATTTCTATGATGCTCATTTAAGGTAAGTAGCTTTTCCCGTCCCCCCCTTCAGATTGTGTACAGGTATGCATTACAATTGTGTCATATAGTTTTGGTGGAATAATATTCTTCATTTTTATTATATTCTAATATGGATCATTTTTTATTTTTTCCAATTTCTTTTAAGTTTAGCTATGTCAAACAAAATTTATTTATAATATGCGCTATATATGTTATTATTGTACAATTACATAGTAATTATACTTTTTTGAAAGATCCTAAAATTTTCCTAAATTTTTTCCAATGATTCCTAAAATTCCTACCTAAAACTTTTTGAAAGTCTGCTGCACACCCTGATATATATATATATATATATATATACTCCTCCTTTTTTTATGTATAGTACAATTTATTTATTTTGTACAATACAAAATCCTGTAAGATGCATGGTTTTTATTAGGTTGATAGTTTTTAATTCTTTCTTCTGTTTGCAAGTAAAATGATGAACACACTCAGTTTTCCAGCAAGTTATATAAATATGTTGAAATATGTAACTATATGTGAAATACAGTTTTTAGCAACTTTCACTTTTGTTTGTATATTTGCATTCTTCTGTATTTTAGACAAATTGTTCATAATTTAAATTAATTTCTTATAGCTTAAAAATCTTTTTTGAATCAAATTAGCTCTGAAAAGGTAAAAAATGAAAAAAAAAAAATTACTCCATAAAATATTTAATGTTATTATGATCCCCATTACAACAAAAACCCATAATAGATTAAAAGTTTGTGATGCAGCATTTTACTTCATAGTTATACGAACTTTAAATGTGGGTCTTAAAAATTATAATGATATCAAATTCTGAGTGACGTCCTTATATGACCATATAAGATTTGCTTTTCAATTCCATTACAATTACTTTTGTTTTGTTTTCTAAAAAACATTTACACATTCAAGCAATGCTTTTAATTATCAGGTACACTGTTAAATATATCACACTTTCACTGAGCCTATGTTATGTATTCTTTTTTTTTTTTTTTTTTAATAATTTAATATATCTTGTGTCACTCTATCCAAATGCAGGTGAAATCTGCATAAATGTTTTCTTTGTAACGCACTATGTATTTGAGTACTCCCAGCGACCAGTTACTTATCAAAGGCATTTCGATACATGCAGATAGTATATATAAAAATATTTTTATTTTAGACACCAGCTTACTTTAAATGATTTGAGTTTCTAGGTCAATATATAAGAATTCTTTTTTGCAACCCTGTGGTCAAACTGTCAGCTCTACAACAACCAAAATCTATGCAGGTCATGCAATCTTGACCTCTAATATACGTACCCAATTTGAACTTAATCGATTGCACCATACAGACACTAGTGCACGTTCAAGAATTTCTGTTCATAGCCCATAATGCAAAAGAACACTCATTTGGTGTCCTGTAAAAAGCTATACCAGGTGTAGAACTATGAAACCAGAATTTCCCTATAGATGGCACTAGCCATCAGTTTACTGACTGCAAAACCGCTTCTATTGCGCTATTATCTCCCTTTAACAACAAATGAAGATTTTCAACACAGAACAACCTAAGTTCCATAGACTGGTATATTTTTGTATAACCTTAAACATAAACAGCAAATGATAGATTTAAATCGAGCATTACATGAAACGACCGAAATATGGAAAAACCCAAAACAAAGTCATTTTGCTGCATGATAATGCCCTCTTCACACACAGCAAAACTGGTCAGAGAAATGATCAAGGCATTCAGTTGGGAAATACTAATGCATGCAGCTTATACTCCAGACTTGGCTCGGTCCAATTTTCATCTCAGTCACTGGAACACGCGTTCACTGAACAATGCTTCAATGCGTATGAAATGTACAAAAATGTTTCGATAACTGGTTCACTTCAAAAGAACTGTTTTTTTGGCATGGCATTCATAAACTGCAAGAGAGGTGGTGAGAATGTATCAATAGCAATGGAGATTGAAAATGAGAAAAAATAATTTCTTCAAAATAAACAACAGAAATAAATACAAAAAATTCCAGTTTCGTACTTCTACACCTATCTATACAGATTATGTGACGATGACCTATAATATACATACCTGATTTGAACTTACTCGAATGCACTACTGAGACACTTGCTCAATATAAATGATTTACTCTATAAGCCGTAATGTATAAGAAGCATTTTTTGCTAGTGCATGAGCAAACTATCAGCTCTACATGCATCAAAATCTATTCAGATCCTGCGACCGTGACCTATTATATACATAACCAATTTGCACTCATTTGAATGCACCGTTCAGATGCTAGTACATTTTCAAGAATTTCTTTCCATGGAGAAAAATAAATCTTTTTCCTATTGCCTCCACTGGCAAGCGAAGTTCCTGTCTTAGAGGTCAGTGATATAGTATTTTTAAGGTGTTGCAAGGAGAAGAGGGGGATGATTCTTAGATTATTCTTAGTGTTCATATGTTTTGTAATTCTGAAAATGTATGTCAGCCTCTTATTCGATGTAAGCTAATGGTAGAATAAAAAGCTGTGCCATGACTGCCTGACCGCTGTTGTTTCAAGACTACTATGATATTTTATTATTCTTATTTTATCATATATTATATACTAAATTTGAGCTCAATTTCATGCACCATTATCCTGTAGAAAGATGCAATGGAAACGTGTCGATGGCAAATCTGTCCACAAATTATGTCGACAGAAAATACCTGCATGAACAAAATAGCCCATCAGTGATAAAGAATAAAAAAAGGGGAAATTTGAAAGGTTGTACCTTAAAAACTATTAGACTTGCTTGACTGACTGACTGAAGATCGATCGTTAGTGGAGCACCTTCGCAGGAATCGCTTTATCTCCGGTAGGATGGTAAAAAATCATGAGGTACAATATCTTGAGGTAGGGGGTGGGGCAATGGGCCTGGATCAGTGCAGATCAGAATCGAAATCGGGAAGCAACGGTGAAGAAGCAACACAGACAGTAGACTCTCGATGCGCTTGAAACCAGGGTACCTAAACAAGACGAAGACATCGCAGTCAACACAGAGTACGGCAGTCTCAATTACTTAGGCCAGACGCTCACAAATTCACCATATCTTCCTTGACAATATTCAATATGCAGGGGCCAGGCTCTTCGGCAAAACGAGAAGTGATAGAAATCCAGATGAAATGAGGACAAGTAGAAAGGCAAAACAGAAGCCAAAAGGTCCAGTTCAATGAGGCGGGGTATGGCTTGAGGTGTACCTTGTCGGGTGGAAATACATCAGGATCAGAACATCGATGCCCTGCGTCGCCCAAAAGCTGCCACTAGCACAAGCATACCTGCCAGCTTTTATGGATTATCCATAAAATATATGGATTTTAGTGTTAATTTACTGAATATGGATAGGACGAGTAATTTAACGGATAGTTTGGTGATTTTTGAAGTTCTCAATTTTTTTCTATGTAATCTTTTTCCATCTGTCCAGAGAATACATACTTTCCCTTCAACACTCATTTATTTAAATGTCCAATGCTGTAAGAAAAAAAAAATTGATTCCTATTTTGATTTTAAATATAATTTTTTACCTCCCCCCCCCCCCCCCCCCTTCTCTCTCAAGGGGAACCAATACTGAAAAGAAAAAAAAGCTGCATTGAATAGGGCAGGTTCAGATTTTCAGTTCAATCTTTTTCTATCCCTCTTGAGAGTAAATATTTTTCCTTTAATACTCTTTTATTTAAAGTTCCAATCCTGTAAGAATAAAAATTTATTCCTATTTTAAATTTAAATTCTTTAACCCCCCAAGGAAGGGAAAAAAAAACTTCACTAAGTAGAGCAAGCAGGTTGAGTTGTGAATGAAAATGATATTAAAAATAAAATAAAATGAAAGAACGTTTTGGCAATAAATAAACTTAGTTTAACAAGTAGTAACAAGAGCACTAGTTATTAACAAAAAAAAAATTAACTTACAAGGGGAGGCTCAGACGTTGGGGTCACAGATTTTGATGAAATGTTGGTGGGTTATAGGGGACCCATAGTTAAGTAAAATGCTAAAATATTGGCTGCCAACTCTCGCTTATTTTCGAGAAAATTCCATTTAAGCTTTTGACACATTGTTAAATACTAATTATTTGGCAGGTCATTTGTGTTCTCGATGGCGCTGTGGTTCCGTGCGGAGACGGAGATCCAAAGGTCCCCCGATCGAATCTAGCTCGGCGCTCTGGATTTTTCCTTTTTTTTTTTTTTTTTTTTTTTTTTTCTTTCTTTCTCCCTTAAAAATTTATATAATACAGTTTAAAATGATTAGAAAATTGACGTGATTTATTGAAATAACACTATTTCTATGAAATAGAATTGAACAGCCGCAAATGAAAGTGACGAAAATGAGAAACGTTATTTATGAATCGCATTTTGAAAAATATTTTTCTACTTTTACAGATGAGTACATGAGGAAGGGTGATATTTGTCCTGAAAACATGCAAAACAAATTGTCTGGACATTTGCTACAACATATGAAATAAATATTTTTGTATTCGCATGATATTTTCATTTCTGCTTGTGGGGAAAAAAAAATTATTTCAGCTTTCATCAGAAAATTTTGTTGATGTCCGAAAATAATGGTGGTGATAGCAGAAAATACATGACTTAAATGAATTTTTTTGCATTTTCTCAGGTTCCTATTTCCCGTTCATTTAGCATATCAATATGGAGAATTGTGTAGCTTTTATTTATTTATTTTTTGTTGTTGTTGTTGTTTTTGAGGTTGAGTCAGTGAAATTACACATCACAGGGTTGACAAAGCGTTGTACATTTAGCTGGAATTACTCTTAGAGGCAAGGTGAATTACCTTTATCGTCATACAAGTATTTTGTTATGAATTTCTGGATTATTATTATTATTAAAGTAAATAAAAAACTTTGTAAAAAACACACATAAGATGTTATAGGTAAGAAGATACGCACGTTTCGACCAAAAATTGTTTTGGCCTTCATCAGTCCAAGCCCTTCGTCGCAAGCAATCAGGTCCCTGTGTTGCTTGCGACGAAGGGCTTGGACTGATGAAGGCCAAAACAATTTTTGGTCGAAACATGCGTATCTTCTTACCTATAACATCTTATGTGTGTTTTTTACAAAGTTTTTATTTACTTTATTGTTTAACACCAGTATTTTGAGTGTTTTTTCCGCTATTATTATTATTATTAATTTCGCTATCTACTTCTAGGGAAGTTTGATAAATTTAAAATTAAATGCATTTTACATTCTACATCAAATCATAAATTATTTAATACAAAAAATTTCACTTATCGTTTAAATCGAATATTGGATCTCTAATTTTAATTACATGTGTGTAATAAGTTTTAGCTGAATGAAAAACTTAAAACAATAATTGCATCATCCAAAACAAAAAAGAAGTGAATCCTTATCATTCCTCGCGTCCTAAAAGTATTGGTAAATTAGCAACTATATACACAAAAACAACTTTATAACTGCAGTTTTACAAAGTAATTCACAATATATAATTATTTTGAACTTTTTAGAGAGAAAAAATCCAGAGCGCAGAACTGGATTTGATCCGGGGACCTTCGGATCTCCGTCTCCTTATGGAACCACGGCACCGAGAACACAAATGAATTGCCAAATAATTAGTATTTAACAATGTGTCAAATGTTTAAATGGAATTTTCTCTAAAATAAGCGAGAGTTGGTGGCCAATATTTTAGTATTTTACTTAACTATGGGTCCCCTATAACCCACCAACATTTCATCAAAATCAGTGACCCCAACATCTGAGCCTCCCCTTGTTAGTTTTACTGATGTAAGGAGGAAATTTACTGAAATGAGCACAACATTTTACTGGTGTTAATTTTCCCAAGTTGGCAAGTATGCACAAGACGATGATATCTCAATCTACAAGATGAACCGGGCAGGTCACGGATGAGGCGGATGAGTCTTCCAGTTCAGCATATCTTCCATGACATCACTGTCGCCGCAGGTAGTCTGCCACACTCAAGATGAGGAACTTCATATGAGGAAAATCCAACCGAGAAAAGACGCCTCAAACCTTCGGCTGCTGGCCAAGTTTGTGGTTCACTTGTACAATTCATATAAGGTATGAGAAATAAATCAAGTATGACGGAGGTTCCACATCAAAACACCATCTCAGGTTTTTATGTTAGTACGCAACAGGCAGTGGCCTCCAGACATCCCCGATAGCATGCCACAATCAAACCCGATCCACCGAATCTCCACAGAGATCCACTAAGAGAGCGAAGCTCAGTATGTCTGGAGCTGACACACACCCATATGACTATTAGACTTAGTGACCATTCTGGTATCAAATTGTGAGCTACTTTATAATTTTAAATAAGAGTTGTCCTGAAAAAATTGTTCTTCAGGGTCAAAAATGGCAAAAAAGCTGAAAAAGTGACAAAAGATTTTTTTTATTTTTTTTATTTTTTTTTTTTTTTATAAAAAAAGAGAAAATTTGAAAGGCTTTATCTTGGAAATTATTGGACTTACAGTGACCATTCTGGTATCAAGTTGTAGCAAATAGTTATTTTTAAATTGTAAATAAGACTTACAATAAAAAAAATAGTTCTTTTGTCAAAAACAAGGAAAAAAATATTGCTGTTTTTGGATATTTGACTAAGTTGTTCAGGTTCAGAGGTCAGAATATTGATTGGGTCAACATGATGAAAAACTCAGCAAAAAAATCAGAAGTACCAAATCTGATCCAAGTGTGGTGTTGTTCCAATTTGGAACACCACAGTTAAATTTCACAGTAAAAAAAAGAAAAAAAAACAAATCAGCAATGCATTGTTTTGAATAATGAAATAACCCAGGATTTTTCTTGCCACCCTTAGTGTAGAATGTTGTCAAAGCAAAGGGAGCTAAAAGATGGGATTGAAACATTTTATTTAACCAATTAACATATTAAACATAGATAAAAAAATTTTAACACATCATGCAGTACCAAGATCTTCTCCAAACTTTAGGAATGACTCAACAGCATTTTCCGATTTTCAGTAAAGACAAAATAAAGAAATTTTAATCATAGTTAGGCAGCATTCAAATTAGGTCACAAAGCAGGTTTTTAAATCAGTTGCATATGTTTTGGACAAATTACCACAAGATCAGGCAATATTCAATTAAACAGGACGAGCAATTCATACACATACATTTCAAAAAAAGGAATCAATATCAAATCTTAACCCCTGAGTACCCATGGATGCAAACCAAAAATTTAAATTTAGTAGAAAATCATGTTTTGCTTGAAATTCACAATTTACAAAAATTTAGCTTAGATGCTACTGTTGTAAGGGAATTAACACTTTAAAGAATGGTACATTTCAACAAATTACATTCAATCCCTATTTTATAATTTTACAGGAAGACCGATGGTCAAAAGAAATTTAAACAAAAAAAATAGGCTTAGAAAAAGGAAATAAAATGACACCTTAACAAAAGAAAAAAAAAGGGGGCGGGGCAGATGATGCGAAGTCCACCATTTTGAGACACCATGAGAAGCAGCAATACACTTAGATCTTGGTAGAAAAAGAAGGATCAAAATCTTCTAGTCAGTCCGGAGACTCGGGGCTAGGCCCACATTGCAGACACCCGTCTAAAGGCGCCACTCACGGACTCGCATTTTAACAAGAAATGGATAAGCACGGAAACATCTCACCAAAACATGGGCACTGGCAGCTTGGCGATTAGATGGGAGCACGGTGGGCCATGTGCTAATCAGCGACACAGTCGGCGGGGGCTGGAACGTGCGTCGGCCTAGCAGGTCATCACATCCGCGCTCCTTTATCTGCTGAGCTTGGTACGCATTCAGCGGCCAGTAGACAAAAAAATCATGGCTATCTCATCACGGCGGGGTTGATCGCGTCAACTTGGGTGTCGAGGGTCTTTCTACAGTAATCAGGTCATCACTGCACGATTTGTCAAGTCATCCCAAGGCTGGGCTGAACTTGAGCTCTCAAGAGCAAAAAGAAACACCACCACCTAGTCAGGACGTTCAAGCTGAAACTGCCCAAAAATTGCGCGCTTGCCTCTCCTCCTCACTCCGGTACCGCCACCCTCAGCCAATCAGAGCCAAGAGTGCCCCCTTAAGTCATTCCGGGATAGTCCAACCTGGACCGCAAGCGAGGGAAAAAAAATGTTCTCAAACAATTTCGGTGGAAAAGCGCGGGAAAGATTAGCTTCATCTCCGAGATCTGATGCAACAGGCACAGAGAATGATGCAATAGCATGAAATCGTAAGCAAAACTTAAAAGATGAAAAATTATTGAAAATTCACAGGGAGACGCCTAACCGGAGAAATAAAGTGATAAAAAAAGGAAAAAGCAGGATTACGGGAAGTTACAAAAATTAATTTAAAATATAAAATCCCATCAAAACAACTTTAATGAAAAGGGCGGTATGAAGTATAGCCACTATATTTTAAAGTGCTGATTACCCACAGAACAGCAATTAAAAGGTGAACATTAATTTTAAACACCCTGAAGACGAAAAACGGCCGGTGAAGAAAAAATTTAATCACAAAAAAGTAAACAAAAGAGAAAACTTTACACTGCCAAAACAAAATAAATAATTAACAGCCCCCCAAAAGTAAGAAATTACTCAGTGTTTATGTAAATTTTTAACTAGAAAGATCTCAAATTACTAAAACGTTCTGGGTAGAGGTAAATTAAATTAATTATTAACCAAAGAAAAGTGATAATATAGTGACAACACCACACAAGGTAACCCCCTTTTTGTCGACATAGTTACTAGACTAAAGGTGATAATCAAAATGTTGTCATCAAGAATTTTGATTATTATAATACAATAGATCTAGAATTTCGAAAAATGAAATTACATAAATGAATATTTATCATATGTGTTTGTCCAATGAATGAGATGTTTAGACACTCTGGTGCATCTGTTTTGTCTTTCATTTAGAAGTATGCTAGTGAGTTTAAATGTAATGTAAAGTATTTTCTGTTTAAAAATCAAATAATCTTGGTGTATTGGATTTATTTTAAATTTATTAAATTTACACTGGTTCTTTTAAAATAACATTTTAAAACATTGTTCTAAAAATTACATAACAAAAAAAGATGGAGAATTTATCTTCCCTTTTTTAACTAGGTTATATTTCAGTATTACTTGAATCAATCATGTGTGTGTATTAACTATATATTATTTTTGTTTTAGAAAACATTCATTATGAACGAGGGTTAGTGAACCATGCTTTGTCTGCGGCCATGAGAACTTTCTTAAAAGATTATCTTATTTTGGTTTCCCAGCTTGAACATCAACATCTTCAACATAATTTAACTCTGCAAAAGCTTTGGTTTTACATTCAGTCGGCCATGAGTACCATGGAAACTATTGCTGGAATAGCTTCAAAGTTGATTAAAGTATAAAATAATTTATTGTAACTAGCTGTTGTTGTTGCTAATTTATTGTAACTCTCTTTGAGTTTAAGTAACACTGGTCTACAAAAATGAACTTTTTTTCTTTCACAAGAATTACAATAACAGATTCTAAAAGTATTTTTTGTGCTGAATTCAAATATCTTTTCAGTTTTTCACCATCGGGCAGGAGTTTTGTGTGATATTAATTTGAATTTTTTATAATATTCTAAAAAAAATCCGTAACTAGCTATCTATCTCAAAATCATAACTACTAATTCTGACCGACCTAGAAAGTGGTAGATAGTGTTTTCATGCATATTCTGTATCTAGAATGTCTCTCTTCTTGGTCCAACAGTAGTTGGACCAAGCCAGCATATTGGAACTACACTTGGCTTAGTACCTCTTCTCCATTATAGAAAATTGCTGATGGAAATACTCACAGTGTTCATTGCTGACAGCTCCAAGATTTTCGGGGAAGAAGTCTAAGTGAGAGTCCAATAAGTGAATTTTTAAAGACATGTTGCATCCCATAGCTTTATAAGAATGCAGAAGATCAGTCATTATGTCACGATAGTTTTCTGCTTTATAGTTTCCAAAAGCAGCAGCATTAACTTTTGAAAGACTGCCAGGCTGCTTTCTCCAATGGATTTAACAGTTCTTTGAATGTTCATCAGCCATTAATGACCAGATTTGTGGTCCTATAAAAATTCGTTCTATCAGTTTAGCATCACTGACTTTGGGAAATTTCTAGTACAAGAATCCACTACAAAGTTTATCCATAGCTTCGACGAAATTTTTCATTACTCCTAACTTAATATGCAATGGAGGTAAAAATATTTTTTCAGGATTCACTAAAGGTACATATGACACATTTTCCTGGCCCAGGATAAGAGATTCGCATTTGGGTCATGATTTTCTAAGTGAGACTCCTTATCTCTGTGGTTCCATTCGCACAAAAAACAGCAAAATTTGGTGAACCCAAGTTGCAATAAAGCAATGACCTTTAAATCACCACAGATATTCCATTCATATTTTTCATATTGTGTTTTCTCTAAAACTAGTTTCATATTTTCATATGTCTCTTTCATATCAGCGGCATGCGCTACAGGTATTGATAGAAGTTCATTGTCAATATGTAGCAGAACACTAACTTTAGAGGAGTCTATAAACTATCGCCACTCATCTGATCGGAATTGATGCCCGAGAGTTTCCATAACTGAACAAATATCCTTACAAAACACAATACCATTTTCTTCAGAGAAGCAGTTTTTGAAAACACTATGGCGGCTACGATAGCTACGTAGTCTTACATTTTTTTGGAGTAGATTCCACCCTTTGAGTCTGGAAGTTAAAACTTCTGCTTGCTGTTTTGACAGATTTAAATCTCGAATTAGGTCATTAAGATCTCTCTGATTGGAAAAGTATATGATTCTGATGAACAGCTACTGGCTTCATATGTAAGATCATTTTGATTTTCATCTGAATCATTTTGAGTTTGAGTCAGCTCAATACCGACACATCACAATGCCAGATTAACAGGTCTGAACATGTCCAAATATGAATGAGTATGCACAGTCTTGTTTTATGGTGCTTCAGCAATCGCTACATATGAGGTAACGGTTCCTAAGACAGGCCAAAGAACACAGTAAAATCAGATTTTGAAAAGTAGCTTTCACAGAAAAACTATGCCTGATGGGAAAATTCTGACTACATATCTGAATTCAGGATGAAAAACTGCACTAGATTCCCTATTCAGATTTCTTGTGAAAAAAAACCTTGTCGACCTGTGTAATTATTAATTATGGAGACAATAGTATAATACATTTCAGGTTGTAACCTTGCTAGTGCAAATTATTATTATTCAGCCTTTTCGGCAACACAAAATAATTTTTTATTTTTGGAAAAATATTCAAAGCAATATTTGTATATAGCTTTTCATTTCAAATTAAATTTTGGAGAGGTCTTCCCCTTCCCCTCTTAAATCAGTTTTTAGAAAACTTTGCTGAAATTATTAAAAGTATGACTTTTTTTTGTAGAATATTTACAATGTTTTGAAATATTTTCCCCAGAATTTTTTTAATAAGGTATGATTAAGATAAGTTTTAATTTATTTTTAATTAAGATAAATTATTAACATGGTATAATTAAACTAATTTGTTCACTTTCTAAACAACAACAAAAAAAAAAAAAAAAAAAAAAATCCTGCCTACAAAACTGCTTATTGACAACTATCAAAAACTACTGAAATTACTCTCAATTACTCCTGAAAAGTCTCATTGAAGGCTGCTATTTCTTGAATGTAGTGATACATCTGTGACTTGTGCTCTGTTTTACCAGAAAGTCACCACTCTACTTTCACTAATTCAGATTATAAATTTAGGAGAACATCACAATATGATGATGCCACAGAAGGTTTGATTGTCAAAGGGTGTCACATTTAATGTCATGGTGCTATTAGAGTTTATATTCTCATTGCTTCATAATATTTGCATTGCAATATTTTGTTTTATCTCTAACTCATGAAGTCATACTTTATACAATTTCAGCTATTTTTATCTATTGTATACTTTTTTAAAACCTTTTCCTAATTTAATGCATATTTGTTTAGGGGAATTGCTTTGGGGGAACTGTTCTTACTGTGCTTCATGAAAACACTGCTTCTTTGACAGGGTAAGTACATGTTTATCTTTTTTCAGTATTATTTATGTGTGATATAATATTGTGTTAATAATTTAAAATTTAAATCTTATTTGTTTCATTGTAGTATATATAGCTTTTTTCCTTTTTTCCCAGCTCTTCTTACACCAATTTTAAGATAAATTTGCATTAATTGCTTGCATGAAGATGCTTTTTAGAAATGTAACTATGCAGCATGAATGGGCTCTTAAGAAGCCCTTAAATTTTGTAGAAAACCCGTTAAAATGACCCATTTTTCTTCCATCATCCCTTGAAATATTTTTTTCAGTAAAATAGTTTTGGCCATTCATCTAAATATGAGGAAAAAATTAATTAAATACTCAAGTTATATAGTAAAATTAATAAATGGTATTCACCAAATACAGTGAATATCATTTTTTGTAGGCTCTTTATTTGCATTGTAAAACATCTGCAAGTAAATAGAATATTTAGAAAGAACACTCCCTCTTTTATTACATTTCATTTCTTTGCATATTGTATTATTTTCTCTCTAAACTTTGTGCTTTTTTGCTCATTACTTTTGTGCAATACTTTTTTTTTTTTCTCTCATTAAACGATTTGCAAGAAAATTTATTCACACACAGAATTTAGAGGTTCATGTTAACCTTAATATTTAAAATACACAATAGTATTTTTTTAATTTATAGTATTAGACTAAATGTAAAATAATTCTAAATTACTCATTTTTTTTTTTTTAATATTAGTTATTTATTAAATAAAGCTATTAGGTGGATATTTTAACAATTATTCCATGACATATTTTTCAATAGTAAAGTCGCAGAACAATTTACTAGTCTTAAAATAGCCTGGAAAAGCCCGCAACTTTTGTTATGTGCGACACACACAGTGCTTTGTTATAGTGGCAACCTTGTATATGATGATACAGTAGTATTTATTGCAGCAGTTCTTTTATAAACTGTCAAAATTTAAATTGCTGTCTTTTTATTAACTGTGTTTTATGGATAATTGTTGTAGATGTTGTTGCTGCAATGCATTTCCAATATATTTGTACTTGAACTATTTTTCAGTTTTTAAAAGGTCAGAGTTTTATAAAGAAAAACATAAGAATGGAAATTCTAAGAATATAGTACCTTTTTTAGTTATGATGACAAAGAAATCCTTCAACATTGTCCATGTTGTAACTCAAAAATTTGGAGGGGGTGGGGGGTTAATTTTTATCAGTTTTGGCAAAAAAAATGCTTTAAAATAATAGAAACCTTACTTGAAATATGAAAAAAATAAGGTTTAATTACTTTGTGCATACAAATATTGAGTTTTACTCTTGCTTTGGTTAAAATAAGATTATTTATATTTTTTAATTTTCTGTATCAGTTATCTGCTGTTTTAGAGAACTGTTCTGTGTATTTTCTCCAGTATAGCACAAACGCTAACAGCTTACTGTCTCTCTCTCTCTTTATGAAAAAAAGTGTGTGATTGCATGTTTTTAATATTTTTAATTATATAAAATGCATATTACTGTGTTATTTGCATACACATTGTGCAAACTGGTACAAAATAAATTCATAAAATTTGACTGAAAAAGTTTTCCATAGTTGCTACTTTTCAGTAAGTTTATATGCATCTTTTTTTAGTTCTTTAAACAAGTTAGTTCATATTGCCATTTTGTTATATTCCCTTCCCCCTCCCCCCCCCCCCCTAAACCATTCTCTTGAATCCAGATAAATTGATATTTGCATTTACTTAATAAATTATTTGCTTTAGATCGAGTAAGGCTCAAGAAATTTGTCATGCATTAACAAGAGCAGTAAGTATTTTCTTTTCTTTTTTAAACAAAATAACTAATTAAGTTTTAAAAGGGAATTGTTTAATTTTGAAAATTAAGTTGTTTAATAATATAGCTCTCTTCAATTTTCAAATTTCAATTTGTTGTTAGAAAACTGTTTGATTTAATAAAGTTGTTTTGAAACTGTTGCTTTTCATAATTGTTTCAAATTAATGTTTCCTTCTGATATAATCGTAGAATTAATCTTTAAAAATTATTTTTAAAATCTATAAAGGAAAATGAAAATTTGAATTCAGATGTTTAATGAATATATATATTTTTTAAGTTTGATTTTAAAAATATGCATGATGTCAGTTTTGACATTTAACAGATTAAATTTTGGCCGTGGGTATGTGGATAATTAAGAGTCATGACGAGAAAATAACTTAAAAACATTTTATTCTAGCTTGATTCATCAGGAACAGTTAAATATAAATTAAAGCACATCAGGACGTACATATATGTCTTATACAAAACAATTTGGCACCTGGCCAGGCAAACAGACTGCTTGTCATCTCCTTCAGGCTTGCAGTTTAAATACAGCTACTTCCTCTGCATTAACACGTGTTTGACGTATTTTTTCATATGCAAATTTCCTTTCTCTACAAGTTTCTGAAGTACATTGATAATGTAATGCATATTGAGTTTATGTACAGTAACAATAGTTACTAAATTTAAGAGCGGTGACGATAGTTACCGAGTTTAAGAGCATATGCCAGATTTCGGAGGTTAGTAAACTTATCATGGCAAGCGATAGCTATTTTTCCTATTTCATGATAATAAAGTTAATATGTTACTGGACTTGTGCTTCTTAAATTTGTTTGTATCAGGAGCTCACAAAGTTACCATATTTACGTGGGTAACTTACCAAGTAATAAATTTAGTCGAAAGATTTTGGACTCAAAAAAGGCTTTAAAGTGGAAGAGGTCGACTTATGCGAGGGTCCTTTTTTTTTTTTTTTTTTTTTTTTTTCATCAGAAGTCGAAAATGCCCTTTTGACAGACAATTGTTCTCTTCCTGCATTCCATAACACAATGATGTCGTTTACTGTCGATTTCCATACAAGGAAGAATGTAGCCAGGGTTCGCATTTACTCAAATTTTTGAGTATTAAATTTTATTGACTGTGATGCAAAAAATATGTGCATAATGGGTTTTACATATGCAAAATCCCATATTTCTCAAGAAAATGAGCCTTTGTGACCCATTTTTATCAAACTTCAGCACAATTCCGGGTAGCGATACAGATATTTAAAACATGTATGATGAAAACTGCAATTCTGTAAATTGTTTGGAGAGTTCGATACAGAATCGGATCTTGAATCAATTTAACTTTGTATATTACTACTTTACATGCAAGATCAATGTATATTGGTAAATACGGTAACTATTTGAGGTCCCTTGCAAGTTTCTAAACTGATTTCAATAACATTAGAAAATAATAAAACATGCATAAGATTCCATCAAGGCTGCAAAGTGATTACTACAAAAAAATTTTTGTTATTCCTATGTACTGTACTATGCACATCAGGTATGGCAATCTTTGAAAAGTTGCAGGCCAAACTTTAAGATGTTAATGAAGTCGCAGGCCATATAATTGGGATTTACATTTGAGTTTAAATGGTTTATATGCAATTCTGATATGTTCTGCAGGCCGCATCAAAAGCCACGGCGAACCATATCCGACCCGTGGGGCAGAGGTTGCCCATATGTGGTGTGCATTATTGAAAATGGTGTATGTAACATTTATAGTTCTTTCATAGGAGCACCCAAAATTATTCCAACATATTACGCTCTATGAGTAGTCATTATTTAAAGAGTATTTTGCTACTTCAATTAAAACAAAATTGATATATGTTAAAAAGTTAAAAGTACACTTTAAATCCTTTTATAGCACTTTCGGTGTCCACCTCACCACGATCCTCACTCCTTTTGTTATGAACTGATCTACTTTTCTCTAAAATGACCTTCCATCCTGGATCTATTTCACCATGTATCGTATCGTTCACTACTTCATCTGTTATGATTTGCAGAGCTTCCATTTTCAATGTATAATTTTGATTATGGAAATTTGATAATTTCTGTATTTTTTTGAAGTCGATATCAATGTGTCTATCCTGTACTTAACTTATTAAATTTGATGTTGGCGCAATGTGTTTTTTTTTTTTTTTTTTTTTTTTTCTTCCCTTTATTTTCCTTTTTGTTACTCCTCTATAGCAGCCTGGCTTGTTAGAATCTTGGTAAGTTAAATTTATTTTGTATATAACTGGGATTTCTTTTTTCTATTTCATCTTTGTTGCTGCATATACATTTTAAAATATTTTTATTTGGTTTTATTGGGATTTTTATATTTCTTTTGGCTGCTGTATTGGATATTTTAATTGCCACTACCTTGCAGTAAGGTATGGCACTAGTGTATTTCTGTTTCTCTACCCTCCTTTAAGAAGAAATACAATTTATACAGACTGAAGAAACTAGAACGCATTGAAATTAGGCAAAAAGAAAAACATAAATACACCAGTGCTATACCTTACTGCAAAAGAGCAGCAATTAAAATATCTAATGCAGCAGCCAAAAAAGATATAAAAATCCAAATAAAACATTTTAAAACGTATATGCAGCAACAAAGATTAAATAGAAAAAGAAGAAATAGCAAGAATATACAAAATAAATTTTAACTTATCAAGATTGTTACAAACCATGCTGCTATGTAGAGTAACAAAAAGAGAAATAAAAGAAAGGAAAAAAGAACACATTTTGATATTGACTTGAGAAATTATCAGATTTCCGTTATCAAAATTATATATTAAAAATGGAAGCTTCACAAATCATGACAACAGATGCAACCTTTAACTATACAACACATGGCTAAATAGATCCAGGATGGAAGGTGATTTTAGAGAAAAGTAGATCAGTCCACAAGAACTGAGGATGGTGGTGAAATCGCCACAACTTTTTAACATGTTTTTATCTCCTTTTATGCTTTTATCGCATGATATGTTGATAAGGATTGCAAAAAAAGCTCACTACCCAACTTAGTGTCAGTATCTTTTATAGTTTTACAGGAACATTCAAAAGAATTCAATGCATTACTTCTATGGCAGCTTAACGACATTAATCTGTTTCAAGCACAATTCAATAAGTATATGAATGATTTAAATAACATCTTGATTCTGAAAGTGTTCTATAATGTATGCATTTGGCATGATTTATCATTATTTTCTGTCTCTCTCTTTCTCTTACTCTGCAAATTAACATAGTTTTGTATATCAATATAGGCTTCCCTTCCTTACTTTGAAATATTAGAAAAATGGATTTACAAGGGCATAATATCTGATTACTATTCTGAAGTAAGTTTCTCTTTTTAATGCATTAGTACACTTAATATCTGATTACTATTCTGAAGTAAGTTTCTCTTTTTGATGCATTAGTACACTTATCTGAATATTTTTAATGAGTTATTTCCCCCCACCCCTAGTTTCTAGTTGAAGATAATGAGCATATAAAAAAAGAAGATTCATCTGTTGAATATAGTGATGCGTATCCTTTGCAGCTTGCCTGAAATAGTTTTTTACCTTTCCAGTTTTTGTAATATTATTAATACTATTTAATCTTTTCAGAATTATTTTAAATATTATAAAATAAACTTTGAAACTGATGGATAAATCAAAACTTTTAAAATGTTTGAGACTGCAAGCAAATGAGGAACGTACACGCATTAATTATTCGCTGTGTTTCTATTCCAGTGTCATCCTCATTGCTTTCTATCCAAATATAAAAATTGTATATAATGAATAAAAAAAGGTGCGACACATTTCAAATTTATTGTACTTCAAGCTTACTGAATATATTTTCTCTTATTTATTATTAACTAGCTGTGTACCATCCTTCATACAGCAGGCAGATATTTTTCTAACACACATGATAAAAATTGATTCAATCAGAGCAAAACTATCGAATCGTTTCACTGGTACCTTGGCATTACGATAGTTAGGGGGGAAAAGAAGAAAAAAACATTTGTGGAAATTTGTAATAGTTTGTTTCTCTAGCATTTAGAGCTCTACGCACAACAGACCAAATTATTTAAGTATTAGCTCGTCGATCATTTGCCTATATTTTTTACCCAAAACTCTGTGATCAAGTGTCAATAATACAAAAAAACAATTCTGTTGATTGCCAGATTATAGTCAACAAAAGGAAAATAAAGCATCAAATTTTCAGCACTTGATATCCTGCAGACGATATTTTGGTGTTCTCTATTCAACTTCTGTGGGAATAAGTATTTTTGAAGCTTTTTTTTTTTTTTTTTTTTTTTTTTTCCCACCGAAAAGGAATTTTTATTTGAAATTTGAAAGTAAATTATTATCTTGGGTTAATATTGAACAATAAGCATCTTCTATGAAACTAAAGCTCTGGAAATGGTTCTAATTTTTCCGATAATAACCTACCCCTAAATCGCTACCCTTGAGAGGGCTCAAATGCATATGCACCTCTGAATAATTTGGATTTACCAACGTTTCTTTAATGGCCTCCGTCGAAATGTTACCACACATAAATAAATTTCAAAATAGAATAGAAACAAAATTCTGATTCCTTTTAAAATACCATCAAGTTAATGTTCTAGTTATTTGATTTTGATGAGTCTAAGAACTCCAAGAGTGTGCATTCCCAGGAAATCGGAATTCGTTATCCACTAAGATTCTGCAAACGACATGATAAAAGGAAATAATTTCACACTTTATTTTGTTTTGTATTGGAGCATGTTATTTTTAACCTAGCTGCAGTACCAACAGATTTTTGAATACACTTGGATTCCGATTTGCTGTGAATAACCGCTTTGGTCCGACAAAAAAGATGATCAGTCAATGTTGCTAATTTCAATGAGATATTCCAAGCTAACTGAAATCATAAAAGTTATGAAGTTATTTTGTGTGTGATGTAATTTTTACCTCAGAAATGATTAAGTTAAATTGATTTTGAAAGCAAATCACTAAACTTGTGAAAGATGTTTCAAAATGTAACATTTTTTGCCAATTGCCTAATTTTTACATCAAAGCCTTTTAACGAATTAATTGGGTTTTTATGTTTTAATGCATCTTTACAATTGTGACATCAAAATGATGTCAATTTCCCTTGCAATGTCTAACTTGAATTGTTGAAAGAAAAAAAATGATAATAATCTCACGTTGTTCACTGATCTACTTTTATTGAATATTGTGGAAGTTATTATTTTGCTCGAATATTGTGGAATTATTATTTTGCTCGTGGAGCAAATTTTATCATGTAATGCATTTTTAAAGTCTTGACATTAAAATGACATCAGTTTCACTCACGAAATCTAACTTAAATTATTGAAAGGAAAGTAGTTAATTTCATGTTTTTCACTGATCCATTTTTATCGGATATGAACACCTTCATATGCAGATGGTGAGTCGTGTGACTCTTTAAATTACAAAGATTTGATAATCTGATCACGTGAAATGAAACTGCTTATTACAATTATACAAATTCGTTTGGTTTAACCTGAAAACAATATTGAGAAGGCGTAAATATTGCCTTCTTTTTCGATACACATACATATTATTGTCATACTGTGATGTTATATATCCTTATAAATAAAATTGAAATTATGTTTGTCTGTTTGTAGATTTGTTTAGTGTACAAATCCACAAAAATGGACCTATCAGCCTGAAATTTTGCACATATGTGTAAAATAATATAGAATAAATGATAGTCCATTTTAAAACTTGGAAAGTCCACCTGCTCCCGGAGTTTGATATTTTTTTTTGTTTTCCAAGCTGAAAGCTTTCCATAATTGTAACCCCTGTAGTAAAAAAAGCAGCGTGGTTGCCATGTCTGGCAATTTTGCCAAATAAAATGTTTTAAATTCTTAAAGTAAAAATAAAAGAATTAATTAATAATGATTTTTTTTTTTTTTTTTTTTAGTTTATATTTGTAAGGTTATTTTTTTTAATTATAATATCATGTGCACGTGGGAAATCAGAGCAGGAATTAAATGTTTTATATGCAAAATAATAAGGATTGAATATTTCCAAGGCTAATATGTAAAATTATTTAGTTTGACGAAAAATAAAATGGCTCATATATCGATTTTGAGAAAAAGAGTTTTACAGTTTAAGGCTTGACGTAATTTACAGAGAGCTTATATGTACTGAGGAGTATATATATAACATATAAATTAAACATCCTCTCAAAATTCAAAATTTCTGATTGCTTGCTTCAAAATTCTTCAGGGCATAGTGACTTTCGTTTTTAACAAAGTATTTGTATCAGTATCTAAATTTAATTCAAACGCAAGTAATATATCTCCCCTGTTTCCCATGGTCTGCAGTCGCCATACCTCGAAAGAATTTCCTTAGGTTAGCAGGCCCGGGCTGTTTAACAACCAATAATTGCGCCTTTTTTTCAACATGTGATACTGTATAGAACATGTGATCCGAGATTATATAAGTTGAAATGCAGCTCGGAGCAGAGATTCTTCGTGATTTCACTTGCCATGTAAAAACTATGTGAAATCAAATAAAAATATGTCATCGTAATCCCAGAGTGTTTTTTCATACTACAGCCCCAGCCCGGGTAAATCATCCTGCATCTCTGTCCGGCGGTCCTCCAACAGCGAGACCCCGGTGCTGAGCTTAACCCGAAGACGAAACTACAAATGCCTTCTTTCTGCCCAATACCGCCCGACTACGAAAAAACATTAAGACGTTCGTCAACCATTTTATATATATATATATACCGTATTTTATGTAAGAAACGCCGCGGCGTTTACGAGTATAAAAGTTTAAAAATATTAAGTGCGGCGTTTATGCCGGGTGCGGCGTTTACGATAATTTTTTATAAATTTCTTCAAAGTATCGCCGATCTTTTAAAAAAAAAAGTAAATAAAACACGATTTTAAAAATTACTAATAATTGTCTCAAAAGATGGCGCCACCATTCACAGTTTTAGAATCGATTATTCAAAATGACTGACCTACTATGTCAGCGGACTGAAATCAGTGTTAGGCCGAGCACTTGCTTGAAGTATAGTCTATAATACAGATTAACCAATAAGAGAATGGCCCGCTTCCACAAAAAAGAGGCCTGATCCAGGAAATACACACGGACACGTTCGATTATTAACCGATTATGACTGAAGCGTCCAAAATTTTTATTCTTATTTTAAAAAGTCATCTGGCAACACTCGTCGTGAGCACACGTGTGTCCGTCCGTCCAGCATCCATATCATGACATGCAGATTTGGTAGTTTGTGCTTTGCCTCGTGTAAAATTTCCGATCTTGAATTTCTTTTATCGTTACTTTATTATTTTTTCTATTGTTGCTTTTTTGTTGTTGTTTTCTTTTTTTTTTTTTTTTTTTTTTTTTTGATTGATTATTTTGATTTAAAATCAAATGGCTCCCAAGCAGCATAAAAGCTATACTGCAGCTTTTAAGTTGTAAGTGGTTGAGAAAGCGGAATCCGTCGGGAATCGTGCAGCAGCGAGGGAGTTTGCCATCGATGAAAGATGTGTTCGTCGCTGGCGATCAGAAAAAGCCGAACTACAATGTATGCCGAAAACCAAGCGAGCGAGGAGAAGTGGGGTCGCACATTGGCCTGAGCTCGAAGATAAGTTGGAGAAGTGGGTTTTGGAGAGAAGAGAGAGGGGACTTCCTGTCTCAACAGTCACCATCCGTCTCGAGGCCAGGAATATAGCATCCAGCATGGGTATTTCCAATTTTAATGGAAACCCTAACTGATGCTTTCGATTTATGGCACGAAAGAAATTATCTGTCCGTGCCAGAACTACAGTTGGCCAAAATCTTCCAGATGATTGGGAAGAAAAAAAATTTCTTTTCTGGAGTATGTCAACGCCATCGTCACAGAAAAAAAGTTCAAGGCGGCACAAATTATAAACATGGACGAAGTGCCTCTAACTTTTGATTGTCCTCCAAACAGAACAATTTGTAAAACCGGTGAAAAAACTGTTTCTGTCGTGACGTCAGGCCATGAAAAGATGTCCTTTACATGTGTCCTCGCTTGTGCGGCTGATGGAGAAAAATTAAAGCCTCTGCTAACATTTAAAAGAAAGACGCTGCCCCATGGAAACTTTCCACCTGAAGTTTTAATCCGATGTAATAAAAAAGGGTGGATGTGTGAAAAGATCATGCTAGATTGGATCAACGAAGTCTGGCGGAAAAGAAAAGGTGCGTTTTTCCAACCTAGTGGAGTGCTTATCATGGATTCTATGAGAGCTCATCTACTAGAATCTGTGAAAGTGGCAGCAAAAAAGGCTTCTGCTACCCTTGCTGTGATTCCTGGTGGCCTCACAAAAATTTTACAGCCACTTGATTTAACCATCAACAAAAGTTTTAAAGGCAAGGTGCGTAAGCAGTGGGAAGAGTGGATAGCGCAGGAAAACCACAATTACACCAAAGGCGGCAAGATGAAAAGAGCGTCTTACGAAGAAGTCGCCAAGTGGGTTTCCGAAGCCTGGAAAGCCGTCTCTGTTAACACAGTTAAATCTGGGTTTTCTCAGGCAGAAGTAGTTGCTTATGAAGAAGCCATTTCGGATAATGATGATGAGGAGGAGGAAGATGATGATCTAGTTTTAGATGAAGAGCTACTTCGACTGTTTGAGTCAGACAGTGAAAGTAGCGATTTTGATGGTTTTGAATAGATTTTAAAGTGGATGCGACCCACTAAAAAAAGTGTGCTAAGTGGATGCGACCCACTTAAAAAAAGCGTGCTAAGTGGATGCGACCCACTTTTAAAAAGCGTGCTAAGTGGATGCGACCAACTTTAAAAAAGCGTGCCAAGTGGATGACAACCATGTTAAAAAACGTGGAGCGCTGTGAGGAGAAGGGTCCACGTCCCGCGCTCTGGATGGATAAATAAATCCAACCGATGTCTCCTCAAATAGTAAGTAAAAAGTTAGAGAAATGATTTAAAGTATATCATAAAATACGGCTTAAGTGCCCCTCAATCATACCAAATAAAAAATAAAAATCGGAATGCAACAACTTCTTTTTCTTCCCTCCTCATAAATTATCTAAAAGTATTTACTGCTAATTTAGGAAGCTTATGAATCTTCTTTCTATTCGAATCGTCTGCCGCGCACTGTTAAAAGTGGGTCAGGTTCTTGTTAAAATAAACAGATCTCGGCCGGGCAGCTGTTTTGCTGATAACGTAATATGAGCAGCGTACTCTGAGAATAATTGTTTATTCTAAGCTTCGAATACTGTTGTGATATCTCCAGTGTTTTTCTTACTTTATACTCCTAATTTACTTTAGAACCATTCAGCAGATTCTCAGCATGTCAATTGAGCTTTTAGTGTAGCATAAAGGGGAGTTTATTCGGTATTTAATAAATAAAATTTCAGGCGAAAAGCGGAGGGGGGGACACAACTTTCTCGGTATTTAACGGTAATTAAATTTTAAGTTTTTTAGTTTGATAATATATGTAATTTAGTTTAATAATAGGAGTTTAAATTCTGATGAACGATACTAGCGTTATTGTTTCAGTACGTTTAGTACAGTGTTTATAATGATATTTAAGTTGATTAAAATAATTATCGGGAGTGCGGCGTTTACGATAATTTTCTTGTCATTAAGCTGATAATCAGGCGTACGGCGTTTATGCCGGGTGCGGCGTTTAAAGATCTATTTAACAATATTCCTCTTGACGACCTTTACAATGTAATTAATGAATTATTTGAAACTTGTGTTAACCATATTCAGCTCCCTTCCCATGTTGATGTAACTTATTTCAGTTGTCTATCTAAATTTATTATCTATAATAATTTTATTCTACATAACAATAAAATACATCTACAAAATCATGGTATACCACAAGGTGGTTCAGCATCTAGTTACCTTGCAGATCTTTACTTATATTACTATGAAAAAGAATATACTAATACTCACATCATTCTTAAACGATATATAGATGATATCTTACTTGTAAACACTACTAATAATAATAACATTATCTTCCCCATAAAATATCCATCTGCTCTGGAATTAATTAAAAATGATATGCTTAACAATTCTGTTAGTTTTCTAGATCTAAGTATCTCCATCACTCCTAGAAATAGCCTTAGTTTCAATATATATGATAAGCGTAAAGATTTTAGCTTTAAAGTAAATAGCTTTACTCATTTTTCCTCCTGCTTACATAAATCTGTATTTCGCAATATCATCTATAATCACTGCTGTAGAATCAAGTTTCTATGTTCTGATGATTTTAAAGTCTCCAATTTTAAATCTCTATTTCTGTCAGCTAGACAATAAAACTATCCCACTAAGTTCCTAAAATCTATTATATACAATTCTTGATAATGATGTGTCTAATGTCTTTGTTAATTTACTGGAGGTTGGGTGGGGTTTTGGTTTTAAGGTTGTAATTGGATGGTTGGGTCGGGCGGAGGAAGTTTTTCTCATTAATAAAAAAAAAAAAGTAATATGTTTAAAAACAATTTGGATGTGTATATGCATGCATATATATATCTGGAGAAAAAAAAAAAACGGGGTTCCTATATTGTGATTATTCTGTCCTAAACATTTTTTTTTTTTTTTTTCTTATTTACTAGATTAATCTTCTGTCATACAATAACTTATATTTTATAAACAATATGTTATATTTAATTTTGCTATACTATTTATTTTATTCAATCATTTTAATTTATTATAATTCAATATATATTTATTATATTAATATACCTGGATATTCTTAAAATTTAATAATATTACCTTTTAGTATTTGGCAACTCCTATACTTTCTTCTTTCCACTTTTACACTTTTATTTAGTGGCAACACCATTTTTCACTTTTTACAATCCTTAACTTTGGCAACACATATCATTTGTTCAAATGGCCTCACCATGGCACAGTGGTTATATCACTGGAAATGGTAGACGGGCGAAGTGTGAAGGTCCCGAGTTCGGGTCCCATCGCGCGTCCGTCGACCTAACCGTTCGGAGTTTTCCGTGGTTTTCTCCGAAACTTAGCGTAAATACGGGTTAGGACCCCTTAGAAAGACCCCCACGGAGGGCACCCCACCCTTCGACCTAGAGCCCATTCGGAGCTAATCGGTCGTAATCCCACACACACATTTGTTCAAATGAAATTTACATGTGCTCAAGGTCTGGTATGTAAAATTATATTCCTATTTCTAATTTTTGTTATCTTTTTGATTTCTTCTTTCCTTTATATAGTAGGGTAGGGCCCAGATGTGTGGAGTTAATATCTCTTCTGATATGCCACACAACCGAAACCCTACTATTTGGTTTGCTGTAAATTATAATCCACTGTTTGTGGCCCCTGAAGATGGTGACAGTGGTTATAATTTCCGTACCATTATATTATCACAATAATTCTTGCACTTTATTTGGCTTCAAATTCTGGTTTCTAATTCTTGCTAATAGCTGTTATTTTTATTTTTATTTATTTATTTTTTTTTTTTTTTTTGTGAGATATGTCTTATTTGTAGTATGTTTTGTGTTTTACTTGTTAGTTATATATATATATATATATATATAAACCTTTTGTGAAAAATTATTAACTGATGGTGAAAACTGTATCAAAATCCGTTATGTGGAGTTAGTGGATACCTCATGCAGATGCGGAAAGCGACTTTATTTTATACTATGTAGAGATGTGTAATAGTGTTTTATATTTTAGAATTTTGCTTAGTTATATACTAATAATTATACCTAACAACTTAACTCTTTTAAGCTCTTGGGAAAAACGCTATACCATTAGACGGGAACAAATTCCTATATTTTTAGAAAAGGCTGCTGACATGATCCTCAGAACAGGAAAATATCTGAATGTGGTACGACAATGTGGTAAGTTATTGTATTGTGATTCTCTTTAATCAAACTATTTAATGGGTGTTCAAAAGAGTAAAGAGCCTCTATGAATTCATAAGGATTTATAAAATACTTGATTTTTTATTTATATATACATTGAAACCTTGAATAACGGTCACCCGTGAAACCATCGAAAAATGACCGTCCTTAGGAGATGGTTGTTGTTTAGAGGTTTAATATTAAGTGAGTTTCAATGAGCAAAGTTAAAAATAGTCTCTTTCTATATTACAACACAAAACTGCAGTTAATATCTCTTTTGCATGCTTCCCCCTCTGCAAGCATCAGATTTCAAAAAGGTTTGTGAGGAATAGAATGAAAAAAAAGTCCTGTTTCATCACAATAGAAGACTTCTTTAGAATCACTGTCTACAATTATAGAAGACGATGTTTCACAATCACTAGCTTCATGCAGTGGGCAATCTGCAGCTTCTCCAGCCATCTTGCGATTGCAAAATAGGACATTGTGTTGGATCCTAAAATTCTGCAGCAATCCATTAGACTCTTTGAAATCTGAAATTCCCAGTTTTTCTGCAATGTTCAAAACACTCTCTTGGATATGGATCCAGAAATCGGAATGTTTTTCTGATTGAAAGTTGAAAAGACATTCCAACAAAACTTGAAAGTTATTCATTCCCAGTCTTTCTTAAGCTTTGTTTTGCTGTTTTTAAAATCCCAATTATCTCGGACCTGCTACAACTTTAAAGAGTCACCAATTTCCTTGCTCTTACATTTTTCTTACATCATCAATATCTTTGATTTTTTTTCCCTTTAAATTGAAGAACTTTTGCTTGGAACTCATTGTGATTTCACTACACACTTGAGACTTGACACAAACAACACTGCTAGTTTGAAGACACTACCAATGGTGTCAATGCACAAAGGTTCGTAACTGATAAGAACTAGTTTCTACGTAGTGGTCTGTGTGGTCATTGGCAAGGCTAGATAGATATTAAGTTTTGCCCTCCCCCTCAAGAATTTTCTTTATCTCCGCCTAACTAGTTCTTATAAATGCTGTTCCTTTTTGCCTTGTTCCTAGGGGGGTTATAACGATTTTTGCAATGTTTTCTTAGCCCACTCTACCTTTTATGTGCATCCTTTTGGCAAATAAACATTGTTCACACTTTGGGTTATAAAAATAAAAAATAAAAACACACTCAGGTGGTCGTTGTGATATTTTTGCAATGCCTATGAGTGGCTGCTGTTTGGAATTCGTTGTTCAGAGGTTGGCTCTAATATTAATCCTATGGAACAAGTTCTGTACCATTGATATGTGGCCTGCCTTTGTAGGTTTTTCTTGTACGGAGGTGACCGTTAAAAGAGGTTCCACTGTATATGTATGTACTATATATATAAATGTATTTAATTGAAAATAAGTTATGAATGCTCCTTTAAGAATAAAAACATGTATTTTGTCTTAAATTTAAATACCATATTAGCCCGAATATAACGTGATGTGTTTTGACTGACCATTTCCCATAAAAAA
The DNA here is from genome assembly GCA_038373885.1 of Cheiracanthium punctorium. Taxonomy (NCBI): domain Eukaryota; kingdom Metazoa; phylum Arthropoda; class Arachnida; order Araneae; family Cheiracanthiidae; genus Cheiracanthium; species Cheiracanthium punctorium. The sequence goes on from JAWZYV010015304.1 coordinate 394,485, forward strand.
CCTAATTTGTGCTAAATTCGAGGCCTAAACATAGGATTTTTCTAATTATCTTGATGAACAATGTTATACTCACGTTATATTCAGGCTAATACAGTAGTACTTTTTAAATGGTAATAAGCTGCATCTTTTAAGCACATTTTTCAGTTTTTCATTAGTTACCTACACAATGGAAAGGATTCTCTCTTTTTATTATACATTTTCATGTAGTTTCCTTTTCTATAATTTAATTTTTTTGTCTGACTGTATCATTTTATTTTAGGTAAAACAATCAATTGTCCTAATGCAAAATCTGTTGTGTATACTATGCGAGAAAGCCAATATGTAGAGTGCATTGAACCTGCTTATCATTTTGCCAGCAAAATGCTGTTAGATCTGTTGATGGATGATGCAGACTTAAAAGGCCGGTTGCTGTAAGTTGAATTTCAAATACTGAAAAAAAAGGGGGGGGAGACATATAATAATAATATAATAAAGACATGCAACATATATAAAAAAAAAATATGCAATTTCTTGAAAAATATGAATTTTTTGTTTTGTTGTTTTAAGTTTATAATAATTAGCCAAAAATGTGACAGTTTATTTAATTAAATCTATGATGCATGTTTAACTTACTCATTTAATTTTGGGCATATTATACATCAGATAATTTCTATTGGCAGGCATGGCAGTTTTATACATTTCTGTAAGTGTTCCAGCCTTTCAATTTCAGTCTTTCAATCCCTTTTGAGAAGAAATATTTTTCTTCCAGTATTTCTTTATTGAACAGGAATGAGAATTTTCTACAGAATTCTATGCTTGATCAGCAATTTCATCATTTTCATTTGTATGTCCCATCTAAGCAATCTGTGGTATTGTATTACAATTAATTTAACGTTGGAGTACAAAATGTATTTTCAGTGTTTTGAAAGTACAAGATACATTGACTTCCCAACTCTGCTCTTTGCAGACATGCTTCTAGAGGAATTCATAAGAACTGTACAAGAACTAATATTTTGTAAAAGAAGCTGGAAAATATTGCCCAACTCACCAATAGTTTAGTATGTTTGACTCCAAAATTTTTCACAGAAGAAATTTATTTATTTACTTTCATTGTACTTTTCTTGTGTAATGAAATTTATACTATTTTGCACAAATACAATACTCTATCCCTATTACACCCTTAATTAGTTTAATTTCATCAATCATTGCCTTTGGTTATTTATTTTTTTGAGTGTTCTTGTTCCTTAGCAATTGTCAAGCAGTCTAGAATAATATTTTGTTTTAATAAAATAGCAGTTAAAAATTTATTTTTAAAAAAGCTTGTTTTTGTTGGAGAATCGACATGCATAAATAATAAGTTCATAGCTTACATTTTATTTATTATTATGTTTCTAATACTTTGTGTATAATGGGATTTCTAGTATTTGTTTCTTCTATCTAATCTGTAACTGGTATTTTATTCTTAGATTTGTCTCTGCTTTTATGTGTGTGTTTGCATGCAAAATTTAAATTGCGTCTGGTGATGTTTTAAAATCAGGCATGAAAATCTTCCGCTTTTCAGCGGATTTCCACTTTTTTTGGAAGACCTCCGCTTTCCGAAAATGTTTTAAAACCTTTCCGCTTTTTCAAAAAAAGAAAAAAAAAAACAGTGATTACCGAACCTAAAGCAAAACAAAGCGGACATAGAGTAACAAGAGGACGATAATGCACGCCTGGGATGTACGTTTTCACTGCATCTCGCACTGCGCCTAGACTAAAGCACCTAGTGACTAGACTAAAGCACTAAGTGCCTAGACTAATGCACTGCGCCTAGACTCAGCTAAAGTGCAATGTTACTGATTTCCTGATTTGGTAAATTCAAAACTTAGTTCAGAGGGGCAAATTCTTATTTTAGATCCTCGATGTTTCGAAAGGCATCTGATACATAATTATGTACTTGGCGAACTACTACACAAAAATAATTATCTATCGAGACCTTTCGCCACTGGAAAACCATTGTCGGTGAGCTATTGTTACTCGTGACGTGTTTTTATTGCTGTTTTGCGCTTTTGAATCTATAAATTTTTTTCACAGACACGTACCAGCTTAACTGACACTTCTGTTGTGGATTATTGAGAAAATGGCAGATGTTATCGAATATATTAGAAAATGTGGATTGAAAACGAAATGTTTGTGGTCATTTTCGGATCCAAAAATTTGCTTGGTTTTGGAAAAATCGTTGGCCGAACGAGAACTTCCAGACATTTTATGAATGCTAAACTAGAATTTTTGTTTAAATAAAGCAAACTGGCGGTCTACACGACAAATAAAACTTGTATAAAAGTGCAGCTTTTAGTAATGGTATTTAAAATATAAATCTTGTCGTATTCCTTTAGGTCTTCAACATGCAAAGGAAGTAAAATAATTTATGATAGTTTAAATATACTTTTCTTAAATAAATAAATTATTAATAATAATTCCAATAAGTAAATACTTCGATATTTATAGCTATTAAAACGTACACGTCTTAATTTTATGCTGAATAAAAGAATAATGCATTTTTAAAATGTGAGTTAATGTTAAGAAATCCGTAAGGGAAAAAAAACCAAAATTTTCTTTTTTTTTTATTTTCTTTTTTAGACAGTTACGCGGATTTTACTAAAAATATGTACCGTAACTTCGTGAAAAGTTAACTAATGGTAAGACCACGGACGGATTAAAGGGATTGAGGGGGGGGGGGCGATTACTCCTCCGCTACAGGAAAAAGAAATTCTATTTTACTTCCATAAACTAGACAAATTTCAACTAACCGACTATAAAATTGCATTAATCCGTCCTTAGGCAAGACGTGTGGCCTCCTTAAATAAATAAAAAGATTACTTTTATTAATCATTTATGAAAATGTACATAACCAAGCAAAAAAAAAAAAAAATATCATTACTAATTTTCATGGGTCAATCCACATAATAATTAATTTTAAACAACATTCAATTGATACTCTCTCTGGGTTGAAAGTTAACGAAATATGAAATTTTAAAATGCTCTTTATTAAAAATTCGCGTTCGCAATCGGGAAAAAAAAAAAAAAGAAAGAAATTGAGGCGACTAGGCGACACAAGTCATGTTTTAACGTCTCAGCAGAATTCGCTCCGCCGAGTGAAGACAAAACAATAACAACCTTCTCGATGTTGACGGGCGTCGGTACCTCGGTTTGTGAAGGCCCGTTTTCCCCCGTATTACATAAATTATTATTTTTTTTTTTTTAAAGCACATTCAAAATTTGGTTCTGCATATTTCTACAGAAATAAATTTGTTAGCATCGGCTTCACTGGAGCTTGCGTGCTAACTACAGATCAAAAAGCAAGATCAATATACTACATTTTTTTGCAAAAGAAATTTATTTTAGCCAGATAGTCCGTGTCCTGGAAAAAAAAAACCTTTTTGACATACATAGTCCGCGGACTGTACTAGCGAAATTATGGTAACTAACTATCCCCGATCTCCGGGTTCCATATTTGCCAACTGAACTTCAATCTATTTGCAGCCTTTTGGTAAATGAATAATTTTAAAAACAAGATGTAAAACAGAGTTTTTAATACTCTATTGTTAAATTAAAATTTAAGGCATTCTCAACAGAAAAGTATTCTTTTCCCCATAATACGTTTATACATTTCTGAAACATTTTCACTTCAATTTTAAAATCAGGAAAATCGCTATTTCGTTTTATTCTCATGTGCAGGTTTTTCTTTGGTAATTATTTTTACAGTTAATTTTAAAAAGCATAATCTTGTGAGTTGGTATTTTGCAGCTAAAATAGGAAGGAGCAGAACATATGTCCCTGTCATAAGTTCCACTTCTGTGTGCTGATGTGCTGCAAGACTGCTAAGATTCTAAAATTTTACCTGAGAAAATATTTAGACATTTATTAAAGAATTATTCTTTTTCCAATAAAACAAGAAAACTTCACTTTTATTCTATCATTTGAATGCTTATTTTAGAAAATGCCAATGCCATATGTATAATTTTTCATTCCATTTCTGATCAAAATTTAAAAAAAAAAAAAAAAGATGTCTTAAAATATTTTTTTTTTTTTTGAGAATCAATTTTTTATTTTATTTTCATATCAAAAGAATAGTCTGAAATTTGGATGTGAGACTTATGATTTGTTTTGATCTAGGATTTTACGATATTGTTTAAGATAATTATTTTAAATAATTATAGCCTGTTTTCTTTTAATAAATATTGTATATCTAAAACTGATTATTAAACATTTACAGTGCATAATTATTTTCTTCGGGATCACAGTCAATTTGTTTGTGGTTGAAATTTAAATGGTAAAAAGTGTTTAGTACACCATTTAGTTTAACAGTGGTTGAATTTAAGCTCACACATTATTCCCCAGTTCCATGTTTTTGCATTATCAACAGGCGCGTAGCCAGGAAAATTTTTCGGGGGGAGATATGAACTTATATGTGTATAAATAGATAGAATTTCATCACTAATCCAAACATTTCGGGGGGGGATATATCCCAATATCCCCCTCCCCTGGCTACGCCCCTGATTATCAACCTTGTTATATATGCCTGAAAATATGTGCACGTAAATTTTTCAATTTTTTACTGGAAAATATGTCTACGTGTATTTCCTCTTTTTTGCTCTTCAGCTGTTTTCATGCCTGTAAAATATATATTTTCTGAAATGTTAGCTATTTTATAGAATTATATAATAGTAAATTTTCTATATCTGTTTTACAAACTCCCTTTTAGGTCTGTAAAGCATTACTTTTTGTTAGATCAAGGTGATTTCATAGTACAATTTATGGATATGGCAGAAGAAGAACTACAAAAAGACATTAACAACATTATGCCAACAAGATTAGAATCACTGTTGGAATTAGCTTTGCGTACAAGCGTTGTCAATGAGGATAAGTACAAAGATGATGTAAGGTACATACTGTGTGAAAACTTAGTTTATTTTTCCTTTGTCCTTATGTTTGATTGCTTAACAATATTTGTATTTCATACTAGCTGTACTCCCTGCAATTTCACACTCAAATCAGCAGAATTTCTTAAGAGGATTATATTTTTCTCTCCCCTCTCTCTCTTTTAACCCTCGCCTTCCCCACTAACCCTTTCCAAATTCAAGTCTGGGAATCTAGTCTATGATCACAGAAAAATCATCTAGGAGATTAAGGGCGATAGGAGATAAATTTTTCTTTCTCAATTTGTGTTTGTCTAATGTTCAGTAATGTCTAACACCCTCTGTTTTTTATTTCTTTAATCATTTCTGCACAATAATATGAATAATTTTACGAACTAAACCATTGTTTCGTGAGATAGATAAATATGTTGAAGGAAAATTTTTATTTTCGCCTAGTGATATTAACTTCTTGTGAGCATAAATACAACAAGTGCTAATTGCTGTAACCTGTATACCAAACTATTATCCACCTAATTTAATAATATAGTGACTGTTATTAGTAATACTTGAGCAATTTAAGCATACTCTACTTTTTGTTGCTTAGCTTTTTCTTTGTAAAACAACAGTGATGAATTGCTCTGTAACTGAGCCACATGATTGTGGAAGAAGAAATGAATTGTTTTTTCAAAGTTGCTATTGGTCATTCGTCAAACATCTGATCTATATTTTAAATCATGCTATAAAAATAAATATACAATATGCTCTGCTATATTACACATGAAGTTTTTTAATTTATCATTTTATTCATTCCTTCTTAAATGAAGCTAAATTACGTATGTTTATTTCTTAACTACAAAATCATGCTAAAATGCTACTATTTTGGTGACTAAAATTAAGGAAATGGCTACTAAACGGGCAACTTTTTTAAGTCAGTGAGACTACTAATGATACTATTTTCGCCTCCTGACATTGGTGGACACTCTGAATGTAAGCAAAAAAATTACTTGCAAGTTGGGTTCAATTTTGAAAACTTATTTATGGCACCTAAACTAACTATCATTTGCCAGAGGTGGCATTTACAGTAGTAAGATTTAATCTATCATTCTGGTAATTTCTTGTCTTTAACAGAATCACATTGCACCAAAATGGTGAGAGACCTAGAAGTATTTCTATTTAAAGCATGTTTTATTCTAAGCATATTTCTTACACTGGCCTCCAAAAGTAAAGGAACAACTGACTTTTTTTGTGCTTAATTTGCAAATGAATGAATGTAGAAACACCAAATTTGGATGTCATGTGCACAAAACAGTTATGTATTGACTGCAACATAGAAGTTTATATAAGAAAAATGCAAAAATGATTTACAACAACAACAAAAAAAAAAAAAAAAAAAAAACAATTCTTGAAAAAAATAATATATCACACTTTTATGTGGGAAAATGTCAGAAACATAACAAAAATGAATTTTAATAAAGGATATGCCCACCCCCTAGCTTGAATGCATTGGCAGCATCTGCTTTCCATGCTGTCAATTAAGTTGCTGGTTACCAAAATGGGAAGTATAGGCCAGACACGGAGTAAATTTTGTTCCAGCTCTCCTAAAGATCTTAAAAGTGGACTTAAAGCAGCAACCTTTCTACCAAGGGGAATAATACCAGTCTAACCTTGGCAACTTTGTTTTCTCGCAAAACATAATATAAACATACATAGTTACATAAGAAAAAATAAACTCAAAACTACAATACACTTATCTAAACACCTTAAAACCTTATGTAGACATATTTAAATGCAATTACAAACAAATGAACATAAACAAAGCAATAGCTCTGGGCTATGAGTACGTTAAAAAATAAATAATATAAAACCTTCAAAAGAGGCAAAATACTAAAATATGTTTCTGCAGAAAAATTTCCCTTAAAGTGTTAAAATCACAGTTTAAAATTAATAGAAAAACACTCAAATAAACTGACTACCCCCCCCCCCCCCCAAGATTCATTCAGTTTTAATATGTTCAAAACACACAAAATTTACTCTACTAAAAAAAGAATACAATCAAAAACTCGCCACAAACTACCCAAAAATCCTTATATATTGATTTATATTAAACCTAAGTATTGTACCTGATTTCTGCAAATCCGTGTAAGTAAAACCATATATCGAATAAAATTATCCATCTTTCTTAAAACACTAAAAATCTCCATTTTACATTACATAAAATTAAAATAACACAACATACGATAACCTTTATATAAATATGCTACAATAGAAAACAATAATATTCTATCTCAACCGCAAACCAATACAGTAAATCATTCAATAAATATTTAAATAAACAAAAGCACATATCTCAAATCTTCTATTTAATTCCTTATTTAATGGCCTTGATGCATCAAAAAGCACCCAAACAAGCAGAATTTAAACCTACCCCGAATACATTAAATATTCTGCCCAACAATTATTTTCAAATTTTTGCCACAATTCATATACAACACATCTTAAAGCAAATTCATTACAGTTTTAGACAACTTATCCACATCTGTATAAATAACTAGGAGCCAAGGCCCCTAGACTCGCTTTTCGTGTGAGACATTCGGGCCCCTAATAAGGCTCATTCATAAAAAAAGGCATAATTTCAACAAACAAAACCCAATGGTTGGATCAGATAGAATGTTACCAAGCTACACATTGGAGTAGCTTGGTTCTTGTGTGCTGTTTAGAACATAAAAATGCACTATTTTTAATTATGTGAAACCCATGGAACACCTTGCGTATTAGCCAATTATAGCAAATTTTCATATTTTGGCGACTCGCGTATATGTATAGTTAATAATTAGCTCTACGAAAACAGTAGTACTTCATATGTTTTCTTTGATAAAAACTATGTAACAGCTTGCCACCAGCGGCGACTTTTCATTATTTGGCAATTTACACATGCTCACAACCTATAATTACTGCTCATGTAAGGTTCCCAGAAAACCGTTATCCATATTTTCATATACATAATACTTTGCAGATTGGCATATTTAGCACCACGAATTATATCATCTCGCCGCGCTGGTAAATATCCAAAGTGTACTATAACTGCTATAATGGCATAGTTAACGCCACCAAATATTTCTACTAGTAGCAAATACTCCAGCTGGATTGAACCGGCTTAAATAATCTGCATTTTAATAATTTTTCATTTTCAAGATATTGGGTTCTAACATTTTTGAACTTGCGGTTTAGATTCGCCCTGCTTGGAAATATACCATTTTGCCAGATCGTACCTAATCCAAAATGGTGTTTTAAAATTTTGCCAAAACTGATTTTTAAAAAATTTTAAATTACAATTAGTTATTCTGTTTTGAAAAAATGAATAATCGCTAATTCTAAACTCCTGTTGTCTAAGCGAACTCACTATTTGAAAATTGTCAACATTGTGGAACAAACTTCGAGCTGTTATTTCATATAACTTTTTTATTTGGCATAAAATGGGTGTAATTCTACTTCATACTTGCCAATTTCACTCGATTCTACGTACTTGGAATTTCTTTGTTGCAAAGTAATGAATGATTTATGCCAAATCTGGCAACCATTATGTTTTATTTTTTCAGTTTTTTATTAATATCCTCTAAAATAATTCAATTTTCAAAATTTAAGTCAGTTTATCAGGCTCCTCGGAATTTTCTGAATCCGTGGACATGTTTCTCGAAATTCAAATCCCCACGGTTTAGGAGAAGATAGCCCAATAAGGTCTTGACAGTGGCCATTATTTTTTTTTTTTTTAGAATAGAGAAAAACAGACTGTAAAATGTCCGTTAGTTAGGTAGTTTGTCTGTAGCGCCTAGCTCCTAGAAAGGGGATCCTAGACCTACCGAATTTTGTATGGAAATTCTCCAGGATGGGTCCCGACATACCTCAAAGTGATTTTTTCAAAATTGGAATTATTTTAGGAGATATCGATAAAAAACCTATCACAAAAGGCTAATTTTTCTCTCGCCATTTCGCAATTGTAACCCTGCAGTGGAAAGAGGGAGAATATAGCATATCTAGGTTGCCATATTTGGCAAGTTTATTAAATGATTCAGACTCTTGAAGTAAAAATAAAAGAATAGGTTTTTTTTTAAGATTATTTGTAAGGTTATTTTTTAATTAAAATATTGTGTGCAGGAATGAAATGCTTTATGCTCAAAAGAAAAATTGGATTTGGAAACTTTCCGAGACTAAATGTATGTTCCCGTAAGTGCCAACAATCCAGGTTAAATTTGGAAATGACAACACCCGGGAAACAAAATTTGTGTTGAGAAGTGGATGGCCACGAATGAAGAGTGTTATGGAAACAAGGATAGCAACTGATTTGAGAGACATCTACTTTTATTTATCACAGCTTGGCACAGAAGTGTATCACAGTCAGCAATTTCATAATTATTTGTAGAACAGGATTTAATTGCTTTAAAAACTATTAAATATCACATCTATGCTTTATCACAGCTTGGCACAGGAATATATCACAGTCTGAAAAAACTCATAAGTACTGGCAAAAATGGTTTAATGAATTCAACTTCAAAAGCCGTTTTAGATTTCAATTTCAAATAGTTGCTTTACCTTGAAGAGAACAAGTCAATCACCACCGGGAAAACTTGCAATCTTTAAGATATGTAAAATTACGATGAAACACTAAGTTCTATATGATGGCACTTCAAAAGAAATTCTAACTTCTATTTCACTTTAAAAACAGGTTAAAAATTAGAAGCATTTAATGTTGATTTAAAAACGTACTATCATTTTAAAGATTAAATAAAAACAGGTTTGGCTGGCTAAAAATAACATATCTGGAACTAAAGAGCATTACCGCTCGCCATAACGTCTGTCAACTGTCAATACAGCCTGACTGTCTAACTGCTTAACAGCGACGATCTGCTTAACTGCGACGATCTGCCATGATCAGCCTGCCTCGACTGCTGTCGATCTGCTACCGATCTGCTATCGAACTGCCGTCGATCTGCTGCGATTTCGGCAAAAGCTCCTCCTTTTATTTATCACCGCCGACGGCGTATCTCATTTCTGAGTTGTTCCCCGGCTGTGCGGTTGAACGGCGTTTACCGGGCTTCTAAAGCGCATCAGTGATTGGGTGTACAGCTTGTAACAGTTTTCTCCGGGTGATACTCACTTCGCCAACCAACCATTACGCCTGTCCAAGATGGCGGCTGTTGACGAACTGGATATTTGTGTTGTGCGTCTTAAACGATCGTTGACGCAAGCCACGATTTAAGCGAGGTTTAAATTTAACATAAACTTATTCCTTTGAGTTTATTTAACATTTGAATTAAACTACTTGCCTTTGGGAATTTATTTAATTAACTTTAAGTTGTTGAAACTTTATCTGAACCTTTTATTGTGGCCCCTAAAGTTGGAAAGTTTCACAATTCAGGTAAGTCAGAAAGTTAAGTACACATAAGAGTTGGGATATTTATTGTTCACAAATAGCCATTGGGAACAATGTGCAACTTTTTAATTTGGCGAAAAATAAAATGATTGATATGCGATTTTGAGAAGATGTGATTCTAGCGCTTCGCACAATTTATCATCTGCTTCTGCTACTTCGAATTGCGCATTCCCATCTGTTTCTAATGTATTACAACCAGAAAAAGAATGTTAGAAATATCAGTTTTAATTTTCTTCAATCGCACTCATGAATAATGATATACTTTCCAACTTAATAAAATAAGAAAAGAAAATAGGGAAGACGCATGGATTATAATACACTTTTAATCTAAGCACTTTAGTGCATATTTAAAATCCGAAAGTGTTTCAGATTTTCTTACTTTTTTTCCCCTTTCCGGTTTTTGATAAAGGCCAATACATCCAGAAGCTCTTCAGAATTAATATAGGACGAAAATAATTTGTTCCTTTTGGTAGGTTTTTATCATTTAACCATCAAATTTTTGTAACATGGGGCATCCCTATACAGTAATCATCGCATCTGGGAGCCGGCTTTGAAGAGCGTCATTTCGAACTCTAAAAGAGGCATAAAAGAGGGCGTCTTTTTTATATTAGCAGGGGGCGGCACTTACCATAGGGCCGCTCCTGTTTGTAACCATCTTAATTTTAAATTCCATTCAGAATCTGAGATATTTCAGTGACAAGGAAGCCAGTGAGGAACAGGATTCTCTCCAAACAAGATTTATTAAGATGGCGAACCAATTGGTCACCAGAGGCAGCTAGTTTAATATTTAAAAAAATGAAATTTCTCTTCTTAAACACCACTATTAAATAACTACACACTTTTAACTTCACCAAGGAATCACAACAAACAAGCATGTTCAACGTGTACGAGGGTCATTTCTGGTTCAGCTGACATTTAAATTCTTTCAACCTATCACATAATTCCTTCAAACCTACTGTATTTCCAGTTAATTTCTTTGACCAATCATATAATTTCTAATGATGTCATAAAACACAACTCTGCAAAAGGGGTTGCTAAATACCTCATCATGATTGGCAATGCTGATAAGTGTGTTTACTTATAAGCTTTGACGACGTATCTGCCTTGGCAACCTGCCCTTGCTTACGGTATTATTCCCCTACCAAGATAGTCCCAAAAATGGTCTATCAGATTCAGGTCTGAAGATTGAACTGGAAATTCCATTCGTTCTGAACCACGATCCTCAAGATATTCCTCAACGACTTCGGCTCAGTGAGGTCATGCTTTATCATCCATCAGAATATTATTGCCATTGCACTGGCATATGGATCAAGGATCTCATCCCGTTATCTCACACCAGTCAGAGTTCCTTCCTAGAACACTTGCAGGTCAGTGTGACCACCGAGTGAGATCCTTGCCCAAACCATTATTCCACTATCTCGGTAACTGTGTCTTTCAACTGTGTTGGATTGATGGTGTCTGATGCTTCGTTCCCTCCAGATCAGCAGATGTTCCAAATCGCTTTCCAGTGTGAATCTTGACTTGTCTGTAAAGAGTACAGACAGTCTGTAAAGAGCACAGAAAGCCCATTGCTGTCTGGTCCAGGAAATGTGTTCTCTTGCCCAAGATAAGTGGGCCCTTCTCTGTCGTCCATTGAGGGGGATACACACAACTGGTTGTCTTGCAACAGACCTGCATTGTGAAGACACCTTCTCACAGTACTAATGGATATTCTCCATGATACAGAGTGGTCTGCATCATGTTGCAACACAGAAATGCTTCTTCACTTTTGGGCTGAAAGAGCTATAAAACGGTCTTCTGCAGCTGTTGTAGCTCATGATCAGCCTGGATCATGTCTTCTAGACACAGAAGCTTCGGTTCGACATTGATTCCAGAGATGGTAGACCATACTGCGAGACACATTAAGACGCCTAGCAGCATCAGCCTGCGACAACCTCATTTCCATCCATCTGACTGCCACCTTAACGAATTGAGCAAACAGCTTCTCGGACATTGCGAGACCCTACTGCCTGTTATCAATGAATCTGCTAACAAAAGTTTTAAATCAACAAAACGTACACACGTAATTGTGAAAGCCTGATATTTACATATTTTTCTCTCACTTATATATGCAAAAAAGAAAATAAAGGTGTTAGCTATTGTGTTTGCATTAGTTCATTTTTGTTATTTATAACTATAAATTTTGTCTTTTTTTTTTTTTTAATGGTGATCTTAGAAATACATGTTCCTTAACTTTTGGAGACCAATGTATTTCTTCATTGTAACAAAGGTGCACTATACTTTTATAATTTACTGCTGAGAGACTTGTGTTATGTTTTCTCATTTATTTATATGATTTTCATCTTGTGTTTACTGTGTGTGCAACGTTTGAATAATGTTTATTTTTTCAGGGTAGAACTATTGCAATATGATTTGCTTACTCAGATGTTCAAAATACTGAGAATACCACCTGAACATCAATTTGGTATGTTTGTCACATTAGAGTTCTGTTTGAGTAAAGGTTTTTTCATTTGCATGCTTTCATGTTGTAAAATTTTGTATAAAGATTGATTTCTCCTTGGTAAGATAAAATTGAAACAATTATGATTATTTTTCTAGTTCATATAAGAATTTCTATTTTTAATGCTATTAAAATTACTTATTTATTTATTTTTATGTTAACCATTTCAAAGCATGAAACTTTTGTTTGATTAGTATTTTCCAGTCTTTCAATTAGAGTGCTGTCTACTAGTGTAGGTATAATATAAATTCAAACTTAAAAAATCCAAAACCTGATAAGCAGAAAATTCTTTTTTTTTTTAGATATTGATTATTTAATTTTAATGATTGTTGATTTGCAATAAAATACACATTTTTATCACACATTTTTCAATTGAAAACTTCACATGACAGTGCTTCACTGAGCCTGGTTATTTAGGTCACTATGTCATAAATGTCAACAACTATGATTGAGGTGTGTGAATTTAATTTTCAAAAAGTACTTTGGCAGGTTTTATTAACTTTGAAATAACGTTTGTTTGAAATCCTGGCACAAGTAATCAGTGCAACTATGTGCAACTATGCACATGCATTTTAAAATAAAAAGGAATTAAAATTGTGTTATATGTTGCCATTGTGAAAATTCATTAATCAAAAAGTGCTGAACCATATTCAGCACACAGCCAAGAAGAGAGATTGTTGCAGGCCTGTCATAAGGCATCATCCAGTTATCCTTTGTGCCTTATTCATTCATGTGAATACAGTGACTATAATGACAGTAAAGAAAGAAAAAAGAGAAACATAATGCAACAAAAATCTATTATGAGCATCAAAATACTATTTTAAGAATTATCTGTATCTGAAACTGCATCAAAGAACATATCTCAATAAATACTCTGAGTAATAGTGTCTTTTCACTTTGTTTATATTCACTTTAATTTTGTGGAATTTGTAAGTTTTTGCTTAACGTATGTAACTGTAAAATTATTATGTCCAAATTTTAAATTCTGAACATATGTTGGATTTTACTTGTGATATTGTTTATAATATGTTTAATTTAATTTCTAATTTTTTCCCCTAGCTCTATGAGAGTATTCTGAAGTATTTTTTGGTAGCAGGGATCTATGCTGACAAAAATTGTCTCTATTTTGCGGCCCCTTCTCAAAATTACAATCGATTTTAACGGCCTTCACCAGGGTTGGTGTTTTGTCCACTTTTTTCTAAAAAGGTCTGGGATGCTGAACGAAAAAGGACAAAATTGGAAGAAATGGACAAAATAAAAATCACTGAATTAGAGTATTGTTATCATGCAAAAAAAAACTGTATTCCTACATTTTAACAAAGATATTAACATAACACTTAACAAAAATAAGAATATTTTTTTAATTATTCATTAAAAGTCACCACGAGATAAACTACATAGTAAAGCAATTAATTTTATGAAATACTTTGCTGAAAACTTAAACTTGACAAATTTATTATTTTATTTTGTTATTAAATAATTAATTTAACTACATTGTACATAAAAAAGGGGATTTCTTTTATGATACAGCATAAACTTAAGCATTTTTATTGAAAAAATAAAAGAATTTTATTTATTGTTCTTCGACTTTAACACTTTCACAATTGTATTTTCAAATTAATTATATTTCTAAAACTTTTGTTTGAGATGAAAAATTCCTTCATTTAATCTTCATTTGAAAATTAATCATTTTATGCATACTAAAATTAGTTCTGCTTCAAACCTAAATCACACTCAAAAATTAGAACAAATACTAAAATTCTGAACCAAAACTAAAAAGGAAAATTAACTTATAATTTACTTTAAATCACCTGCATTCGCTATACAACATACTGCAGTCGCAATAAGTTTTTAAACAAGACTGAATGAGTACATAAACCAAAACTAAAAGGTGAACTTATAACTTCTCTGCTCTTTCCTCAGTCATACTGAGTTGCATCAGCAGTGCAGTCGGATGCTTCATTTAGTATAGTTAAGTGTAGGAAAAAAATTTATGTTCTTCTCTAAGTCATGGTGAGTTTTATCAGTGGTGGAATTAGATGTTTTAATATACTTAAAGTAGTTTTTTTTTTTTTTCTTTCTTTCCTCCACCCAAAAAAAAAAAAAAAAAAAAAAAAAAAAAGCAAGGATGAGTACAATTCCAGATAAATGTGGTAGAAAAAAAGATCCAATAAGAAGATTTTCTTAAGAAATAACTAAACCTAGTAAAATTGTTGGAATGTGCTGTAAAGAGTGCTCTAGTAGCATTAGTGCTAAAGCATTGTAGACTATGAAACCATTTAGAAAAATGTCCCAAAAGACATAAGTGTGAACAAGACTAAGTATATCAGATGTATCCAGTTTAACAAGCTCCAGTCCCACTCCATCCTCATCGTATTCTCAGTCTGAATATATGACAGCCTTTAATAGCATCATTTATAGTAAAATCTAACAAAAGAAAAAAGTTTGAATTATCATAGTCAAGAATCAGTTTATATCTTTACAAGTGTTTTGATAATAAACTATAAGTGTGTATGTATGTAGAGAGGGAGAATCTCTGCACTTTTACTTAAAAATTAAAAAAAAAAAAAATTAATCATTTAGTGTTTCTAGTTTACAAATCCAAACTGAGTAAAAGTGGATAACATGGACAAAATGTTATTTTGTCCAGGATGGTTTTTTTTCAGGATTTTTAAAGCTGTTTTTTCCACCCTGGACAAAATAGGACAACCCTGCCCTTCACAAAATTACAATTGATTAAAACGGTCCTTTCTTACAAAAATACAATCGATTAAACCTCCTTTCATTGGCATTTACCCTATATTTTAATCTGTTTTATGAATTATTTTAACAAAAAAGGGACTTTTATTAAAAATTGGTCAGAAAATTCACAAAAATGAAACCTTGGAAAAAATTCCTGAATCGACCCCTGACTAGTAAATACTTTTAAAGGCAACCCTTTTCATCATAGTCTTTAATGTTTGTTGATTCATTAAATGAAGAATATATTTCCGATTATCATTTTATAAAGAAGTGGTGAATATTTGAATGCATATTTATCAAAGAAATGGAAGAATTCACACATTATTTTCCTCTCTTTAGTATTTTGTAAAAGTAAACTAAACATTTGTTACATAAAAGTAAACACTACAGACTTAAGTATCATATTAAAGTACCTAAAAATATTTCCAATATTATTTTTATCTATTTTAGAATATGGTAGTGCTGAAGAAGCTCATTTAACAGGATTAGAGGCATTTGCATTTGATTATGAAGTCAAATGGCCCCTTTCTCTAGTGATCAATGGGAAGGTATGTAAATAATATTATGGTGAGTATGTACCCTGTAAAGCAGTCTAGAGTATTTGTTGTATATATATAATATGTGTAAAAGAACTTTCATGCCTCTGTTAGCGTGTTTGTTATAGGCCCTAGAAGCATTCATCACAGCTTAAGTAAATTTGGCACACTGACTAAATAGTACAATAGACAGCTATTGATGGGGAAAAAAATTATACCATTATTTTTTTAGTTATTTATGTATTGTCTCATTTTTGATCATTTTTTCATATTTTATATTTATGCAAGCTCATTTCTTATTTAACAAATTTCTATTATTCTTAGATGATTTCAGGGATGTGCCAGCTGCTCCAATTGCTCCAAAGTGTGCCAAATCAACCCTGATGTGCCAATCTGCTACAAAAAGATCGTTTTTTGGACATTTTTGCTCCAAATTCAGCAAAACTGCTACATTTTTTATTTTTCCATATATGTTTAAACGTTTGTAAATCTCCCGAATTTTTACAAAAGTCATCACACATACTAAGCATTCTAATTTCAATCTTTCTCTATTAATCTTAAAAATGAATATTTTTTCTTTGGCATCTCTTTGTTTAAACCTCCAATGCCTATAGAGTAGAAATTGACCTCTGTTTTAAATTTTATTTTATATAAATTTGTAATTTTTTGTTAAGAAATTTTTTATTGGCCGCTGATGGTAATTAACCCATCTGTGCCCAGATATTTTTGAGACTTTCTTCGATTTTTGCTAATACCAGCAATAATAGATAAATTTCTGATGTCAACTTCTTGAGCAAGGGATGATTTCTTTTAAAATCATTATGAATAAAAATTGAAATGCCAACATCCTACTGGGTCATTTTAAAATCTTATGTGAAGTTGAGGTTCTATACTCGTGAATAAAAGCTAGGGAAAATAAATAACGCTTTCGACTGATAGCGAGAATTAGGTCCCAATAAAGGGACGCTAGGCATAAAGGGGTTTGTATAGTTTAGTAAATATTGTATTTTTGATTTAAAATAGATATTTTCTACAGCAATGTATAAAATAACTGAATTTTTTATTTATTTCATAAGCTTGTGACCCCCCCCCCCCCCCAAAAAAAAAAAAAAAATTAATAAATAAAAAAAATAAAAAGACTGGTTTTTGTTATAAGCTAAGAGTTTTTAAGAACCTCCTTAATTTTCATTTTTTTTTTTTTTTATTGGCATTCTTTAATGACTTTTCTCTTTCCCTCCAAAAATAAATTTTGTATTTCAAAATTGACATGCTTATGCTCCAAAAGTGACTTTTTCTTGCTCCAAATTGCTCCAAAAATGTCTTTTTTCTTGCTCCACAAATTGCTCCCAAATTTAATTTCAGCTGGCACATCTCTGTGATTTTCAAATAAGTAAGGCAAGCCATCATTTCCAGACAAGCTGGAAGCTAAAGTATAATAAGGGGAAGCAAATTTGACAACATTGTTCTTTATCACTGGGCACAAACCCCTCCATTCTACCGTATCCCACACCCCAAAAACTTTGGGCCTAGTGATATAAAAGTGATTAAGCAATCAAATTCATTACATACAGATTATCTTTGACAAATTGTGTATATATATATATAGAGACTAATGTTTGAAAATAATTATTTTCAACTTCATTTGTGTTTGTGAAAATAGGCTGCATTTTCTTGTGAAGAACAGAACTAGCTAATTAAAATTTGTAGCATCAAAAGATACTTTTTTTAGAAAAATTATGTCTTAACATCGAACTTTGGATTTTGGTTTCCAGAGTACCTGGGCTCAAGGCCCTCAACTCCGCTCATAAAAAATTTTATTAGCAAGGAATATGAATTCAATAACTGAGCAGTGGGAAAAATACACTGGTAAGGGGAGGGGGAAGTTTGTTGTAAATAGTAGAATGTTTAAGGTTATCCCTAATATGAAAAAATTTTTCTTTCTAGATAACTTGAAATTCTAAATTCTAAGCACTTAATACACTAGTAGCAGATACTTGAGCAATACATAAACATGAGAATAAAACACAATTACAATATGAGACAGGGTTAAATAGTCTGTCTTTACAAAATTTCAGAATATTGACTCTTAAATTTTTTTGTGGGTCAGAAAATTCACAAAAATGAAACCTTGGAAAAAAATTCCTGAATTGACCCCTGACTAGTAAATACTTTTAAAGGCAACCCTTTTCATCATAGTCTTTAATGTTTGTTGATTCATTAAATGAAGGATATATTTCCGATTATCATTTTATAACATCTAATGCACGTGTGCAATGTGTGGCTATGCAGCTAGTATTTTGTATAATAATGCTTACAGTAAACTAAGCATACATTTGTTAGACAAACAAACAAAAAAAAATCATAAA
This sequence comes from Cheiracanthium punctorium, assembly GCA_038373885.1. Taxonomy (NCBI): domain Eukaryota; kingdom Metazoa; phylum Arthropoda; class Arachnida; order Araneae; family Cheiracanthiidae; genus Cheiracanthium; species Cheiracanthium punctorium. Next base: position 412,934 of record JAWZYV010015304.1, read on the forward strand.
TCTCTACCTTTCTGTGCAACGGTAAGTGATGCTGAATTTTCAAAATAATAGATTATATTTAAATTTAGTGCATAATTCACACTCATTAAATCATTTTGACTAATGAAATCATTGTTTAGAGGATCATTTATCAGATTTTCCTTTCCTTTAGTCAGGGTGCATGCCTAAGATGCCTAATCACTGTAACTGTGATAATCAGAAATTTTAATTTATGTCTTGCTGTTTTTTTTTTCCCTGCTAATTATTAAATATATATGTGTAGGGAAAGCTCTTGTACCTAGGATGGGCCATTTTCAGAAATATAGTATCTTTACTTATTGCTAATTTAAAATAATAAAAATAGTTTGTATGCATTAGTTCTTTATAAATAGAAATAAATACCTCAAGTATTAGGTGAAAAAATATGGATGATAATGATTTTTGTTTCACGTGATGATATTGATTTGTTTCATGTGACCCTAAAAAAAATATTAATAAAGCATCCTTAAAACGGCCTTATTTTTACCCTAAAAAACCTTAAAAAATTGTAAAAGTCTTAAATTATCATTTCATCTTAACTTTTGTTGTGATTTTTTTTTTTTTTTTTTTTTTTTTTTTTTCCAAATGCGAGCAGGGGTAGGGGGAGAATTGTATAGGAAGCTAGCCATGTTGTCTGCATGCTACTCTCTGTGGAAAGGGAGAAAAGGGGGCAGGGGAGATATTTTCTTTTTCTGCACTGCGCTTCCTTGTTCCATGCAGTCCCGAACTGGCCAGGTTGGAAAGTCGGTGATTGCTGAGGGCCCCCCAGCTCAAGGGGGCCCACAAGGACTCCCCAAAAATGAATATATTACTTTATAATTTGAGTCATTTGATATAGATCACAGTAATTTAATTATTTATTTCTCAGTAATCTTACGCCCTTACACAGTGGCATAGCAGAAGACTCCAGAGCGCCCCCTAATAGTCAGTAATTTTATGTCAATCAAATGTACGAAACAAGCTAGGTACAAATGCTCTTGTTTTATTAACTGTAAACTGCTAAAATATGAAATAGGAACTGGTTTTTTCCTGTAATAAAAGAAAAATAATTTTTGTAGTATAAAAGAGGCTGTTCATGAGAATTAACTTAAAAGGAGAAGAAAAAATATTCCGTTGTCAATCTAATACAAATCCATATTCTTCTTAAATCACAGAATTAGTATGATGTTTTCTTAACATAGTACTCAAATGTTTAGATGCATTTAAAATTCGAGAAATTTGTGTAAATTACCTGAAATAATCATTTATGTACATTATAAATGCATTAGAGATATGAATAAAGAAATACTTAATTGAAATATTCATTTACCAAAAAGATTGAACTTGAGTTGACAGCTATTAAATACAGAGCTCAGCCATGATTATGTAATCCACATACTGCTTAAAAAAATATGGAAAATAACTAAAATATGGAATTCTGAAGATCTGCAGAAGATTCTCATCCCTAAATGTAAGAATGCATCAGTTTTTTTCTCTCTAATTTCATCAAACAGAAGTCCCCCTTTTTATGTTTATCTCGAGACTGTTCTTATTAGTTGCTAGAGAATTAAGTTCATTGCTGTAATACCTCAGTTGTTTCATCATCATTTTCTAATTATGTTTTTTATTCAATGCTTTTGTGATCCCACATAAATATTTTGTCAAAAATCGGATTTTTAAAAAACTCCTATTATCTGCCCTCCTCATTTTTATAAGAAATTAACTACACAAATAATATTTGTACCTACCAAGATGTGATTATCTTTGGCAAAAAGCTTTAGTATCCAAGTACCCACAGAAAGCAAACTTTGTATTTCATTTTTCCATAAAATAATATTTGAGTTAATGTGAAAAAATTTGACAGTCAAATCAAGAACTTTTCTGGTTAATTATTGCTTCTTGCTTTCATAAAAAAATTGCCTGCTATGTACATGAAGTATTACTAACTTCAATGTGTAAAAATGCTTTGAAATAAAAATCATTTGAATAAAGTGTGGTGTTCCTAGGTACAAGAGTTTCCTTTATATATAATATTTTCAATTCAATAAATATAAAATATTTTTCAGCAGTTTTGGATTATTTTTTCTTAGGCTATAGCTTGTTATCAAATGCTGTTCCGACATTTGTTTTACTGTAAACACATTGAGAATCTTCTTGGCAGGTAAGTTTGTTCTTCATTTGTGTTTAAATGTTTTGCTGATTAGTAGTAGTAGTATTGAAATTATTTTCTTTTCTTCACTAGAGTTTGGACATTAAATAAACGAGCTAAATCTCTCCCACCTTCAGAAATATATTTTTATTCATCTGCATTCGCTTTACGGCAGCGTATGCTTAACTTCATTCAAAATTTAGACTATTATCTTACTCTTGAAGTTATTGAACCACATTGGAGTGATTTCTTTAAGAAGATTTCTCAGGTAGGATTTTTATTAATAAATTTAGGTTACTAATTAACTTAATAGTCTTTAAAATGCTTGTACACTACTTTATTAACCAACTTCAAAAAGGAGAAGGTTATCAAAATTTGTTGGATTTTATATATATGTGTGTGTTTATACAAGGTGTCCCAAAAAGGTGGTAACAGGCTTTAATTGTTTATCTATTAGCAATAAATGGACAGTGTAAAGAGAAAAAAAAATTCAAAATAAGGTCAGAAATAATGCTCCATTAAGAAAAAATTCCTCTCATTAATTTTCAAAAAGTTAGTTTCTTAATTTTTATGCAATCCCCATACGAAACAGTTCCCAGTTAGTAAAATGTGCATCATACACTAAAGAGGTGTCATATAAAATTTTAGAACTATACCTTAAAATGTATCAGACATATGAAAATAAATATAACACTGACTTAAACCACTTTTCAATAGCTTTCGAAGGGAAAAAATTGCATCAAATGATTGCAGTTCAGGGATCGTACAGAAATTACAAAAGAAAATCTTTTTTTCCATTCTTGGATTAAACATTTACATACAAAATTATGCATAGTCCCTGGTCGTCTTTCTTTAAAGATATCTCCGTGACTTCATATGATGAAAGGCTCAAATTTGGTACATCACCTCATTAGTGTATGCAGGACATGTTAATTCTGCGCCTAGCTGCACTAAAACACAAATCTTGTGCCGAACTGTGCTTTTAGCCGATTTTTGTGCCGAATACGTCTGTTAACTCCTTGGTGAGTCAACTGCCATGATCGTTAGGGAGTTAAATGTGAAAGGCAAAAATCCTCTGAACAAAAGTCCAAATCAAAAATAGTACATTGTTAAATGACCGCCTAGGCACTAAAATCCTGAATTTAGAAAAAGAAGGATAACTTATTTTACTTACACTCACCTGGTAAGGTATATGACTCAGAACACATTAATGATTTTAGCTGAAAAGTAAAGTTTTCCTAAAATTGACTAACTCAAAATAAAATAATTCAATTTCTGAGTTTTGTTTTTATTGACAATTATAAAATGACATGAACATTGAAGTATTTTCTTGACTAAATATGTATGACTGTATGATGATGTATATTCTGAGTATGAGATCTCTAAATAGTAAATAATACCAAATTCAAATTCAATTCTGACATGAGATCTCTGAATACTAAACAATATTAAATTTCAAATTCAAATGAACCTTCAAGCACAAGTTATATTACTCCAGAACTTATTTATATATACTGATAATTGAAGATCATTAAAATTGTTCTACAGTGTAACATAGTAAGTCTAGTAAGGCTGAATCTTAAAAGCTTAATTATTAATGGACTGCAAATGAGATTCAATTATCACACATTGAGATAATATGCCAATTAAATAAATTCATTTTACACTGCCCAAAATGCCGATTATTAAAAATTAAACTTTAGTTGGCTAAAAATGAAATACTTTAATGGGCATACTATCGACACAGATATCAAACTGATGTCACTTCAAAAATTGAAAATTCTGCCAGCATACTTTAATTAGAAAGTTCTGAAGTATGAAATGGCAGTATTTTTTAGTTATAAAAGCATGAAATATGAAATTATTCACAAATGTAAAATTTAAAATACTGAAAAACTTTTCCTTAAATTTATATTACCAACTGTAATTTGTTGCTTCCTCACAGTCTCTCATGCATCTTCAGCTATTCAGCACTAGCTGGTTTTATTAGTTCACAACACAGTAGACATCATTCGACCAAAATGGCCACCCTCCAGACGCTGGTGACACAAAAGCCTTGTGGAGGAAGCCAATTAGAAATGTTGCAAATTTTTACTTATCCACGCTCACAAAAAAATTTGAAAAGGAACTAGAGCTGAATTTTTTCAACGTTTTTCGGCACTAACGATTATTGTAGAAATCGAGTTCTGCATCACAGGATAAAGTTGACTCACTAAAGAAAACATGTTTGCATTCCTCCTCATGGCAAGACGCTACAATTAACTCACAACTGCCGGCGATTAATATTTTTTAGAAAATTTTCGACGACAGTTATCATCACGGGCTGCTTCACAACGTATTTCTTCTGTTTCACAACACAAATTCAGATTGTACTTTATTTGCCAATCATGCCCGTTTTTCAGACTCCATCGACGAATTCTGGTTCTGACAAAGTCAAGGAAATCCTTTTCAAAGAGGGATTATCACTCCGATTTTGCAGCAAAAAATATTTTTCAGATTCAGCGAGAGAAACAATTATCTCCAAAAAATTAACTTTCCTTGGGGCTTTCCAAAAAATTAACTTTCCTTGGGCGCAAAATGGCTGGATGCCAAGCGGAATTCTACTGGGAAGTCCTCTTCGCAAAAAAAAAAAAAAAAAGTGCTTCTTACATCGTGATTTATGTTCAACTGGCGTAGCGTCACTCTAACGTACTTATTTTTAAAAACTGTTGCCACACTGCGCATGGGGGAAACTTTCATCTTTTCCCTCGGAGTCATTCTTTTCGACATCTGCCGATCGGGAAGAAGGAAAACCAGTTTTCTCTATGACGTGGCGTTTCCCATACTGGGGAAGTTTGCAAGGCAAAACCGATAAAGGTGAAATATTTCTTTTAACGTGAGTGGCAAGGGCTGGTTTGTTTATTTACATTTTGTATTTTTTGGCTCTCTCGTTGATTCCTGCTAACACTCGTTGATTTCTGCTAACAGTGTTGCATCATTATGTAACAACGTCATTTTGACTCTTTGTTAATTTTCTACCATGCTCATTTTTTGCCACGCTTGCAAACTTTGCTTTTCTTATCTGCATTTATTGTGTTTAATGTTGACTGTAGATTGATTTTGCAGGGCGCAGCTCCCAGCGACTCTATTTCTCTTTTTACTGCACCCTCCTGCTTTTGCATTTTTATTATTATTAGTCAACAATCACCACTTTTTATTTCCTATGCAGCATTTGCAGCCCATCACGAAAATATGTTGATAAAACGGCCCCTTCACAGAAATACGATTGAGTACAATAACCCCATCATAAAAAAAGATTCGATTGATAGCGGCCCTTTCACGAAAACCATCTATGAAATCAGATCTTTCCCACAAATGCCTTTTTCAAATATTCTATTCTTTCAGAACCAAATACTGTTACTGCCTTTTTCATTGTCTTTGTTTTTCATTTGCGCAAGCCGAGTGAGCCGAAAAGTGGCCTCTCTCGTATGTTTTGTTTTTGATGACTCAGTGAGAAGCCCGATCGGCCGGGCAGAACTACGTGAGCATTTCACTTAGGAGTTGGGGGAAGAAAATATGGTCTGGAAATTCAAAATTTTCTAAAGTTATCTAAAAATTTCCGACAAACAATCATTATTTCAGAGTTCATCGATAGTTGTAGATAGTTGTTGCTCTTCTCGATGTTTTTAATAGTTTTGCACACTAGCAAGTTTTTTTTTTAATTTCCCCCTAAACGATTTCCTCTTTTTAATCAGCTTTCTTAGTACATATTATTCTTAATGTATAACAGTTATTTACTAACCATATATAATTACGAATGATACAGGAAGTATGCCATAGCAAAATAATGTTTAGTGATTCAAAAATTCTGCAGAATTTGCTTGTTTGTTATAGCAGGCCTAAACAAGGGATATCTCCTAAGGGAGGTACCTTAGTTGGATGACTTTTTAAAGAGTTCTAACGTGTATTGACGTTACATCTGATGAAACCTCAAAAACTCCAGACCGACAGTCGTGCGGCCGCACTTCAACACTTCAGTAGTCTACCATGTTCAGTGGCTTTATCCACTCAAATCGATCTGAAAATCACGCGATTCGCGACAGTTTGCAAATACAGCAATTGAAACACATTATGCTTTTGCCAAAAAAGATTATCTTTTGCTTTAGCAGTGTAGCGCTAGTGTTATTGACGCCCATTTCGGTCCTTTAGTTTTCCACCATATTATTTTTAAGTGTCCTGCCGGCCACCATCTTTTTTTTTTTTTTTTTTTTTTTTTTTAATCTTGCCACCCGAGCTTCCCCTTCCCTCTTATTATGCCACAGTTTTAATTATATAAAAGTGGAGTAACTGCAGAATTTAGTAATTCAGGCTATTGACAAGATTTGGTATTCTAAATATTCATATTATATATCCAGGGATGTGCCAGCTGCTCCAATTGCTCCAAATCAATGATGATGCTCCAATCTGCTACAAAAAGATCATTTTTGGACATTTTTGCTCCAAATGCACCAAAAGTGTAATTTGAAATTTTCCCATGTGCTAAAAACTCTTTTAATCTCCCAAATTTGTATAAAAAATTTCATTGCACATTCTAAGCATTCTAATTTCAATCTTTTATCCATCAATCTTAAATTAATTTCCTTTGTAATCTCTAATACTTAAAGAATATAAATTAGCCCATATTTTAAATTTAATAATTTTATTTAAGTTGATGAAATTTTTAAATGTTTTTAAGCTACTGGAAGTAGTTATAAGGTTTAGTAAATATTAGGGTTTTTTTTTATTATTTAAAATAGATATTTAGTATAACACTGTATAAAATAACTGAACCTTTTTAATAATTATTTTTTCAAACTTCTGACAAATTTGAAATTATATAAAGCAATGTCAAATTGGATGAAAAATCTTTTGTTTGCAAGACTTTAGATTCGCCACTTCTAATTAAAACTGGTCATATCATGGAATTTTTAATTTAGATTGGGGGAGGGAAAAAAAAGATAGTGTAGATGTGAATATGATGTATTTTTATGCAAGAATTGTCAGTGCATGTGTAGTTTTTGTTGCTAAGTGTTTTAAGAACCTCCCTAATTTTCATTTTTCAGATTAGCATTCTTAAATGACTTCTCCCTTCCCTTGAAAAGTAAATTTTGTGTTTCAAAATTGGCATTCTTGTGCTCCATAAGTGACTTTTTTGTGTTCCAAATTGCTCCAGAAATCTGTTTTTCTTGCTCCAAAAATGTGTTTTTTCTTGCTCCACAAATTGCTCCAAAATTTAATTTCTACTGGCACATGCCTGTATATCTTCTGCTTTTTTAGAAATTCTCAACATTTTAATGAATGAAGGAAAAAAAATTAAGAGCAAAAGATAGCTAGTTCTGGGAAAGGATGTCTTGAGAAAATGCCATGACTTCAGTTAAAAGCTTGCCTAAATTTCTAAAGTTCCAAAATTTTAAAGTTTAAAAAAAAAACAATCAAATATTATTAAAATATTTCCTTCCTCAAATCAAATGGCATAGAGGCCGAAAGAATCATAAAGAGGTTTGACCCATTTCCCAAAGTCAAATACCCAGGTTCTGTCTGTGTTAGCTGAAACAAAAGAAAATGGCACAATGACGCCATGTAAGCTAAGTGAAGAGAAACAAGAAATAAACGAGAAATACTCTGATACACTTTAACTAAATATTTATTTAAACATATCTAAAACATATTTTTAGGTCTAGAATAACAATCCACACCTTTATATAGAAGTTTAACCTTAACTTATCATTAATAGATTTCTCTAGGTGTTTTAAAACCATACTTGAAGTGCACTCTATATTTGCCGACGAAAAATAAAAAATGGATAAAGTAAAAAAGGAAAACTAAAGAAGGAGAAAATGACTTATCGTCATGTAGCGGGTGTTGGGGGGCCCCCATTTTATCAGCCTTTTCAGGTCTCCAGCTCCATAAGTAGTCTCCACCACATCATGCGTTCGGCATCCTCCTCTCAAAAAATCAGGTCAGGATCTCCAGTCGGCAGGAAGAGAGAGAGTCTCGCTACCCAACGCTCTCTTTTCACTCCTCTAGCTTCTCACTTCAGTATTCAAGCACCAACAAAGTTCGCTTATGAACTTTATTCTTTCATCTCTTTTTACGTATTAAAATGTAATAAAACTTGTTTAGTTGGTGAGGTAAAGTCGAATTAAAAAGGCAATTTAACTATTTTGCTGGTTATTTTGTTATTTTCGAGGTATTCCCATTTTTTATACACATGGGTGTCTTGTTGTGTTCCTCCGCCGATTTCGATGTCTCCGTATCGAATCTTGATTCAAACGATCGATTTATATAAAAATTGATGCAGTGAAAAGGGGAATTAAAAAAAAAAAAAAAAAAAAACAGAAAAGGCAGAATAAAAAAAAATAAGACAGAAAAACTTTGGCATAAAAAAAAAAAAAAGATTAAACTAAAACTTAGAATTTAGCAAACACATTACAAAGCCAAAATATGTCTGCATCAAAAAATTTATTTAAGAAAAAGAAATGTCAGCATAAAGAAAAGGAAAAGTTGGCTCGATTTAAAAACCACATATAACTATTTTTAACATTAATTATTTATCAAAAGTTACGATAATACCAATACCACATATCAAATAGAAAAGTTTTATTCTTCCGATCTGGCAACCTGTTTTGTCGTTAGCGTGCGGACGAACCAAAACAAACCGCTAGATCGCAAAAGTGCCGTGAAGGAAATAAAAAAAACCCCAAAAAGATAAGTAGTACAATTTAAACATTACACAAAATATTAATCTGAAATTTGGTTTTACTACTCATAGAGCGCTAGAACAATAAGTTATTTTTTTTCAAATCATAACAAAAACAAACTGTGTCATAAGTTAACAGCTAGGTTATTCATAAAATAAACTGTGATCAATTTAAGCTTATTTTCAGTTTTTAAAAACTTTTTTAAAAAAATTCGAAATAATTCTGGAAGGTTTTTTAATATATAATTTGTTTGAGTACTTCTGGCAATAGGATGTTAATTATTTTTATTATTTTAAGCTGATTAAAACATTTGATAGTTAAAATAAAATATTAATATTTTTTTCATTTTCAAAAGTTTAAAGTAAGGTTTAAGAAAGAAAATTTAGTGTTTTTAAAGAGACCTTAAGTATGTTACAAAAAATTTAAAATGAAGCTTTATAAAAAATAAATTATTTAAATTATGTTAAACTTTATTTTATACCTGCTAAAAAACTTACATGTAGTAATTAATTTTTATTTATTTTAAAGAATAGTTCTTTTTTAAAATCTTATATTCACTTTTCATGAATGAGCAAGCATTAAATTAGAAGTGAAAGAGGAAGAGCAAATATATTTCAGTGATTTGATTTTGTGCTGTACATTCCAACCATTGGATGTAATACAATATTTGCATGACTATGTCATTTATTCTAGCAATCTTCTGTGTTCTGAATTCAATTTTCCCAATTTCTATAGTTATCAATTGATGGATGAGTTAAATTGTTTGATGCAATTCCAAATAATGTCTAATAGTAATAAAGGTATTTATTCAGTAACTTTAAAAATCTTTATTTGGTAATCATTCAATAATTATTGCGAACAAAAGAATTTAAATAAAATTCTGATTTATATTACTAAATTTTATACATCCTGCACTGCAGAAATTTTATTATTTTTATTACATGCTAAACACATCTATCCTAATCCACTTACACTGACAGTCCTTTTCTGTTTAAAAGTTTGCACCGATATAGGTGAAATATCGTATATGTGTGTGGTCCAGTAGTGATAGTGTGATAAAATTGAGGAACAAAAATTAACAGTCCCTCTGACTTCCCCTACTGCCTAACAAATCATGTCTGTCTAAAAATTTCTGAAACCTTCTTCAATAAATGTACTAGGACTGTACAATAAATGTAATGGGACTAAGACAAATTGGAAAAAATCTAACTATATGCATTGTAAGTCAGAACACATATTACAACGCTACATGTTAAAGTTTCGGGGATCAGAAAGTTTCAAACCAGTTTCTATATATGTTATCCACCTGTATATTCTCGTGGAACCCCAAAGTGCCCTTTTTGAAATTTCCCCCTTTGTGGCCTTTTTTTTCTCGAATCAAAACTGTATCATCACAACATGGAGTGTTCCCAAATCTTCTATTTTGTGCTCCCAAATGGAATTTTTCTGCTCCTGAGGTGCTCCCAAATGAAATTTTTTCTGCTCTCGGGGTGCTCCCAAATCGAATGTTGGAGTTAACATCCCTGGATAAGGCACTGAACATGGTAGATGGCTGAACTGTGAAATTCCAGCAGTCTGATTTACTATGCGGCTTTCGATCTAACGCTCTAGAGTTTTAAACAGTTTTATCCAAGTGTAATGTCAATATGCATTAGAATCCCTTAAAAAGTTCTCAGACACTCAACATAACACAATTCTGATGATATTTTCATTCAGAAAATGTGAGGGAGGGGGGGGGGGGGGGAACATGTTTTAAACCATTGCCTAAAGGTCTACTAATAGAAAGTTTAAGTAAAAACTGTCCAAGGTTGGCTACTTTTGGCAATTTATCAATAAGTTTGGTTCCAGAATATAAGTTTCCAAAACTGGATCTAGTTTAGCAATATCTTCTGCATTTGGCAAGAAATTGACAAATGCAGACTGTTTTGCAAAGAGCATAATTTTCTGTTATGATGAATTAATTTGAAGTTAGCTTTTTTTTTTTAATGAAAAAAAAAAAATCATACTTGTTTTATTTATTTATTAATTTTAGGGCACTATTTGTAAATTTATTGCACACTATTTTTCTCCCTCACTGTAAAAACAAAATAAGAAGAATTATTTAAGGTTTTCAAAATTTTATTACTAGCATTGTATAAAATTCTTTTTTTTTTTTTTTTTTTTTACAGGTTACCAATGTAGATGAAGTACTTCATTGTCATAATGATTTTCTTGATAAATGTCTTTATGACTGCATGCTAACTAATCCAAAACTGCTGCAAATTTTGGGAACACTTATGAAACTTTGTGTTGAGTTTTCTATTTTCTTGGAGGTACTTATTTTGTTAACTATTTTAATATTAATACCAGTCATTTTTTATTATTGTAATAGCCTGAGCATAATGCAATATTTTTTAACCAAGCAATTCCCATTAAAACCTGGATCATGCTAAATTCGAGGTCTAGATAATAGATTTTTTCTAAATATCTTTAAGAAAAATTTTGATGTTGCATTATATTTGGGCTAATATGGTAAATTTTTATTTTCAACAGCTAATATATTCAGAATAATAAATAGATAAAACGTGCATTGATAATTTATGCCAGATAATAGGTATTTTTATGCAGGTATGCTTTAATTTTTGGAATTGTTTAATAATTTCCTTTTCAGAAGATTGCAAAAATCATAATAAATATAAAATATGCATATGTTCTGTTGATAATTTATCATCAGTGAATTTCTTAAAACCCATTCCATCACTTCACTTCTGATTATCCCAGCTAATTAATGTTGTGTTTACAGAGAAAATCAAACTATGTCCCTGTAACATGTAAAAAGTTTAAAAAGAACAAGAATCTGTCAGAGTTCTCACGGGTCAAGAAAAACCTCGAATTGTCAGGGAATTTAATTTTGACGAAAAAAGTCAGGGAAAATCACTAATATTTGCTGAAACTGAGCAACCAGTCTGGAAAATGAGTCCAGGCAAACTAAATAAAGCCATCAAAATCAAGTAGGCAATATGATTAAAGGAGATTTCCAAGCTGCCAATACAAGTTTTATGCATTCATCCGTCCATGCGAACTGGAAAGGATGTTGCAATTCCGTGTGTGTTGTCATTTCTTTGCAATGCATTACATCTAAACTCTTGATAAGTTTGTTGTGTATGTGTTTGACCAATCTTGTTATGCATTTTTTAGTGAACTAATTCTCAAGAAAGCTGTAATAATGAGCTACAAAAATACTGTTTTTAATTTAGAATGGATGGATCAAAATTTAAACCCCACAATGGGCAAAATGGATTAAACCAATCAAAAATGATCCATACATAGCAGGTTGCAGCTTGTGCTCTAAAACATTTAGTTTAAGCAACATGGGTAGGCAGGCGATCTCAAGTCATAAAGATAGTGCAACATTTAAAAAAAAAAAAAAAAAATCTGGCATCATTACCCCTATTATTTAGCAATAGAACACAATCGTCTAGTACTGGCCCAACTGTAGATGATTCTTCGGCAAAGACGGTTTCCGGGGAAGCATCAGTTTCCAGGGTAACATCATCATGTTCATCAGTGAGCAGTTTCATAACAAGAGAAACTACAATGTCAGCGGAAATAATATGGGCATGGAAAATGGTAATGTCCCATTCATTATACAACGGCTTTAAAGATCTTTCAAGCTATGTTTCCAGATAGTGACATCGCTAAAAGCGTTAGCTTGGGCAGCACAAAAATGGCTTACATCGTTATGTTTGGTTTAGCCCCTTACTTTCATTCCTTACTATTGAAAGAAATTTCAACATCAAAATTTGTCTTGTGCATAGATGAATCGTTGAATACTATTGCTCAAAAAGGACAGATGGATATAATTGTCAGGTACTGGCCTGAAAATTCTAACCAAGTTAAGGTAAGATATTTCAAATCTGTTTTTCTTGGCCATTCCACGGCTGAGGATTTATATGAAAAATTTTGTGATGGTTCTGCCGAATTCAACTTGCAGAACCTTTTACAAATGTAAATTTAAGTTTTGGTGACACATTTGTGATGAACTGAAAGAAAGCAACGGTTTTTCTTTGTTGAATATTGGCACTTGCAGCCTTCATGTAATTCATGGTGCATTTCAGGGAGGCAACAGATTTGTTTCAGGAAAATTGAACTCCTTGTTTCAGTCTGTGGATAGACTTTTTAAGGACACCCCAGCTAAACGTGCTGATTACATAGCTATCACGGAGAGCTCAATTTTCCCATTAAAATTTTGCCAAATAAGATGGGTTAGAAATGTAAAAGTTGCCAAGAAAGCTCTGGTAGTCTTTGCTAATATTAAAAGTATATGGAAGTGGCCAGAAAAAATCTGCCTGATACTATGACTGTTAGTAGAATCAAAGAAGCTAGCAAAGATAAATTGACTCTAGCAAAAATATCATTTTTTATTTAAGTTGCTGCAATCTTGGAGCCGTACCTGAAATCTTTCCAGAGTCCATCCCCTATGATTCCATTTTTATATTTTTCCTTAGTGACTATGCTAAGGCAGTTAATGTCCAGGTTCATAAAACCTGAATTGATGAATGAAGCACAAAGACTTCTGAACTTTTAGAAATAGATTTGGCTTCTGTGAAATTCTACAAACATCACAATAAAATTGATATCTGTATTGCAGCTCCAAGCTTCTTGAAGAAAAGTGGAGCCAATGATGCTGAAAATCAGGATTTTGTGAAGGAGTGTAAAAGTTTCATGATACAAATGACTAGTAAAATCATTGAGAAGATCCCTATAAACTTGCTATAGTTAAATCAATGGCATGTTTAGATCCCCAATTAATAATTTCTAACATACTACTATTTGAAAAGTGAAAGCAACTTTTGTTGCAATTGTTGCACGACAACATATCATGCCTGCATTAGCAGCTGATAGAGCTAAACAGCAATTTTCATAATTTACTTTCAAAGTTCATTCTGAGTGGATAGAAGAATCTGTCTCGTACTCATCTCAAGTTACACCGTTAGGTGCATTTTATTTGAAATTTTTGGATTAAAAGGAAGAATTTAAAGAGCTGTGGCAAGTTGTTAAAATTGTATTGACTCTATCTCATGGAAACGCATCGTACTACATATGATGCAGTAAAATCTCTGGGAGGGCGTTGTCTGTTAAAATAATCCCAGATATGCTGCCAAATGTAAAAATGGCATGTACACACTACCATCTTACACTTGAAGAAAAAAAGAACCTTGAAGTGAGAGAAAGAAAAAAGAGCACTTGACTAAATTAAAGTGCTCCAGCAGAAAAGAGCAAGACTTGCTACTGCAAACATTGAAAGCAAAGGAATCCTAGCAGAAATAAATAAACTTAAAAAAATAGTTACGTAAATGTACAAAATGATTGAGTTTAGGTAATAAACCATCCTAAAATAGTTCCAGCTCATTTACCTTCTAAAAATTGTGTTGCAAAGTAATTTTTGTCTGTCCAGTTTGGTCTGGAATTTTCTTGAAAATTTCCTGGAAAAGTCAGGGAGTTCTTTTTCAGGAATTTATTGGGAATCCTGATCTATCAAAAATTATTGTAGTAAAAAAGGTTTTTTGAGCCATGTTTGCAATTAATTCAATGCTTTAGCAAATACATCACAAGATTATTTATGTTATCATACATGAACTGAGAATATAGGCCTTTGTGTACAACAGCTTGTCTATGCATCGTGGTTCATTCTATCTGATTTTTCATCTCCATTGTACTCTTCCCGTTGTGTTATTGCTTCCTTTTGAGTCACTGCATCTATGCATCCATTAAAATCTAATACTCTGTATCAATCTTATCATTTTCTGGACATTAGTCAATATTTTAAAATTCTTGAACACTAAAAACTATTTAAATAAAGTCTGATGCTATGTTGTTACCCATTTACTAGTACAGGAAATCAACTGCAATATAATAGGGTGATTTTCGAACTGCACAGATATTCAGGAATTCACTGTATGTGTAATATTTGTAAATGTAGTCTTCAATAAAATTTAATCTACAGTCAATTCGCGATAATCAGAGTTGATGAGGACAGACTCTGACTCGAATTACTGAAAATTTGGATTATGCAGACTGCATTATGAAATGGAACAGAAAAATTAATTTTTATGTTCAGTATGTGCAGAGAGATCAAATACCAAAAAAATAACAAGCATACAGATTTGTGAATATAAAGAAGTATTTTAAATAGTATCACTTACCTTATTTAATGTTTAAAAAATAAATCTGAAATTGTTTATTTTTGAGTGAAAAGTTTAGTGTTGCTTCATAATAAGCGGAGCTGAGATTAGTGGAACTCTACTGTATTTGTTTTTTCTTGAGTCTGTAATTTATTTAGCATCACCTTCTTCATTTTTTCCATACCTTATTATCAATAATTGAAATTATTTTTTTATAGACCACAATGAGATGTTCTACTGATTTATCAATTATGGCTAGTGGTATGTTATCTTCATTAGAGCTTACATTACCAGAGGTAAGCATCATTGGTCACAAAGTTCTTGATTTTAGTTGATTGATTTTTTTTAGTTGATTTGATTACCTTAGTTTCTTAATTAATTTGTAAAATACACATAATCTGTTAATATAAACAAGGATTTTTTGTTGTTGTTGTTGTTGTTGTTTCCTAGTTCTCATGTTTTCTGATTCACTGTGTTAAGGAATACTGATCATTTTCATGTAACACACTAGCAAACTGCATTTTATCTTTTATATATTTGCTATACTACATCAAATCTTATCTTTCTCCTCATCAATAAAATTATGTTTACAGTAGACTCTTGACTTACACGAGGATCCGTTCCAAGACCCATAGCGTAAGTGAAAATTTTGCGTTGTGGGATAGGGTATATATTTAGACATTTTGAAACACATACACAGTTATTCTAGACACCTATAGACACTCCTCTAATAGTTTTAAACCATTCCCTAACTATATATTACCATTCCCACTTAAAGTAACGAATAAATGGATTTTGGCTCTTCTTTTTGTTAGCGAAAAATCACGTATTGCGGGCAAGGAATTCGTTTTAGCATTAAGATACTTACTCGTGAAAAACTCTTAAGTCAAATCGCTTTGTAGTGCGAGTCCACTGTATATATATATATATTTGTATTATTGCTTCTTATTATTATCTATGAAACAACTGTCAATAGCAGTTTTCTATAATTTCATAAGCTCTGACTATATTTCAAGGCCAAAATTTGTCTTTGAATAAATAAAGACATGATTTTAATGTTTCTTGTACTTTGGTTTGCACCATATGACTAGTCCACTGTCCAGATGTTCCTTATGGGTATGTTTAAGTTATCAGTTTAATTTACTTTTATGTTGTATGCATGTATGTATTAGAAACAGCATCACATTTTGACATTAATTTCATCATTTTGTTTTTATCAAAATATTACTTTTGCAGTACTGGGTAGATTGAAAGTTTCATTACCATTTGTGATTTTTTTATTCTTAAACATGCCTTAAATATGTGTTATGATATTTAAATTACACCTCTTGCTTGTGATAAAATTTTACATTCTTTTTAAAATGTTATTTTACTTGCATCTGCTCAAAAATTATATAAAAATTCATTCAATTCTTTTCCAAAAAACTTCTTCATGTGTTTCTAATGTATGTCAAACATATTTTTATTTCAGATGTCCACTTGTCCTGCAACACAAGAACACTTTCGCATCCAAGTTGAAAATTTTGGTCAAAATTTTGATAAGGCTATCATTTGTATGCTACAAATTTTACACAATGTTAATCAAAACAAGCATACATCAAAAATTATTAATATGTTGTATAGGTAAATGTCTTTTCATACTTGACAAATGCAAATTGAAGCTTCATTTCCTGTTTGTCTTTTTGGGAAAGCTAATCAATATTTATTTATTTATTGTACAATGTAAAATTGCATAATTTAAAACAAAAGAAATTTTGTTTTATGATTTTATGCAATACAGTAATTTCGGAAGTAAGCGCTGCACCTGGCATAAGCACCACATCCACAATATTCAGTCAAAAAAAAATGTCGTATGTGCAATATTCAGTCTAAAAAGTATTTTTAAAAATTCCATAAGCACCGCACTAAATGTAGGCGAATGCCTAAGCTTGGACAATTCAGAAAGCCCATAAAATAACGCAGTTTAAATTAATGAAATGTTTAAAAGGGTTTTTTAATAATAGATGACTTACTTGCTTAGTTTATTTACTCTCAGGTACTGGAGGAGACATCCATTGGTTATCTAATGTAACTATCCAGAGTGCGGGACTCAGACCCTTCTCCTCGTAGGGCTCTACGTTTCTCAAAGTGGTCGGTGCTACTAGGCATGCTTTTTTAAGTGGGTCGGATCCACTTGGCATGCTTTTTATTAGTGGGTCGCATCCACTTTATCAGAAGCCTTCGAAATCACTTTCTTCGCTGTCTGATTGAAACAGTCTCAGCATCTCGTCATCCAGCTCGGGGCTACTGCCCACCTTCTGACAGCTCGAGATCCGTATCATCATCAGCACCCTGACTTTGAGGAATTATTTCAGCCTCTGCAAATCCTGAAGTAGCTGTGCTCTGCTGAATGGCATTCCGAGCTGCCAATACGCACTTCGCCACTTCTGCATAAGAGGCTTTCTTCAAATTGCCACCTTTTGTATAACAGTGTAGCCCACTTGCCATCCACTTCTCCCACTGCTGCCGCGTGTGACTCTTAAAACTGTGGTTTGGAGACAAATCTAAGGGCTGCAATTTTTTGGTGAGCCTGCCAAAAAGGAATGATAGCCAGAGAGGCAGCACTTTTCTTTGCTGCTTCTTTCACCCCCTCAGTTATATGCACCGTCATGGAATCCATTATTAGCATTCCACTTGGCTGGAAAAAAAGTGCCATTTCTCTTCCTCCAGACTTCATTAAGCCAGTCTATCATTAGATTCTCATCGTTTTTCTTTATCGTTGCATTTGATGACTATGTCCGATGGAAAATTGTCCTTGGGCAAGGTTTTTCTTTTAAATATCGACGTCAGCCTCAGTTTTTCGCCGCTTGCGGTGCACGATAGTAGGCACGTGAGCGAAGTTTTTTCATGGTCCGTAGTTGATATTGATATGCACTTCTTTCCAGTTGCAGTAATAGTTCTACCAGCGGGGCAGTCGAATGTCAGCAGCACTTCATCCATGTTGATTAACTGGGAAAGCTTAAAATTCTTTTCCGTTTTCAGTTTCATGACAAAATCGAGGAATTCTTTTTTTTTTTTTTTTCTCAACCCACTCAGCCAGTAGATTCTGCCCCACAGTATTTTCTGCTCCCTGACAACTTGTGTCTTTTCATAAAGCGGAACAACCACTTAGCATTTCCTTTGAATTGGCAGTTCCCATGTCAGCAGCAATAATATTTGATTCTGGAGATCGACATTCCTTTCTCACGCTGTTCCAAAATCCATTTCTTCAAGCTCTTCTCTAACTCTGGCCAGTGAACTGCGCCGCCACACTTTGCCTTTTTTAATTTAGACATTTCTTCAATGGCAGATTTTTTCGAATGCTGATGGCGAATGCATCTTAAAATCTATCCCAAATTCACATGCTGCTGGACGATTTCCAATGTCCTCGGCTCTCATAATCACTGGCAATTTAAATGCAGCAATGTAATTTTTAAGATACTGGGGGGCATTGCAAAATATTTTAACAATCAAATGATGAAAAAGACGAGAAAATAGCAACACACATTGAAAACTAACGATGCAAAAATGAAGCAAATAAAGTAAGTAATGAGAGGACTAGCCCTTGGCCGAAAATGTGGAACGGAATTATAAAGCAATTTCATTGGTTCTTGGACTAGTATCCAATGAATTCGCTTTACCACCCTTCCAGTGAAACATGTGCATTCGGTGACTCATTTTCTCCCCACCTGAGTACTTGAGAATACGGATTCAATTCATCTTTGACTTAAAGGAAAGAGGTAAAAAGGATTTCTAAGAATTGCACCTTTTCAAAAGGCCTTGAAAATATCTCTTCCCTTGGTAGCATAGTAGTTTTATTTCTGAGGGGCGGGCTGTGTATCAAGTTGCAAGCTATTTTCAGCATTTTGGCCATAGAAATCAACATAATTCGTAAAAGGTCATATGGCGGGAGGGGGGGGGCTGCTGCAACGCTTCTGGAAATGCGTCTGTTTTCCGTCATTTGCAGAATTTAAGAAAGCAGTAGAATAAGCTCCTTAATAAAATAGAACATGCTGCATAATTTAAGTTATATTTTTAAATCCATTTAACAAAGAGCAGCAACTAATACAAACATCAGTCTAACAGACTGCACGAAGTTAGAGAACGAGAGTATTAGAAAGCTGTCTCAACCATTTTTGTAAGTACTACAAAATTTAAACTTTATAAAATGACCGATGATGTCAGAAAAGAAAAGATGAATGCTTAATTAGTAAGGTGCACTTCGATTCCAAAAACCGAACACTACCTGTGACGCAAAAACATCAAACATTTTACATCCAGAAATTCGCCCAACTAAGAGAGAAAACAGCATTTCACCAAGCCAATAGCAAAAGTAAACAAAGACATATCGTAAAGCACGGCAGACAGAGAGAGACCTTCAATTATAAGCTTTTTTTTCCGAATGGTGGTTTTAACAGTTTTCAACATCACTTATTAAAAAAACTTAGGAAAAAAAAAACATTGGATATGCCGCACTTGGTAGAAGCGCCACATCCACAATTTCTTAACTTTTAAACTCATAAGCGGTGCGGTGTTTACTCCCAAAATTACTGTATTTCCTTTATTTTTCAACTAAGGCTATTCCTTTTGAAAAGTGATCCTCATTATAGGGCTTTTGAGCAACTTTAAAAACAAAGCAGTGATGTTAGCTCTCGAAAAAATTAAAAATGCTTCTTCACCGAGTACACTATGTGCTAATACTAACAATAAAGCTGTTTGTTGCATGCAATTGTCGGAAAAAATTCATTGGCACAAAAATTGCCTTTAAAAAAGGGCTGGAGGGTTCCTGTTCAGGAAAATATTGCTTAATTCTGTATGTTTAGCTTTTTTTTTTTTTTTTTTTTTAATGTTTCATAACTCATAGGCTCATTGTTTTAACAGTTTGCAGTACAACTTGTAAAGTGAGACATTTAATTTTTTTTTTTTTTTTACTCTAGCACACATTCTATAAAAAAATTGTTCAAAAATTGTGTGATTTCCTAAAAGAACAGCCTTAAATCACAAAGTTATTAATGTGTGTATATATTATAACTAAGTAGATTTTGTTAAAATTCAATGCTCTATGCAATTACAAGATGTATTAACTTTGAATTCTTGGTGATAGAAAAAATTGAGATGCTTTTTCTTTGTGAAGTTTTTTCAAAATTATGTTTCAGTACTGCCAAAAATTCACTCTAAGTATGTATGCATGTTAAGTAAATATATATTTAATTGTAAGAAATCAAACAGCTATAAATATTCATACGTATGTTTATTTGCATACATACTATGTATGCTACATAATTACATAAAAATTATAAAACTAATTTTGCATGTTATAATTTATATTTTTCTGTTTATAAATCTATTTGGCCATTTCTGGATCATTTTATGATAAATTTTGCATCTCAACAGCTATGGTCAAAGTTTATATTAAAAAAAAAAAAAAAAATCTGAGAACATTGTGTTTTTTTTTTTTTTTTTTTTTTTTTTTTTCCATTGCTCACAAATTATATTACAAGAACTTTATTAAAGCATTTTCTTCTATTTCAGATTTTCAAATTTTATTTTTAGATTGTATCTGATAAACACATTTTTGCTTATTTAGATTGGATTTCAGTGGATTTTATGAAGAAATGAATATAAAATTAGAGGATGAATTAACTCTGAATTCACAATGAATACACACACCAATGAAGAAAACTGCTGCTTTTGATTTGTGTGGTCTTGTGGAAACCGTATCTCAATACAATTAAAAAACACCTGTTACGAAATTTCACTCTGTGCACATAATGTTGATGAATTAAATGGCTATAAATATTATTTACACACATGTATGTTTGTGTGTGCATGTTGCATATAATTATGTGAATTTTTAAAAATTATAAAACTGATTTTACTTGTTACAGTTGCAATTTCAAGTGATATTTGATGTTTTGTGGTTATTTGTGCAGTTTTATTATTATTATTATTATTATTTATTGCTTAAAGTTAATACTTTGAAAATGTGAAAAGAAATGGAGCATGATTTTATTTCATGCTAAATTCTGTAATTTTTTGTATATATAAATATTGCTGCTATTTTTATTATTATTAAAACGTAAGTTGATCTCATGGCAGCCTATTTCTTGATTAAAATACTATATTTTTGCTTATTAAATTATGAATCGGGGGGAAATGTAATGAGGTAAGAAAATTTTACAGATTTGGACTGACTGAATCCTTTACTGCAAAATTTAAAAAGTACAGTATCAAAATTTACACAGTATATGAAAACTAATTATTTGTTGATATAGACTATTTACTACTAATGAGAATTCAAACATGTATTACTTTTATACCACACTTATAAAACATGTGTTTTCACTATTTTTTTACTGTTCCAAATTTAACACATAAAGTGTAATTTATAAGAAAATATTTTTTATATTAAAAACTAATTTATAATTTAGACTAAACCAAAAATATGGATGATGGACCGAGATTTATGTCTGGCTTAATAATAGACTATGAGATTACAAAGTTAAAAACAGACATCAAAGAAGAAAATCATTTCTTACTTTTGTACATGAATTTTAAAGGATGCATAAAAAAATATTCCATTTGGAACCCCAGAAATAGACTCGAAACATTAACAGGCTTTTTAAACTAAATATTCACTATAATTTAAAGCTCATTTGTTTCATTTAAATTTTATTGCATCTGAAATAGTTACATATAAAGCAAGTTTTGATGTGTGTAAAATCAAAACTTTTATATTATAGCATACAAATTGTGTTGTAATATGTATCCATGTAGACAATAAAAAAAAAAAAAAAAAATAAAAAAAAAAAAAAAAAAAAAACTGTATTTGCTGTTAGAAAAGTACTTTTCAACCTTATCTTAAATGATTTTTCTCCTTATTGTTATCATAAACTGTAACTGTTATGAATTTGTTTTACAGTAAAATATTGTTTTTTTAACAAGTTTGTAGTTGGTACAATTTTATAATATTGGAAAAAATATATTTCTTTGAGACAGCTCATTTTTAAAAAAAAATCTTGCCATTAACACATTTATTTACAACATAACTTTAAATGAGTAAAATTAAAATTTTTAAGTAATATTTAGCTTCAGAATGTTAATTTCAAACCTTTAGAGTATTAATTCATAAAAAACTTTAAAATATGTCCTTGAAATATACAGGCATAGATAACATTTTAATGTTTTTCCTCCTGCCCCCCCCCCCCTTCCTTTTTTTATTAATCTAGTACATGTAGTATTTAGTCTAAATATTAATTATTAGTGCTCATAGTAAAATATAGTTACTGCAAACAAACATTATATGTGTGATCATTCTTTATATACCGTAATTTATGGAAGAAACATCCCACGCACGAAAATAAGCTTAATTAACTAGAAAAGCCACTCCCGCGATACCCCCATCCGGAGGGGGGGGGGGGGGGACTGCTGCACTGGGATGTATTTCTGGTGAGGGCTGATAAGCAGTAAACAATCTCCTTTTTTCCTCTTCCCATAGGATGTTTTAAAGTATTTACCGCTATTTTACAAAGTTTACGATTTCCATTTTCAAATAATCTGTCTGATTTCATATAAAACATATCAGTGTTTATATTCACAAAGGTAATTTATAGAAATAAATAAATAACTTGTGAAAAAGTTCGGACAGACTAGCACGCAGTGCCGTTAAAATGAAAGAAGTTGGGGGAGGAAAAAATGAAAGAGGCTCCAGTTAACTTTTTTGGATGACCAGCTGTTGATTATATAATGAGCTTGTTTCAGCAAATTATTTGTTTTAAACTTTTAATGTTTTGTGATAGCTCTTGATGCTTCCATTTATTTATTACTTTTGATAGTTATAACATTGGAATTTATTTTAAAAGCACTCAGCATTTTCTGAGCATGCCAATTAGTTGACTTGACTTTTACCATAATCATAGCCTAAGGCAGTTTTTATTCGGTACAGGGCGCAAAGTCGCACAGCGAAAAAACACAAATAACTTATAGATTAATTTTTTATTTATTTTTTTTAATGTATGGGGGAATCAAACTCACACCGGGCACAGCATAGACTAGTTTGGGCTGAGATTCAGTATTTTAAGAACAATGGAAGTTCATGCAAAAAACAGGGGTGCGTTTAATTGCAGGTAATGAGCTTTTGTACTATTTTAAGGAACTTTACAGCCCTCAAAATATATATTAAAACCTTCATTAAAATTTAATTTAACTTCTAAATTATAGATATAAAGGACTTCTTTTTTCGACTTAATTGATATCGATTATGATTGCTACCTATTTTTTAAAAGATTGTGAGTAGTTAAATATATAAAAAGGTAGTAATTTTGATCTCTATGAAATCAAACTTTAAAAAGATTCGGAAATAATAAAATTTTATAAAAGTATTTCTGTAAAATTTCTATAATATTTTTATAAACGATCCCAGTCGGCTTTCTCCTGAACTGGATCAAACCACTTTTCTACGGGGGGTAGGTTTGCATTCTGATTCGTTACATTGTGCTCTGTGCGCGGCTAAAAAGTACATGATCAGTGGTAGCGCTATCTTTTGGAACAATTATTGCTAAGTAATTTTTACAATTTTTCATAAAAGATTGGCTGAATTTTCTAAGTGCAGCATTTACCTTTTTTTTTTTTTTTTTACTTTTATACTTCTAAATGCCTCTGTGTTTCTTCCATAAATTATGGTATATGTGTGAGTGTGTATACTAGATTCTCTTTTTACAGTTTTATAATAACCGTATAAAAATTATGACAAAAAATAGTTTATCAATCTTTATTATACCAATGTGTTTATACAACAAAATGTATCCACCATTATTTTTTATTTAAACAACATTTTTATGTTGTTTTCTTTTACAGGGTGTCATGGAAAGCGTATCTACCATGTAAAAAGAGAATCTAATATATATCAATAGCATTCTCATCTGTATATATATTATATTTTATGATCTCAATTTAGTGCCAATTATGTGAGTTAACTCTCATTCTTCTGTATCATATTTTGTGTAAATAAATCAGTTTAAAAACAGACATGCTATAAGATTTATTTATTTTTTTGGTTTGTGTGTGTGTGATTTATGTTTCAACTTCAACACACAAGATAACAATGGTTATTTTATGTGTCATTAATAACTAAGCAAAAGTATTTTAATTGTTCGTAATTAAATTATTTGTAATACATTTTTCTATGCTTCTGTTGCTTGCCACTCTAAACTTTTTGAAAAAAAACAGTGGCATATATATTTTATCAAATTACTATCTGTGTGCCCGTTCTTCGCACGGTAGGAAACAAAAAATTTCCTCACATGTGTAATTCGAATTAATTCCAGTGATGTGGAATCTAGAAAAAGCAAAATTATTTCACTCTTGACTTAAAATTTGCGTCATATATGTAATAACCTGAGATCATTTCACTATAATGACACACACACAAAAAAAAAAAAAAAAAAAACTATGTCAGCATCATTCGGTATCAAAAAAGTGAAAATGGACCGTTTGCAGTGAACTTCTCACTTTCAAAATGTCTTATTTCCTCAGACATGCTGTCTTCTCTTGCAACCCTTTACAAAAAGATAAGAGATAAGACTGCGCTATTTATAAAGGCTTTAAAATTGTTTTTCTAGATTATGCAGTTTAATTTTTCTTCTCGCAAATAAATCCAGTATTTATAAAAGAAAATCGAGCCAAGCAAAGAAATCGTCTGCTCGCGGGACCCGTTTTTATTTATTTTTTTCAACTGGCAATTTTAATCATTGTTATTGTATCCATGGCAACCAAACCGCAAGATATCAAACCGAAATTGATAAGCAGGTGTTACGGAAATGAAAATCCTTCTTTACTTAAAAATTCTCCTAATTTATATTTTTCCTCCGTTCTTCTTTTAAAAGTGGGTTAATTGTGTGCTCCGTCTTTTGCCGAAATATAAAAAAGTTATGACAGATAGAATTCAAGATGCAGCAGTTTTAAAAACATTTTACGAAAGTCAGCGTCAAATTTAATTTTATTTGAAAAATTCCCAAAAACCTGCAAATTATGTTACACAGTCCGAACAAACAGTTTTTAAAAGAAAATTTTCTCCTCTATACGATGATGTAACTATCGTTTTCTTGCGAGTGCAATTACCGGCGTTATTATGTATTACGCAAGAAAAATCGCTAAAAATCAGACAAAACATAAAACAAAACATTTTCTAATTCGAATTTCGAAAAAATCGCTTCGAGGTGTGTCGAGACCCGTCTTGGAGAATTCCCGTACAAAATTTGGTAGGTCTACGATCACCCGTTTCGGAGCTACGCGAGACACAGACAGACAGACAAACGGACAGTTTACACTCTGTTTTATTTATATAGATAAAATATTTTGCCTAAAAAATATTACTGAATTTTCTAAGGCTTATTCGATTGATTCATTTCTTGAAACTATTAAAAAGAAAACTTTAAAAAAAGTTTTCCATGGCAATAGTACAATTTATGTAAAATATACACCGAGCTGCCAACCTCCAATTGTAAAATATAGGAGCTTCTATATAATGGCACCATTTTTAATCATTAGGTATTAGAGACTTCAATAAAGAAATGCACAGTAAAAGACAGTCATTTACAAGAAGGATGAAAGATTGAAATTTTTTTCAGAACACTGGGCAGCTATGTATACACAAAAGCGTTTAACTCAGTCAGTTAAGATTCTAACCTTTGCTGGTAAAATATTGGGCCAAAGGCCTTGTCCATAACAATGTCTAATCAATTGTTGAGTGGATGCAAATTGATGTGAAAGGGAAAAAAAAAAAAAAATTTTTTCAGCAGAACAGTAAAAGAATTTAACAATATCAAATACAATATGAGTGTTAACAGATCATAACAGTCACATATTAAGATAAATTTTACCTTGATTTGACATGAGTTAACATTTGTATAAATTTTTAATCAGAATGCCATGACACAGTAAGCTAATAAAAAGATTTAAAAAGTACTATTAAAAACTTTTCAGTTAGTAGACTAAAATCGGCAAAAAAAAAAATTGTGTTCTGGATAACATTTTTAATTACTTTTTACAATTCCACCAGAGTGCCATGTTAGTGTTAATATTAAAACATACCACACAAAGTTAACTGCCTATTGTAATCTACTACCTGCACTAACCAGGAAAATTTAAAGATTTGTTTAAAGTGTAGTGTATGCAGTCAATTTATATATAATGCTGAGATTCTAACCTCCAATGAGAATTTTCTGTAGTTTTTGACATTAGTCTGTAGTCAGTCACACAAGCAAAATTTTACAGCATTTGTTTTTTAACAGCTTTGACAGGGTTTCTACAGACCTGGAACGTCAGGGAAATGAGTTTTGGTCAGGGATTTGGGAAAAAAGTCAGGGAAATTAGCAGAAATATAAGAAAGGTCAGGAAAATGCGAGAAAAATTGAATTTTGCAGTAAAATCAAGAAAATATTTGCTGTTTGAACCTAAGTATAGAAATTGTTTTATTTTCATTTTCTCATTCAACCTTATAAATAATTTTAAAATGTGTGTTTTATGAGCATATCTTGTGCAGTTGAAATATGCTTAATTTTATCCTAAATTATTATCAAACATGGTTTTTGTTTGAATCCAGTGATGTCGAATAAGATTCTTGTATATATTAATTTTAGTATTATTATTATTTGTAAAAAAAAGGGGCAAAATATATTTAAAAAAATATTAATTAAAGGATGTAATGTTAAAAATAGAAATGCAAAATTCGGGAAAGCATGCTGTGTAAAGTCAGGGAAGAGCTTGATAGATGTCAGGGAAGCAAAAGCTGTGAAATCTGTAGAAACCCTGTTTGAAAAACCTCTTTTACAAAGTTATCATAAGTAAAAATAAAATAAAACTTATATTAATTATACCTTATTAAAAATTTTGAGGAAAATTTGCAAAATATACCAATGTTCTACAAACATTGTTTTCTCCAGATCAGGGGTGGCTCCTCCACATGAGCACGTGAACCCCCAGAGGAAAAACTAAAGAATAAACACATTAAAAAATTAAATTAAGTACACTTCTATATTTTTGTGAATTTAAAACATGAGTTTTACTCTTCCCCACCCCCCACTATTATTAAACACGTTTATTATAGCTAACACACTGTATCGTAGGTTACTACAGAATAACCTTTCGTTGCTCGCACGTGCGATCGGCCCGAGTGGCCCTTTCAACCGGTCTCTGAGAATAGACGCCGAGAGAGTTGCGGGGGAAGTGTAGCGCTTTCGCTCACAAATTTATTGTGCTCACAGCAGATTTTTTTGCCGTTCTCTCCTCTGGATTCTCTCTTGGCTTGTTGTGTTCGATTAGTTAATCCATTTTTTTTTCATATTCTTATTTTTTATGATTTTTCACTACAGTATTTTTTTATGAACTAGTGTAAATAATTAAGATGGGAGTCAAATAAGTGTTTCAGAGCTACAGCAACGACATTTTTCAATGTCATCCTTTGAAAAAGAAATTGAAAGAAAAAATCAAGACAATATTTTTGCTAAAACTTATTTTAGCGACGAAATGTAAGATCAAAGAGGACTTGTTTTCTTTCAGTTGCGTGCATTGTTTTCCTTTAACTGCTGGAAATGCAAATATAGTTTAACTTGTAAGGTGTGTCGTATCTGCCTATTTAATTTTCGAAATTAATTTTGTGAACCTCCATTTAAATAACCCATGAGCTGCCACTACTCCAGATGTAACCTGAGTATGTGTTATAACCCCTTAAGAAATCCTCTATTCAAAGCATTAAATCCCTTTGGCAGATAGTCCTAGTGCGCTTTGCCTCAAGAAAACAAAATAGCTCTAGGTATAACTAAAAGAATAAAGGATAGAGAAGCCATGGAGAAAAGCTTCGATTACCCAGAAGTAGAGCTGTAGCAACTTTTCACCTGTCAACAATGAATGAGTGTTTTTCCTCCCATCTCTATTGACTTAGGACAGTGGGTAGCCTCTTCTGCTACAATAGTGCCAACGAATGCTGAACATCTCCCGTTCATCCTGCTCTGAAGAAAAATATACCTTTTCTCGGTGTTGGAAAGCCATGAACTTTTCAGTTTAACTTGTTGATTTCTGTTTTATTTGTCTTGCTTGTTTCAATGTTTTTGTTATTTTATGTATTTGATCTCTCTATTGCATTAGAATAATGTTCAAATCACTCTCTGCGTTGGGGGAAAGAAGATCATAAAAGTCGAATTGAGATTGAAAGTTTTTATACCTGTGGGATAATACAGGGTAGCCACAGATCACGGAAAAATCAGGGAATTTTTGTTGTTGCCTTATGAACGGGACCTTCATTTTTAGTTGTGGATCAGCATCTAACTTGTGGGTCATAGGTTTGGTCTGAATTATATAATACTCGACTGATACAGACACTCTACGAACTCGAGACTCAAGAAATCTGGGTACTATGAGTCCAAAATTGCAGTTCTTCTGGCTCGTACTAAAACATGAAACCAGACATAGGAATCCAGACACACACATGAAACCAGACACAAGAATCATATAGACATAGGCATTACTTACTAAGGGCAATTGTCCCCCCCAAAATTTAAGAAAATTTAGCTATAACCTATTTGAAAATATTATTTTCTATATTAGGAAACATTTTGTTTCCCTCCCCCCTAAATATTACATGCCATGTCAGTTTACGCTAATACATATAGACATGTGAATCAATCAGACATATGAAACACTTTTTTGGGGTCAAAACTTCTGCATCTGGGCAATCCAGTAACAAGTCATTGAAAAGTGATAGTTCGTTATACCTAGTGGTTGATTGGTGATTGCCCTTTACACCAAAAGAGTGGAATTTCATGGTTATTGTGACCCCCTGTTCAGTGATTAAACTCTGTAGTTTTCTACTGTCACTGAAATTTAGATCGTTGTTGGGTGTGTAATGATCAGGTAACATTTTTTCCTTAATTTTTGTACCCACCTGTAATAGCATCACAGAACAATTTGGCAGAAAAGTTACTATTGTCTGTTTGGTCTTGGAAGGAAGAATTACCACCTCCCATTATGAAATTTTTCACTTCTGACAATGTAAGTATAATTTGATAAATGTAAATCATTGAAAAGCAATTGTATACTAATCAGGGGTCGATCCAGGGATTTCTTCCAGGGTCCCATTTTTGTGAATTTTCATAAGTTTTTGTAAAAGTCACTTTTTTTTACTTCCTTGTATGGAGTATAAGGAGGTAATGTGATCCTGAAAAATTTAGGGAGCCAAGTTTCAATGAAAAAACCAATTATAACTACCTCTAAATTCGCTTTTAAGAATTTTTTCAATGTATCTCATCGTACACTAGCATGCACATTCATTTAAATGCATCAGCAACTCATTTTGACCAACAGCATGTACATATGTGTGTAACTCACATATGTCAAAAACTATTAGACGTAGAATGCTGAAACTTTATATTTAGGATTGTTGTAACATCTAGTTGTGCACCTCCCTTTCCGGTCTCATTCGACTTGATAATTTATCTACAGGGCGACCCAAAATGTTCTATTACGCTCTATGGGCCGAAATATATTAAACTCACATATCTCAAAAACTATTTGGCGTAGAAAGATTAAACTTTATATTTTGGATTGTTGTAACATCTAGTTGCACACCCCCCCTTTTGGTACCATTTTACTGGATAGTTTATCTACAGGGCCGTGCAAAAGATTTTAAATACAGAACGCTCTAGGGCAGAATTCATTAAAGCGTATTTTAGAGGTTTTAGGCTATTTCAAAGGACTCTGAAGTGATGCATGCTGTTAAGTGTTACAAAATGAATTCCTCCATCAAAAAAGTGTCTTTATCATTTATACAGTCGAACTCGGTTAAGACGAGAGGGTAAAAATATGTAAAATTGCTCGTATTAAGTCATTACTCATAAGATCCGTTAAACAAATTTTTGTATTTAAATACACATGTATAATGAAACTAACTACTAGAATTAACTTGTATGATTTTCTTAGCACAGAAATAACTTCATGATGCTTAATAAACACAGAATTTCCAGTCTTAGAAGGGAGACAGTAAACACCTACATTTAATCTGTAATTACATTTCAACAGTTATTAAAGAAATCGGTCAATTTTGTTTGTTTGGTTGGCACATTCATTTGTGTATCTGTTATATCTCTATGTAAAATGCCTAGAGCCACTTGCAAGCTTTCGTTATTTGGTCGGCTCTCATAAAAATGCATCAAAGTGTCTAAGGCATTTTTAGCTTCAACACAAGTTACAGGTGTTGATGTTTCTGCCGTATTTTCGCTATAACTGTCATCGTTATGTTGTTGCCCCATGATATCTTGTAAAATATCGTCATGTGTTAAAAGTCTGGTGGTTTCTACTTCATTGTCAACAATCTTGAAATCATCTAAAGGACAATCT
The DNA here is from genome assembly GCA_038373885.1 of Cheiracanthium punctorium. Taxonomy (NCBI): domain Eukaryota; kingdom Metazoa; phylum Arthropoda; class Arachnida; order Araneae; family Cheiracanthiidae; genus Cheiracanthium; species Cheiracanthium punctorium. The sequence continues at coordinate 443,371 of JAWZYV010015304.1, forward strand.
TGATAGGAATTAAGATCTCTTTTCCTTAGCCATTCCGATAACGGTATTACGTCGTCTTCATCCTCACAGTCGAAAATGTTGTTTTCATCCGTACACTTCTTTCTCCCTGCTTTTTCAAAACACTTCTGGATGGTTAAATTTGTCACACTTTTCCACGCGTCGTCCAAGAGATAAATGGATTCCAAGAGATTTACTTTTGGTTCTAACTTTTTTTCCATTTTTCTAATCAGTTCTAAAGTTAGAAAACGCCTGTAGAAACACTTAGGGCCGTATTCACCAAACTGTGAGTAGCCCACCATCATCCGAGAGTTGGGAAAACTGCATTGCCGGTTTGTCTCGGAAACTGTATTCACCAACTTATTTCCGCCCAGGGTTACTTGACTCTGGAGTTGTCTCAGCCAGCTTTGAAAGCTCGTCTGAGATTGGTCAGAGTAATGATTCCATGAAGGGGGTGAACTAGGCTTTCGGGAGATCGAACCCAGCTCCCACCACACACACTTCCTTCATGATATTTAGTTTGTTTTTATGCAAACTGCGCATTAAAATATGAAAATTAATTTTTAAAAAATAGACTGATTAAACATTTAATACAAAATTATATCCAATATTTTTTATAAATAAAATTTCATGTCTGTTATACTTTTTTCAAATTTAGGAATTTTCATATTTTTTAACACACAAAAATTAATTTATGGAGTTTTGATGTTTTTCTTTTTGAGATACTTTATATATTATACATAGAATATGTATGTCTTTAAAAATTTCTATGATACTGAAGCATATTGTTTTTTTTTCTCACATTTGTGTGAAAAATTGTTAATTCGCTATTCCCAAATACAGTACACTACAATCAGACAAAAATGATTAATCTCTTCAATGTAAATATTTTTATCCCGCCTTTTCTTACAAAAAAAAAAAAAAAGCATGGGCGTAGTAGATCCACAGTGCTCTGGCCAAATCGCGCCTCATCTGTGGAACAATAGAGACAAGAAAATAAATAGGAAAGATCAGAATTTACTTACTTATTTTCAACACAAAAAATAATTAAGAATATAAAAGCGTTCAAATCAGAAAAAAGAGGGAATGGAAAAGCAAACCAAGATAAGTCCGACAGATGGCGCCTGCAGTCTCTATGGCAAAAAAAGTACAGTCATTCTCGAGAGTTTTTGGAAACATTGTACAAAGATTTTTTATCACTTTTGGCAGCTTTTATAGCTTGATGGGTGGTTTTCACAGCAGTTTCCGTCTGTTAAAGCACAAAATATTCAAGTATTAGCAAATTTTTGGGATTTTCCAAACCTATAAAAAACAACCCTCGTATCCGCCATTTATAAACCCGAGTCAACCCTCCGATTTTGCGGGGTTAGAATCTGCACTTGGAGTCAGGGTCAATTCTTGGGGTAACCCCCGATTTTGGAGTTGTGAATACCATTTTCTCACTAACCCTTGAAGAAGCTCGCTTTGCTGGGTTAACTCCAGGGTTTAAAGTTTGGTGAATACGGCCCTTAAAACTTCTGATTACCCCTTGGTCCATTGGCTGCAAAATGGAGTTGTGTTCGGAGGGAGAAATACAAGCTTAATGTTTTTCAGATTTGGAACAATAGGATGAGCGGGACAATTATTGACTAACAAAAGAACCTTTCTGTGTTTTCTTTGTAAATCCAGATCCCATTTTTGGAGCTCATTCGAAAAAATTTGAGAGTCATCCAAGCTTTATGTTTTGCTGTGTAAGATACAGGTATATTACGTATTTGCATTTTTAAAACACCAGGGTTTAAGTGTTTTTCCAATAACTAATAATTTCCATTTTTCTGTTCCTGACATATTCGCGCACACTAAGACAGTTATCCGTTCTTTGGGCATTTTTCCCCTTTGAATTTAAAAGTTTTGTCAAGTGTTAGCTTGTAAAAAATTCCTGCTTCATCTGCATTGAAAATGTCATCATCTTCATATTCAAACAATAAGGTTGGCCACACATTTTTAACCCAGTCATTTATACTTTCCATGTCTACAGACAATTTTTCTCCTGACATTTGAGCATAAACAATGTTGTGTCTGTTTTTGAAGCGATCCAGCCATCCATTGTTGTAAGCGAAATCACTGTAGCCCAATTTCTCTGCAAATTTTTCAGCTTGAACTTTTAAGATCGGCCCATTTATTGGAAAACCAGCTTCCCGCTGACTTTTAAATCAACACAACAATGCTTTGTCAACGTCTTCTTTTTCACGTTTTTAAAATTTTTCAGCGTTCACAAGATTTTTTTCAAAAGCAGATAGAATAGCTTCTCTATTTTTCCAAATTGTCGATACTGTAGATGAGGACAGTCCATATTTTTGCATACTGCAGAATTTTTCTCTCCACACTGCAACTCTTTAACAATAGCGACCTTTTCACTAACTGATAATGTCTTTCTTTTTGTAGTACTTGCCATTAAAAATCTGAAAATGCGCAGCTCCAAATCGACAGCTTCTAAAGATCTAATGAACACACTCAAAAAGCTATGAAACTCGCTTACAGAGCTAGCGATCGTAAATGTGCAAGCTCTCCCACACGTGTTCCAAGAAGATGGGTTTCAAGTGACCAGTGAAGTGCCGGAAACTGCTTCCTCCCCCTCCAAGGGAGGGGCTCCGCAGATGAGCTCTTATCAATGTCGTAGCAATTTACTAGTCTGACAGCTTCGAACTATTCAAGAAATAGAAGCATTTTTGCTTTTTTTCTTCCTTTTGCATCCTATTGCTCGTATTAGCCGAGATTCTACTTTTGTGCTCGTAAAAGGCGTGAAATTCTTAATGTTGTTAAGTAGCGAACCAAACATGTCGTGCAGATTGCTTGTTTTAGCCGTGCTCGAATTAAGGAAGTTAGACTGTAGTTCTGCAACAGGAACACTCAAAAAATTTCTATTACATTATGGTCAATGCCAATTTCAGGGGCATTCATCCAATTCAAGCACAATACCATCCTACCATATACAGTAGAAGACCCAAAATCCGCCGATCCGAAATCCGCAAGGCTCTAAAATCCGCACTGTCTGTTCAATGTAAACAATGAAATCTGCCCTGCCAGCCTCAAATTAAGAAAACTACAGTACAACCACAAAGTAAAACTAAATAAGCTATTCCCACTTGAAAAAAATTTTTTAGGAGTCTGTGAGCTCTAATCTTAACATTGATAACTTTCAAATGACTGACAGTGACATAATTGACACTGAATTATGATCACATGATACAGACTCGGACACAGTAACAAGTGAGTATGATCAAAAAGTTGATAAATTAACATTTAATGAAAGTTAGGCTGTGAGAAAGAAATATCTCAGATTTGTAGAGCAACACAGCTGTGTTACGAACAGAAAATAATGATTAAAAAAAAATAAAAACTATAATTTGAACATCCCAAAGACCTAACCTATTGAATATACATGTTTAAATAAGTTGTACTGTAATCTCATAATTTTGTATATTGCATTAATCCTCTGTATTTTTATATCATTATTCTAATTATAAGTAACATGATTTGTTTCCCTTGATCTCTATTGTATATTTTTTTCTATTATTTTCTGAGGAGGGGGGGGGTGGAAATAGAATAAATTTCTTATGTCCCAAAATCCGCAAAATTCTAAAATCTGCACAAGGTCTGGAACCAAGCTGTGCGGATTTTGGGTCTTCTACTGTAGCTAGGTAATGGTGCGACCACGGTCACATGACTCCCTCAAAAATTATGCCAGAAGTCACCAAGATTGGTGTTAAATACATACATGTGTATGCATTTAACTCTCAAATCTCAAAAAACTATTAGTTGAAAAATGTTGAAATTTCACACATAAGATTGTTGTAACATCTAGATGTGCATCTTCATTTTTGGTTCCAATCTACTGAAGAGTATTTACAGGACCACCCAAAAGAACTTCAATACATTAATGTCTTTGGACATAGTCATTATATTACATCTGTAGACAGTCATTGTTTGGTCGATGCCCAAATGTAGTCATTTGTCGTCGACCTTGGCAAGTTTTGCAGAAATATCGACAGATTTGGCACCAAAAATTATTTTGTATTTTGCATAACTCTAAAATATTTACCTGCAGAATTTTGAAATTTTGTATTTAGAACTATTCTAACATCTAACTGTGCATCTCTTTTTTTATTGCAATCGACTGGGCAATTTATTTACAGGGTCGGGCAAATGACTTTATATGCATTAAGGTGTATGGATACATTCAATTCATTGAAAGTCTGTTGTCAATGACTAATTTGACTATCCCCAAAATCTCGCAAACTATCTCAAGCTTGTCGGCTTTTTGTGAAATATCACCGAATTAAGCGTCAGAAGGAAATCTTTCAAATTGAACCCATCTTGGAAATATCTGAAATCCTAAAACCTTACTACTGCTGCAGTATTTCATCTCTTTCAAACAAAATAAAGTTTAGATGAAGTGGGCCGAAAATATTTTTGATTAATAGACATACAAGGTAATGTGCTGTCCACATCCAATTTTTTTAAAAACAATTTACAAAATAAATTAAAATACATTTTAAAATGCCAATGAAAGGTTGCTTTAATCAGCTGTATTTTTGTGAAGGGGTTATTTTAATCGACTGTAATTTTGTGAAGGGGCTATAAAGCAGTCCAAATTTTGTCTGCATCGATCCCTGACTAACAAATATTTTTATTGCTTTGGTATTCAATATACAATGAAAAATTATCCAAATGTTGGAATAAATCACTGCAACATGATTCGTATGACAAGTAATAATCAATTTACAAATCACACTTATAAAGTACTTCATAGGAAAACAGACTGTGTTACTGTGATAGTCAAGCTTATAAAATATTCAAGAATGCTTTGAGTATTTTTAATAATAATTAGCTTGGCAAAAATTGTATTAATTTATAAGTTTTTTAGAATTTCGACATTCAGATTTTAATATAAATGAGGACTTCTCCAACTCGGAAGCACTATATCACATACTGTTTCTCTGTAATTTTAGAGACATAGCAGCACCCTCTGCTGTGACCAGAGTCCAATCAAGGCAGTTGTTGACCCTGGGCAAATGGAAAAATTGGATCCCCACAACCCCTTCTCTTTCTGGAAAAAAGAGACTTTTCAGAATATGAGACTACTTTGATTCTCATATTCTGAAAAGTTTTTATATATTTTCTTTTTTAATGTTATTGATTGCAATTAGTTGATACAAGTATATCAACTAAATTATTTTCATTGTTTTTACTTCATAATTCAAAAATCACATATAACTTTAGAGAATATAAGGTATTGGGGTCCATAAAATCTGTGGGCTCTCAGCAATGATGCCATTTGTACTGCCAATATTGCTGGCTATGACTGGTTTACAAGACATGTGCGCACTTGTGGCAAAATTAACAAGCATGGTGAACTTAATTTTAAATTCAAGGTGAGCAGAGCTTTATAGATCAGATTAAATGTCTATTTTGTTTAAGCTTTTTAATAAAACTATAGTTTCATTTTACAATCTTAAAGTACATTTTCTTTCTGAATCGCTCATTGAAGTTTCTGGTAAGAAAATAATTTCCTGGAAATTTTTAAAAATTAAGATTAATGAAGAGAAGCAGCATTGGAAATGTAAAAAAAATTCAATAAATAGCCTGGATATATAAACTCAATAAATAACTCATGCACACCTCAGACAACTGCAGATACATTTACGACTCCGGCACATTATTTATTGAATGCACCTTTTAATTAAATTTTCACCAATATGTCTACTAAGTATGCAATTAAAGGGAAGGAGGAGAGCAAAGGCACACACTTGCACAAAGTGAGTGGGGGGGTCCATTTTTTGGATTTTTCGTTTCACGAGATTCACTTTTTTTTCTTTCTTGTTTTAAATAAGTTGAATGATGCTTTTCATTTCAAGTTTGAAATTTTAGTTTTAGAAACAGCAGTTATAAATATAAACCACAAGCAACAATCAAAATGCAAGTAAAAGTTTTTAATTTTTTTTCCAGTTGTCATATTTGATTTGAATAATGATATTGCTACAGAAAACTCTGCTTGATTCTTGGGTTCATCATTCTTAAGTCCAGTGTAGAAAGTTCTAGTAAAAAGTCCACTTGTCAGGAGGGAAAACAAATTTTATTGCTTCTAGAATTTCGTTGAACAATCAGCAGTAAAAAATTCACAGGCACTAACAGCAAGTAACTTGCTCATAACAGCCCACTCAGAACAAAAGCTTTCACAGATGCTGTATTTCACACACAAAATAAAACACTTCCACAAGCTAAAATCCGGTAGAAACTTATGAGGAAAATCATAAACAGTCCCTTAGGACTCAGCAATATAGAATTCACATTCAGCGCTCAAAAACAAGCAAAATGCTGCTTCTATAAGCACCAATACAGAGCCTTTATGCTCTCTCATGGACGTCTGTTCTCTGCAGCAGACAAAAGCAAATTTACTTGAATATACCCTTTAATGAACATTTAAGAATGATCGGGACCTCTAGAGAAACCCCGAACAATCGTGTTTTAATTACGTCATAAAAATATTAATGAATAATACAAGGCTATTGCAGAAAAACAAACATTACAAGCCCCATTGGAAAAAGCATGCGAAATGTCGCCACGATTGCCAACTTTTTGGTAAAATATCGTCAAATTTGTCAAAGTCCCAAAAGTGAGGTCAATTAAGCCCCAGTGCCATTATTTCTAGAAAACCCCATATCAACCAATGGGGAAACCCAAAATTCCATATCTCCTGCTCTAGTTAACCGATTTTGATGAAACAATATTCCAAATTTAATTATTTGGCGTGTAGAATATGAATTTTAGACTAATTTTAACATGTGAGAGGCAAAAGAACCCAAAAATTCATAACAATATAAAATTAATATTTTTCACGAGCTATCGGACTCTACTGCAGATCAAGTTGGGTAAATGGTTGTGATATATCCCAAGTAAAGCTAATACGTATGATTAGTGATAGTAGTAACTTACATTAGAAAAGTATGATAGAAAAGAAGCCCCGCTCTTCCTGTTTGCCTGGGACACGTTGGGCCGGCCCTGTTTACATGTGCAGGTTTTGCTTGCCATGCATACTTTACATAATATAACAGTTACATTCAGAGTAAATTATAAACACAAATGTATATCACACAGCATCAAATCAATCAAAATGTTTTAAATAATAAAAGTTCCATTAATACACAGTTTTAAACACACACAAAAAAAGCCTGTTTTAAATATTTTACTTTTTAAAAAGTAACTTATATAAGTTTTAAGTTCAGCAAAAATACACTCTTAAGATGTCATCAACTTTTATTTTAATATGCTTTTTTAAAAAAAATTCTTAAAATCCACTTGGTGGTCCCAAGCAGTTTCTGAGGGGTGCCAATATTAAGAAGACCCTGGATCTGAACTGTAGCAAAAAACTGTGGGAAGGGCATACGTAGCTCCAAACAAAACATTTGGTGATGTCAGCTGTACTCCCCCCCCCCACCAAATAAACATATAAACTAAACTAAACTTAAGTGGCATAACAGCCAATTTCAAAAGCTAAGAGGTGGTGCACCTAGCCACACTTTCTCAATAAAAACATAGGTATAAAGTAATTAAGTTATTTCTCTTGGAACGAACCACATAAAATGGACTTAAAATCAGTTGTATACTTCAATGACACAGCAGTAATGGCCATCAAATTAACAATAAAATTTGACAAAATACGGAAACAATAAAAAGTAACAATACAAAAAATAAAAGCAGACACCGCTTCATTAACAGAGTGCCAGTTGAAAAGTCGATAAAGAGGCAAAAATATTAATATTTCACTGGGATCCATACCAATGAACTTTGAGTAAAAGGTTCGCAAGTCAGAGTTGGGTTATCACATAAATATCATTCTAGAATTTTTAAATAAAAATGGGAACAGCTTTAGTATTAGTTCTTTTGGGCGCGCTTTTGTTTTGGCGACAAAATCTTGTCACCAACCCAAGTTTGCCTTGCGGATACCAATTGTAAACAATATGGCAAATCGGATGGTGCTGGTTTCGAGATAACTGATCATCACCGTTAACTTTGCTATGATTTAATTTTATGGGTTTTAAATATTTTTATGAAAAAATCAATTATAAAGATATTACAAGCTTAAATGTAGATATAGATTCGATTTAATAAAGTTTAATTACTTTTTATGTGAGGGGGGGGGGGGCTCAGCCCCCCCTTACTCTTTTTAGTAGAATAAATTTAATAATGCGAACAAATAATATTCGGTAAAATCATACAAGCCGGTGCGCACCCCATGTAAACATGGCGACAGTCGCTGGAGCTTGGCGGCCGCCAACCATTGGCCGCCAACCGCCAACCAGCGACTGTCGCCAACCATTTTCCACGATCAGAGCATTAAAATTGCACATATATTCCACTAAAAATGAGCAACCAGTGGACCGTTTTTAACTAAAAAAACCTCAGTGGATTCAGCAACCTAGCTGTACAGCTATCTAAACTAGGCAACCAGTGGCCTGTTTTTAACTAAAAAAACCTCAGTGGATTCAGCAACCTAGTTGTACAGCTATCTAAACTAGGCAACCAGTGTTCCGTTTTTAACTAAAAAAACCTCAGAGGATTCAGCAACCTAGCTGTACAGCTATCTAAACTAGGCAACCAGTGGACCGTTTTTAACTAAAAAAACCTCAGTGGATTCAGCAACCTAGTTGTACAGCTATCTTAACTAGGCAACCAGTGGACCGTTTTTAACTAAAAAAACCTCAGTGGATTCAGCAACCTAGTTGTACAGCTATGTAAACTACGCAACCAGTGGACCATTTTTTACTAAAAAAACCTCAGTGGATTCAGCAACCTAGTTGTACAGCTATGTAAACTACGCAACCAGTGGACCGTTTTTAACTAAAAAAAAAACAACAACAGTGAACTAAGCAACCTAGTTGTACAGCTAATGTAAACTGGACAAACACTAGCCCGTTTTCAACTCAAAAAACATCGGTGGATTAAGCAACCTAGTTGTACACCTCTTATAGTCAGTATGATTAGAATAGCACGTAAATAGCACTTACGAAAACATAAACATTGCAAAGATTCGTTAAAAAAGAGCACTTACCTCTATTTTTCTTTTTAAATAACCGCTCAGAAATGTCCCCAACACCCACCGGCTTATAACATACTATATTTCAAACAAACACACACAAATTCTTTTCATATATTAACATAACACATTTCATTCCCTTCCATCAATAACGGAAACAATTTCAAATTCCCAAACCTGACGAAACACGTATTCTTTATGGTTGCCAGTCACAACTACCACCGGCAGTTGGCGGTGCATCGCTCACTCTCGCGTCAGATTGTTCACCAATGATTTGTAAACAAAACATTGATATGTAAACAGAGCACCGTATATGAAATATAGTCCTAATATTCTAAAGACAATACCTCACAAAATAACATAAATAAAAAAGACATTAAAAAATTTAAATATATTTTAGAATTCTGACAAAAGATTACATAAGCAAAAGTAAAGAACTAGTTTAGGACTATATTCCGTATACGGTGCTTTGTTTACATATCAATGTTTTGTTTACAAATCATTGGCGAACAATCTGACGCGAGAGTGAGCGATGCACCGCCAACTGCCGGTGGTAGTTGTGACTGGCAACCATAAAGAATACGTGTTTCGTCAGGTTTGGGAATTTGAAATTGTTTGCGTTATTGATGGAAGGGAATGAAATGTGTTATGTTAATATAAGAAAAGAATTTGTGTGTGTTTGTTAGAAATATAATACGTTATAAGCCGGTGGGTGTTGGGGACATTTCTGAGCAGTTATTTTTAAAAAAAATAGAGGTAAGTGCTCTTTTTTAACGAATCTTTGCAATGTTTAAGGTTTTTAATGTGAATTTTAAATTGATATTTGAAGTGTTTATGTTTTCGTAAGTGCTATTTACGTGCTATTCTAATCATACTGACTTTATAAGAGGTGTACAACTAGGTTGTTTAATCCACCGATGTTTTTTTGAGTTCAAAACGGGCCAGTGTTTGCCCAGTTTACATTAGCTGTACAACTAGGTTGCTTAGTTCAATGTTGTTGTTTTTTTTTTTTTTTTAGTTAAAAACGGTCCACTGGTTGCGTAGTTTACATAGCTGTACAACTAGGTTGCTGAATCCACTGAGGTTTTTTTAGTTAAAAATGGTCCACTGGTTGCATAGTTTACATAGCTGTACAACTAGGTTGCTGAATCCACTGAGGTTTTTTTAGTAAAAACGGTCCACTGGTTGCATAGTTTACATAGCTGCACAACTAGGTTGCTGAATCCACTGAGGTTTTTTTAGTAAAAAACGGTCCACTGGTTGCATAGTTTACATAGCTGTACAACTTGGTTGCTGAATCCACTGAGGTTTTTTTAGTTAAAAACGGTCCACTGGTTGCATAGTTTACATAGCTGTACAGCTAGGTTGCTGAATCTACTGAGGTTTTTTTTAGTTAAAAACGGGCCACTGGTTGCCTAGTTTAGATAGCTGTACAGCTAGGTTGCTGAATCCACTGAGGTTTTTTTTTAGTTAAAAATGGACCACTGGTTGCCTAGTTTAGATAGTTGTACAACTAGGTTGCTGAATCCACTGAGGTTTTTGTAGTTAAAAACGGTCCACTGGTTGCTCATTTTTAGTGGAATATGTGTGCAATTTTAATGTGCTGATAGTGGAAAATGGTTGGCGACAGTTGCTGGAGCTTGGCGGCCGCCAAGCTCCAGCGACTGTAGCCATGTTTACATGGGGTGCGCACCGGCTTGTATGATTTTACCCTAGTTTAAATCATATCAAATCTAAACGAAAAATGCTTATCTCATACCTTGATTAAAATCGCTAAATTATTGCATTATTGAACTAATAAAATCAAAATATCAAATATATTAATAACGAAATTATTTGCTACTTCTACCCTTAACAAATAAACAAAAGAAATCATAACAAATATAAACAAGCAATGCTTATCTCATACCTTGATTAAAATTGCTAAATGATATCAATATTGAAATAATAAAATCAAAATATCTAATATTTCACAGTATAAAATATTGATAACGTAATTATTTGTTGTTTCTACCCTTAACAAATTGACAAAGGAAAACGAAATTATTAACCTAAAAATCACTGTCAAAAGAATATTAATTCATACTCAACTCTAAATAAACAGTCAGTATGAAACTAAACATCCATTTTAAATTTAAAAAATAATTAAATAATTTAATAATGTAAAATAAACCCACTAAAATAAAATCAAAGCATGTCGTCATCAGCGAGTAAGCCGGCTTTAGGATTACTATGTCTTAACTTCCGATCGTCAAATGCAGACCATAAAGGCTTCCTTTATCGCACCAACAAAAAGTCGTCAAATGCAATTGTGCCAAAAAGGACTAATACTAAAGCTGTACCCAAAAATGAGTTTGATGTTATTAACGAAAGTAGAAATGGTATTCTTAATATATGATTATAATTCAATAAAAACTATAAAAGTATGAAACAGATTATGAAATACAAATGTTTAATGAACTTAAAGTAAAACTTATTTTTTTTACTAAACTGTTCCAAGAGAGTTGGAATAATAACTTTCTGACAAAACTTCATATACTTTCCTCTTGCTATCATCATATTCAATGACTTCACAAAGTTCATTTATTTCCTTGTCATCTTTGAGAAATTTTTTAAGATTCTTCACAAACAATTTTCTTTCTTTATGCATTTCCATTTCTGAAATCAAACCATTCTGCTTAAGAGAAAACAGGGCTTTCAGCGGCTGGGCACATTCAACAGCCATGCGCACACCTTTGTCATTTTGGTCACTCCGTACCAAGTAAACAGTTATATTATAAACCCTCTTTTTTATACCACTGTGATCAATTTCTTCTTCAGGAAGCTCTTGACATCTTTCAATATTTTCTTCATCATCATCATCTAGGTAACAAGGAATTTGGCATGAAAAGGGCACTAATATATACAGCTTTGTTTTTAAATTCACTTTATTGAAGGTTTTAAAATACTCAATTCTTTTCTTAAATTTGTTTGGCATATTCAAACATAAATAATTCTTGTAATATGCTAAAGCTGCCCCATAGCCAACATGAAGGTTATTAACTTCAAGAATAGCATTTTTGTCAGGTAGATTAAAGATACGGTCAATAATGAGAAGAAAGAAAAAAACAATCATGTAAAAAATATCTTGAAGGAAATTATTTCTTAGCAAAATATATATTACTAATAGCCCAGAAATTCCAATAACATGTACGTTATAAAAAATACTTTCTAGTTCTTCTTTTTTATTAAAAGGATAAATATATATTCGGTTCTTATCAGAACTTTGTTTATAAAGTTTCCACAAACGATAAAACTCTCCGCATATTTTAAAATCTACAATAAAAAATACATAATACAAAATGAGATCTAGTGCGTGAGAATGAATTACTTTGATTCTTAAGCTATGTACAACAACACAGGAAATAAGCAATATGTATAATACATAGAGAGAATTAAATTGAAGGAATTTCATATTTCTTGTTTTATTTGAATTGGGAGCAATATTTTATCAAGATCTATGATTCTTTCAGGCTTTCATCTCACGTTTTATTTTTTACCACAGTAAAATTTTATAGATTAGAAACACTCCTGTGCTCTATTCTGTTTGAATGTATACCAGGTATGGGACCACTAGTACGTTTTATATAACTTAACTTGTAATTCGGATTTGTGTGCATGGCCCAAAGTCCGCCACTCTTGTGTTACAGAGAGTTCATCGAGATGTATGGCTTTTTCTCCAGGCCTTTATCTCAGTTATTCCAACTAACAAGTTTTTTATTTATTTCTAAGTACATATTTTCACAGGACAGTATTGATTGCCACTTTTATTTTGTGTGCCCTTTTGTTTATTAAATCGATTGGTTGGTTGGTTGATTATCAATTGTATGTGTTCAATGGTGTTGCCAACTCAGAAACGTAAATTTTCAACAACTTAATTTTTTCAAGAAAAAATTGTAAATTTCTCTCCCTGCTGTGGGAAGCCTTCGACTGTGAGGTGCCAAGTCGCTTTTGCTTTTTTCATATACCTATTAACAAAATACTTTGTTATTTTCAATATTTTTTTTATTCCCAAGATAGCTTTAGTTATATTTTTATACTTTGGCAACAATACAAATAAGAGCTTACTTTCAGGTTCGCTAACCCCTTAAATTGCATATGTGTAACTGAAAAGAGCATTTAACAAAGCTCACTCACAGGTCCGAAGGTACTTCGGCATTCTGCTAGCTTCGTTGAACGTCATTCTGTTTTGTATCGTTGCTAGTGTTGATATTGACATTTGTAAGTTGTCTGTTTTACTTGGTTTTTCATCATGTCTGGTCGTGGAAAAGGAGGTAAAGGATTGGGAAAAGGTGGTGCCAAACGTCACAGAAAAGTTCTTCGTGATAATATCCAAGGCATCACTAAACCTGCTATTCGTCGTTTAGCTCGTCGTGGTGGTGTGAAACGTATTTCTGGCTTAATATACGAGGAAACCAGAGGAGTCCTGAAAGTGTTTTTGGAGAACGTGATTCGGGATGCTGTAACTTACACTGAGCACGCGAAACGAAAAACTGTCACGGCCATGGACGTCGTATATGCCCTAAAACGCCAAGGCCGTACTCTATACGGCTTTGGAGGATAACTCTTCGTTAGAACCTTCCAGAGCTCTTGGATGCTGAGTTGGTCATTCCTACATATTCATTTTATGCAACAGTAACTTACTTTGACGAAATTTTAAACTTTTAAGTAAATGTTTTTAATTTTTTTTTCTAAATATAAGAATTTGTACATGTGAACTATCTGTATTTACTTCGCAAATCCAGAGCTCCCTGGCTTTTGTCTAAATAAATACTTATGTTTTGATTTTACTGTCATGTCTTGTTTTTTAATCAAACTAATCGATAAGTAATGTTTTTGATACACTGCTACAGATATACCTCAAGTCTGAGAAGTCTCAATCGATAAGTTTATTGGTAGGAAGTCTGGTTATGTTTTTTGTGCTAATAAATTTTCCAGTTTAATTTAGCTGTTAAGCGACGATTTTGTGTAATAACGTAATGAACCAGCTAGTGTACCATTTTATTTCAACAATTTTTTACTATAAGACAATCTCGATTCAAAGTTTTTATTTTATACTTGTAACAGAGGTTGGACTGATTGTAATCCTATTACAATCAGTCCAGCCTGTACATTAAAAGGAAGTTTTGAGTATATTGTGCATATAGTCTTCTGTTTTTATGAGTAGTTAAAAGATTTACTATCTTCTCTGAGCATTTTTAAGTGGAGTACTATTTTTTTCTTTTGGAAGAAATGGGCTCGTATACATTATGATAAAGCTAGTTGTGGTGCATACATTATGAAATGCTCAATTTTTGGGGGAAACTGAAATTAAATGCGCTTCGGAATAATTGATAAGTCAATTCTAGTTATTGAAAAATTTTCTGCAAGAGCATTACGATATTGCTAATTTCTTGCAACAGTATCATGATTTGAAAAAATGCATTCTTAGAAAGTTTATAAGCTTAAGTTGCGAAGGACACTTTTGCAGTTAAGTGACATTACCCTTTGATCATTATATATTTGTCCTTGTCATATATGCTTTAATAATAATGATTTTTGAGTTTGTATGTTATTGTAGTAAGTGAGGTTTTTAAATGCTTTCATTTTAATATTGCTCCTCAGTCTTCCTAGATAATGTTTTCAGCTTCTTAAGTGTTTTCTTACAAATATTGTTTTAACAAGGAAGAAATTCAATTAATTTCCAATATTGAAATGAAGGGCCAGAAAGTATAAAATTAGTTTCTTTTTTAGCACAGATTGGATGTTTGTTGCACATTGCCAAGATAAAATAGTTGGGAAAGTTTATGGCAATTTCAAGCTTAGTAATACTGTATGGAGAACCTTAATTGTAAATGATTAGATCGTGCAGTGCATGTTTCTTTAAGTTCTCATGGGTGGCAAATATATCAAAGCTCCCCTTCCCCTTTTCTATGTCATTGTATCCAATACAATACAGGGATTGCGCTGGCTCTTTAACATTTCACCAGTTCATTTGCCAAATTAGATTGTTCCGGACATCATTAAGAAAAGCAATTGTCAATATTTTTGCCTAAACTTATTTTATTTTGCCAAACTAATTTTATTTTTGCAATTTGCGATGTTGGCAATCGACAATGCGACCCCTGCAATATGTTTCTGAAAATAATTGCATTATACTAATTTGCCTTAAGTTATCAAAGGCTTTTGAAAATTAATCAAAAGAAAAGTTTGATACTAAAGTATTGAAGGCATTTGTTTCCCCAATTCATGCATAGTGCAATTAAGGATGAGATTCAAGTGAACACACAATTTGTACGTTTTCTGCAGGGACGTACCCAGAAAAAAAAAATTTTTTGGAGGGGGGTCTAAATGGTGAAAAAGGCAGGATCTGGACCACCCTTCCCCTGGGTATGTCCTTGGTTTTCCGTGTTGAACAGGGGAAACTTCAAAAGATATCAATGTTTCTTATTCAACTGAAACAAGCCAATCGTGTTTTGATCACGTGACAGTAGGATAGGTTTGTTCATGGAAGCATTCTGCCAAAACGTTCGATCTGTGGACTAAAAAATGTTAGATTCGAACTCGATCATGCGCTTTTCACTTGAATCTCGGCCTAAAACTAACTGGATATAATGGTGCCAGGGCTCTGATTGGTCAGCATTTGCCAAGGGGCCATGAAAAGGCAAGGCCAACCAAGGGGGGGGGTGAATTTAGGCAAATGCCTAATACCCTTCTCCTGGGCCTTTTTTTTGCAATCACATTAGATCCAACTTGGCAGATGGTTTATATATATCCTGGATAAAGCTAGTATGTACTAGCAGTGTTAGTAGTAAGAACTTGCGTAAGATTTGATGGGGGGGGGGGGGGAAATCCTGCTCCTGCACACCTCTCGGGCTGGCCCTGGAAGAAGCCACCCCAAAATGGATATAATGCTTTATTTAGAGTAATTTGACATGCATCTGAGTTTATTTCCGAGAAATCTTGTGCTTTTACACAGCGGTGCAGCAGAGAACCTCCCAGACCGGGTGGCTCGAGGGGGGGCCTCCATAGAGTCAGGGGCCCCAACAGCATAAATATAATTAAATGGGGTTTTTAGACACATAAGCCTAATTTTCAGGTTTGCATATTGTAATATTCTATTCTTTCTAAATTCCCCAGTAATGGGCCCCTATTCAATTGCTATCTGAGGACCCGTAAAAGAGCCAGTTTGGGCCTGGATGGTAGAAACCAAGAGGGGGGGGGGAATGGTTCATAGAATTATAAATTTGGATTTTGCTAATTCGCATCAAATAAAGTAAATTTAAATGCATTTGTTTAAAAAGGTTTGAAAAAACTGAAATTCATCTTTTAGTTTAAATATCTATAGGTGTAAATGATCTAGTTTTGGGGTATGACTCCAATAAAGTTTGGAAATTTTTCATAATTTTAGTTACCTAATAATGTCTTTAAGGTTGCTTCTGAAGCATCAAGAAATCAAAAGAAGAGAAAATACAGCATAGCTATTAGCAAGAAAGTATTTAGGGGGGAGGTCTGGAACACCCCAAAAAAAAAGTTTTTATTTTTGTTACTAAAATGATAATTATACCGTCTTTTTGTGAAAAATTCTGCTTTTTTTACCATTTGGACCATTAACATTCTTGAAATATTTTTCCAACAATTGTCTAATTTGTGAGAGGTAATTTTAAAGCCATGCTGGCCTGATCAGCAGTGAATTGAAAAACCAAAGTTCAATTCCAGGCTAATTGGACTACCCTAGTCAATTAATGTACCTGTATACATTACACCTATAGGGGCAAAAGATCTCTTGGCTGTAACTAACAATTTCTTTAAGTGTAGTGATATTCAGCTTTTCCTTTCTAATGAAAATCTAATGTATGAAGAGATATTGGCAAAGGCTTAAACAGTTCGAACACACAAATCTGATCATTGAAAAGTTGACCAAAACTCTAATCCTTAACAATCTACAGGGTGTCCCAAAAAGGTGGTAACAGGCTTTAATTCTCTATCCGTTAGACATAACTGGGCAGTGTAAATTGAAAAAATGTTCAAAATAAGGTCGGATATGAGACTAAATTAAGAAAAAATTCCTCTCGTTAATTTTCAAAAAGTTACTTTTTTAATTTGTATACTACCCCCCCCCCCCCTACAGAAAAATTCCCAGTTAGTAAAATGTGCCCCATACACTCATGAGGTGATTACCCAATTTGAGCCTTTTATCATATAACATCATGGAGATATCTTTAAAGGAAGATGATCAGGGACTATACATGATTTTACTATAAACGTTTATTATTAGTGGGAAAAAGATTTTCTTTCGTAATTTCAGTACAACTCCTGAAATGCGACCATTTGATGGGACTTTGTCCCTTCCAGAACCATTGAAAAGGGGCTCAAGTCAGTGGTATATTTATCTTTATATATTTGACACTTTTTTAGGTATAGTTAGTTCTCAAACTTTGTATATCATCTCATTTGTGTATGGGGCATATTTTACTAATTGGGAATTCTTTTGAACGGGGGTCGTATAAAAATTAAAAAAGTGTATTTTTTTTTTTTTTTTAATAAAGTGAGAAATTTTTTCTTCGTGGATTCATATTTCCAAACTTATTTTGAATATATCTTCAGTTTACACCACTAACTTATCTCTAATAGATAAAATGTAAAGACCATTACCACCTTTCTGGGGCACCCTGTACATCTCAATTATTTCCAGTGGTAAATGTTTAAAGTTTTTACTAGATTTTTGAACTGTGGCACGATAGTTATTTATCAAGGCTGTCTAAAAAAAAAAAAGCTTTACAAGTGGTGTACTGATATTAAGAGATGTATTAGCTACGTAATTAAAATTGGAATTTTGGACTGAATAAATAAATAAATAAATGGACTGAATAAATAAATAAAAGGACTGAATAAATAAATTAGCTGAAAATTCGAAACCCTTGTGACTGATTTTTACTTCCTTGTACGTAGTATAAGGAAGTAATGTGATCCCGAAAAATTTTGGGGGCCAAATTTCGACATAAAAACCGATTTTGACTACCTCTAAATTTAATTAAAATTTTTTTTTCGATACATCTCATCGTAGACTAGCATGCACGATCATATTAACGCGTCTGCAACTCATTTTGACCAGTGGCGAGTCTACTGTGGTCAGTTTTTCCATGCCGTCTGTACGTACGTACGTATGTACGTACGTACGTACGTACGTATGTATGTAACTCGCATATCTCAAAAACTATTGGTCGTAGAATGTTGAGATTTGATATTTAGGATTGTTCTATGATCTAGTTGTGCACCTCCCCTTTTGGTGGCAATCGAATGGATAGTTTATGTACAGGAGCGCCCAAAAGATTCGAAATACATTACGCTCAATGGGCCGAAATTCATTAAACTCGCATATCTCAAAAACTGTTAGGCGTTGAATGTTGAAACTTTATATTTAGGATTGTTGTAACATCTAGTTGTGCGCCTCCCCTTTCGGCTCCATTCGACTGAATAGTTTATGTACAGGACCGCCCAAAAGATTCGAAATACATTACGCTCTATGGGCCGAAATTCATCAAAGCGTTTTTTAGAGGTATTGGGATATTTCAAACGACTCAGAAGTGATATATGCTGTAAAGAGTTAGAAAATGAATTTCTCCATTAAAAAAAGTGTCATTATCATTTATAGTTCTGCTACAGGAACACTCAAAAGATTTCCAATACATTACGGTCAATAGCAATTTTAGGGGCATTCATCCATTTCAAGCACAATACCGTCCTACCACATAAGTTAGGTAATGGTCCGACCACGGTCACGTGCCTCCCTCAAGAACTATGCCAAAAGTCGCCAAGCGTGGCGACTTTTGGTGTACGTGTGTGCATATTTAACTCTCAAATCTCAAAAACTATTATGAAATTTCATATATAAGAATGTTGTAACATCTAGTTGTGCATCTCGATTTTTGGTTCCAATCTACTGGAGAGTTTATTTACAGGACCACCGAAAAGAGTTTCAGTACCTTAATGTCTATGGACATCTTCATTATAATACAACTGTAGACAGTCATTGTTTGGTACATGCCCAAAATCTCGCCGTCTGTCCTCGACCTTGGAGAGTTTTGGCGAAATATCGCCAAATTTGGCGATAGTCAGTCATTTGGTCCATGCCCAAAGTATCGCCATTTGTCATCGTTCTTGGCGAGTTTTGGCGAAATATCGCCAAATTTGGCGATAATCTGTCATTGTTTGGTTTATGCTTAAAATCTCGCCAAATGTCGTCGACATTGACGAGTTTCGCCGAAATATCGCCAAATTTGGCGCCAAAAATTATTTCCTATTTTGTATAACTCTAAAACTTTAACCCGTAGATTTTTTAACTTTGTATTTAGAACTATTGTAATATCTAACTGTTTTCAATATCTTTTTTGACAGCAATCGACTGAGAATTTATTTACATGGTGAGCCAAATGACTTTGAATATATTGAGGTGTATAGATGCATTCAATTCATTGAAAATCTGTGGTCAATGACTACTTTCGCTATCCCCAAAATCTCGCTGACTATCTCAAGTTTGTCGGCTTTTGGTGAAATATCGCCAAATAAAGTGTCAGAAGGAAATCTTTCAAATTGAACTCAGCTTGGCGATATCGAAATATTTGGCTAGAAATCGCTAAACCTTACTATTATTGATATTTTATCTCTTTCAAACAAATAAATTTAGAGGAAGTGCGTCGAAAATATTTTTGATCTAATGGACGTGCAAGGAAGTCATGTGTTGGACACATCAGATTTTTTCAATAAATGAAATTATTGTTCAGAAATATAATTAGAGCTTTGTGGGTAACATATTTTCCATACACCTCTAATTATTTTTTTTTATAAAACTGCAGTAGTTTCATTTGCAAGGTAAGTGTTTTTTTTATTTTTATCAGTTTTAACTTAAGTCAACATATTTCACAAGTATGTTTTAAAAATATGCATTATATATTAATTTTTGAAACACTATTGGGTTTACCAATTACTGCCTTCCTTGATAGTCGACACTCCCTCTTAACAGACCCAGTTCTGTTCCCAATAGTATCTGCTACTGCAAGGTTTTACAGTAGTAATATTTTTTAAATGGTTTCAATTTTCAGAAATGTTGATTTTTGAAAGCACTTATTCAAAGATTTTCCAAATTTATAAAGGTAGAAACAAAGTAAAATAAGGCAACAATGGTAGTTTGAAAATATAATTATTTTATAATAGTTTATTTAAAAAACATGTGAAATGAGGAAATAATAGCTCTCTTTCCTCCTTTGCCAATTGTTGGAACTTCCATTTCGACCATCTCTTATGCTACTGAATAAGAAAGAACTGGATCTATTGAATTTTCTATTAAAACTGAGCAGCCAACCCAGTGAACTTTTCTTAGAAACAGGACTGATGCCTTAACCCAGGGTTTCACCTCAAAAACTGTAAATTCAAACAAAAATTCATTCAGATAGGGTGGGCGAGTTACCTTGAGTCTCTCATAATGCCTTGTAAATTGTACATATACTAGCTTTATTATTAGATAAAGGTCCTGCGAGAATGGGGGCCAGGTAACTACTTATATTCACCACCCCCTAGCCTGGCCTAGCAAACAACAATATTGGTCATAAAAGGAGAATCTCTTGTGTACTTGCAACTACCTGGAATTCAAAAATAAAGATAATTAACATGAAGTATTGATTATACAGCGTGTCACAGAAAGATGGTAACGGGCTTTAACCCTTTGAGGCGCAACCCTTTCCCAATGCTGAAAAAAGGGCAGCCGTTGCCATCGCTCGATTTAACTACCAGCAAGATGGTGGACGATCGAAACGTTCATCGTGTACCCCAGATCTAGATACCGTTTTTTGACACAGCTGGCTGTGCCGGGCACAGCCAGCTGTCGTCGAAAAACGGTCTCTAGATCTCTGGCACACGATGAACGTTTCGATCGTCCACCATCTTGCTGGTAGTTAAATCGAGCGATGGCAACGGCTGCCCTTTTTTCAGCATTCGGCAATCTATTCAGCTGTTCGCATTCTTTCATTTTTCAGCAGATGTCAGTACTGTTAAAAATAATCGTGACCATTTTTTTACGGGAAATGACATGCTAAAGAGTAAAGGATTCTCGTGGAGCTATGTCACCTGCAACTATTTTTATAGAAATCAAATCTATTCTTCGTGACTGGCAACAGTAAAAACGTCAGAGTTTGGTGTGCCCAGAGCGGCATCACTGTGCCTGAAAGGGTTAATTCATTATCAGGGTGTCTACCAAATTTCTGAAAGTCAATTTCCTGACTTTTGGGAGGTGGGAGGTCCCGGGAAAAAAAATTCCTGACCAATGCATTTTACTTTGGGAAATTGCACAATGCCCCCTCCCTTGTCTTTAAATTTGCATATTTTGTACAACTTCTTGAAATCAATTTTAACCAAAGTATACAGGATTAAGCTTTCATCAATCGAGAAACAGAAGTAGTCGCACTTTCTGATAGAATTAACTAATTGTTCTTGGAAACAAGGACGTATTTAGCAAACCCCCCCCCCCCTGAAATTTTCATTTTGTTACTAAAATGATAATAATATAGTCTTTTTGTGAAAAATTCAGCCTTTTTTACCGTTTGGACCCCCGCCCTCCAAATTGTTTTCCTGGATACGTGCCTGCTGGAAATACGGTCCTAAGCCATAAGTTACAAAGAAAGCTAATTTGTCTTTTACCCTCCCGTCACAATTGATGAGCCCCCATTTTCCCCTCCTTATACAAACACATCACTTGATGCTTTCCTGGTCCGAAAAATGCATTGCAGTTGCTTTCGGTTTCCAGTCTGACAATTAGAGAGAAAGGGTTAAAAAAAAAATTGATTCTTTTGCTGAATTTTCCAGACCCATTATCCAATTTCCCGGTTTTTTCCGGACCCATTTTCCAATTTCCAGACTTTCTGGAACGGCAGACACCCTGATTATCTATTGGAGATAAGTGGGCAATGTAAATTGAAAAAATGCTTAAAATAAGGTCGGAAATAATGCTCCGTTAAGAAAAATTTCTCTCGTTAATTTTCAAAAAGTTACACTTTAAATTTGTATACAACCCCTGTATGAAAAAATATCCAATTAGTAAAATGTGTCCCATACAATAATGTGTTGATATACAAAATTTCAACCTCTCATCATAAAATGCCTCAGAGATATTTTTAAATAAACATGATCTGGGACTGTATATGAATTTGAATGTAAACACTTGTTGCTAGAATGGGAAAAAATGATTTTCTTTCGTAATTCCCCTGAAAAGCATTCATTCGAGATGAGTCATGAAAATTTGCTTTAAGCAGCATACTTTTAACCTTCATATCGCTGACAGTTTTTAAAGTATAGTTCTCAAATTTCATGTGTAACCTTATCAGTATATGGAGCACATTTTACTAACTGGAAATTTTTGTGTACTGGGTTGTACACAAATTTAAAAAGTGTAGCCTTTTAATAATTAACGAAAAGAATTTTTTCTCAACAGGGTCTTATTTCTGATTTATTTTGAACATTTTTTCAATTTACATTGACCTCTTATCCCTAATGAAGTATTAAAGCCAATTACCACCTTTTTGGGACACCCTGTATATTATAAGGGTGTTTGTGTGTTAATGCACATAAATATACAGGGTGATCAGAAAATGAGTATACTTTTGAAAAATTAATAATTGATGGAATAATGTAGGTACATCGGTAAAAATCAGGGCTTCGAACTGTAATTTTTTTTTGTTCCGGTTCAACTAAAAGAAAATATATCAGTTCAGTTGCAGTTTTTGTTCCGCCAAAAATAATGGTTTTCAGTTCAGTTCCGAATGAATAATTTGGTAAAATCATACAAGCCGGTGCGCACCCCATGTAAACACGGCGACAGCCGCTGGAGCTTGGCGGTTGCCAAGCTCCAGCGGCTGTCGCCAACCATTTTGCACGATCAGCAAAGTATTTTAACACATTAAAATCGCACATATATTCCACTTACAAAAACATTAAAACAAAATACAACGTCCATATTTAACCAAAAGAACGTCTGCAAATTCAGTAACAGGCAATTGAAAATGAGCAAACAGTGGACCGTTTTTAACTAAAAAAAATACAGTAGATTAAGCAACGCAGTTGTACAGTTATGTAAACTATGCAACCAGTGGATCGTTTTTAACTAAAAAAACCTCAGTGGATTCAGCAACCTAGTTGTCCAGCTATGTAAACTATGCAACCAGTGGACCGTTTTTAAATAAAAAAACCTCAGTGGATTCAGCAACCTAGTTGTACAGCTATGTAAACTACGCAACCAGTGGACCGTTTTTAACTAAAAAAACCTCAGTGGCTTCAGCAACCTAGTTGTACAGCTATGTAAACTACACAACCAGTGGGCCGTTTTTAACTAAAAAAACAACAGTGAATTAAGCAACCTAGTTGTACAGCTAATGTAAACTGGGCAAACACTGGCCCGTTTTCAACTGAAAAAAACATCGTTGGATTAAACAACCTAGTTGTACACCTCTGATAAAGTCAGTATTTTTAGAATAGCACGTAAATAGCACCTACGAAAACATAAACACATCAAATATCAATTCACATTAAAAACCTTAAACATTGCAAAGATTCGTTAAAAAAGAGCACTTACCTTTATATTTTTTTAAATAATCGCTCAGAAATGTCCCCAACACCCACCGGCTTATAACATAACACCAGCATGCTTTCTTTTATTTAGCTTTATATCACACTATATTTCTAACAAACACGCACAAATTCATTTCATATATTAACATAACACATTTCATTTCCTTCCATCAATAACAGAAACAATTTTAAATTCCCAAACCTGACGAAACACGTATTCTTTATGGTTGCCAGTTACAACTACCCCCGGCAGGTAACTTCACTTTGGCGGTGCATCGCTCACTCTAGCGTCAGATTGTTCGCCAATGATTTGTAAACAAAAACATTGATATGTAAACAAGCACTGTATACGGAATATAGTCCAATAATTTTTATTTTATGTATATTCTTATTTGTGCTAAACATATAATTTATCATCAACTGAATTTCTGCCTTCTACAAGTAGTTTCATGCGAAACTGAACAGAAAAGTAGTAGTGAACATCAAAACAGAAAATCGAGATGCAATATACCGTCCATTTTTCTAAAGCAGGGCGACTACAGACAAGACAATTCTACACTGAAAAGGGGTGATAGGTTGAGAGTGGTATTTTGTCTTTCATGATGTTTTATTTCAGTTCTGAACTGTCTGTATTCTATGTATTGATAGTTCAAATGTAAACAGTTTTTGACGTACATAAAAGAGCATTGCTAAACTTCCATTCACCCCTACTTTTGCGAAATTGAATCAGACCTGACACATGCATAAATGGGAGGAAGGCTCTGAGAAATAAAAACAGACTGTTCACATAATGATGATAATTATATGGTTGATTTTAAATCAGAAAATATTGATAAGTTGGTTACAGTAACAAAATGATTAATGATATACCAAACCGATATTTTTTTCCGGCTCAGTTTCAATTTTTGTTCCGACAAAAATAAAAAAAAATTCTGGTTTTCAGTTCAGTTCTGGTTCAAGTCCTTGGTAAAAATTGACACACATGCTTTGGAATGGCATTGGATTTTAGTGCAACCACAAGAAATATTAGATGACAGATGGCACTTCATGTGATAAGAAAAGTAATAATTAGCATAACAAATTATGACAAAGCAATGTTCTTCAGAACAAATGCTCAACATGTCGACCATCAATTCCTCAACACTAGCTGTAGTCGAGGTCATTGGCAGTTTTATGGGGGGGGTAATGGGGGTAATTACCCCTCCCAGGATTTTGAAAACGAAATTGAAAAATAGTTCTGCATGGGGAATTCACTGGGGTGAAATAAACAAATAACACTATCTACTAGCGAAACATAAGAATTCTTCAAATATAGCAATAAATTTTGATCGATTGAGGGGGGGGGGGGTGCAAGGTTGTTATTTCCGGTATTTACATACTTCATTAATTATATGATTAATTAAACAATTATTTCGCATTTGATCATTAATTAAACATTTTATCTCTCTATATAAAGGAAGATGTCCTGGCTGACGATCATCGCCCAGCCAAATCTACTGGAGGAACAGACATGAAATTTTAGGAGCTTATAGCTTTTGTACCCGAAGCATCATTTAAGAAGCAATTTTTAAAAATTCGAACCCAGGCAGAGATGGCGGCCCAAAATGCTCTTTTCATGTTTCCCTTCATCTCTCAGGGTTAAAAAGAGATAGCCATACAATTCTTGCTTTAAAATGTAACAACACAGATACCTAAAAGTTGTTTTCAGAGTTTTTTAGAATTCGAACCCAAACAGGCGTAAGGGTCCAAAACGTTCTTTTCACATTTCTCTTGATATATCGGAGGAAAAAAAAGAAATAGCCTTGAAATTGTTGCTTAAAATTCGTTTTCTGGGTTCTTTAGAATGCGCATGAAAAGGGGGATAAGGGGCCAAAACGTTATTTTCAAATTTGCCATCATATCTCAAAGGGAAATAGAGATAGTCATAAAATTCTTGCTTTAGAATGTAGCGAACAAGAATGCCTGAAAATCAGTTTGAGGGTGTTTTAGAATTCGCACCCAAGTGGGTGTAAGGGACTGAAACGTTCTTTTCACATTTCCCTTCATCTGTTAGAGGAAGAAGATAGCCTGAAATTCTTGCTTAAAAATATAGTAAACACAAATGCCTTAAAATCATTTCCAGGTTTTTTTTAGATTTCGCATCATAATGGGGATAAGGGGGTCAAAATGTTATTTCCAAATTTTCCATTATATCTCAAAGGGAAAAAGAGATAGCCAAAAAATTCTTGCTTTAAAATGTAGCTAACATGAATACATAACAGTCATTTTCAGAGTTTTTTTATAGAGTTCAAACATTTTCATATTTGTCTTCATATATCGAAGGAAATTGAAGATAGCCATAAAAAAACTTTTATTGGGATGTAACGAACACAAATTCCTAAAACTCTTTTTCAATTTTTTTTTTTTTTTTTTTAAATTGACCATTATAAAGGATAGTTGAAAAAACAAGGTATTTTTCACGTAATATTTAGCACTTGAGTGCTGTTAATTTTAGGACATTGTCTACCTGGTGAAAGGGCGAATCATGTTTCAGGTGTTGCCAGATTAAATGTGTAAAATCCCCAAGATCCATTTTTGATGATTTATCGCCAAAATTAGTATAACAGAAATAAGTCCCCGAAGCAATATCTTTCATCTTTGTCGAGTGCCCCACCAGTGGCCAAGCGCATAACAGGCTGAACTGGGAGACGGAAGGTACTTGATTCAAAACCAGGTTGCGTCTGCCGACCTAACCGTTCGGAATTTTCTGTGGTTTCTTCCGGAACTTAGCGTAAATACAGGTTAGGATCCTTTAGAAAGACCACCACGGAAGGCACCCCGCTCATTGGCCTAGAGCCCACGTGTTGCTAATTGGCAGTAATACCACAACACAACCATCTTTGTCGAGAAATTGCGTAATACTACTGTTTATTTAATTGGAATATTGTCTATATTCAAATAAATAAAGATGAAGTATAGTTAGAATATGTCTGGCGGGGATTAGGCGATTTTAATATAGATTTCAATTTTGATGAACAAGAAGACAAATGCGCTGGGAATATGATGCACATTCCAAACAGTATTTTAAAAAAATCAAGTATAGTTAGACTATGTCTGAAGAATATTTTAAAACAGTTTTTGTAGGTGATTAAATTCATATATATGAAGTATATTGTGCAATCAGAAGGGTCCCCTTTTCTCTGTGTGCCCCCGGTAGTCAGTGCTTCTCTGAAGCACTGAGTTTATTTAAAATTATAAAATATCATTACCCCTCCCAGACTGCAACTCTAGAACCGCCCTTGGTCGAAGTACAATGTTGTGAACCAGCTGCAATGTTGATTTCTTCCTGAACTGTCTGAGCAGCATTAGCACTTATGTTCAGTCGGCCACTAGGAATTAATGGGGGTCGGCCACTAAAATTTTAATGGGTGCTCAATCAGTAGCAAATAACAGGAGTCGATGCAGAAGAAAACTGGGTTCATTTTGCAGCCCTTTCTCAAAATTACAATTGATTAAAACGGTTCCTTCTAAAAAAATACAATCAATAAAAATGTCCCTTGACATTTTACCCTACAATTTTATCTGTTTTATAAATTATTTTGGTACTTGCGCATTATCCCCGGCTGTCTGCTAAGACGAGCGATTTTTCAAACAGATAAATGCCGGACACATAAAATTACTGATGATTTGGAATGCGATTGGCCACAGTTTGCCAGCACATTTGACAAAAAAATAGTTTGGCAGGAATGACCGCTGGGATAATATGTAAGTACCATTATTTTAACAAAAAAAGTGACTTGTATTAAAAATTAGTTTGAAAATACACAATTAAGTAGTAAAATTTACAAAAGTGAGACACTGGATCAACGCAATATAGGTTTCCATTTTGAGAGGGGGGGGACAATCCGGTATTTTAAACCAAAAATATAAATGTTTTAAAACAGCTGTTTTTTAATACTTACTGCTTTATATGTTCTGAGTGGGCCCTGGTCGTCTTGGCAACCCACCCCTTAAATATGCCCCTGTGCTCCCTTTCGAACTGGGGGCCCTGGGCAAAGTCCCGATTTGCCCATGCGATAATAAGGGTCTGTCCACCCCTACCCCCACTAAACAGTAGTTTGTCTAAAGCACCCATAAAAATTTTGATAAGTCGTTGCCTCTGCTTTAGTCTCCTTTAGAATTGTATTGTAAATGCTAGCTAATGTACAAAAATTGTGTACATTAGCTAGCATTTTAATGTAAGAAATAAAATGAATGCATCATCTTTTCAAACCTACTTTGCAAAAGGTGTGTTTTGCAAGTTGTTGAAAAGGAGAAAAGCTGGATAGCATTGAAAAAGTAATTAAAAAACTTTGTAAAAAACACACATAAGAAGTAAAAGGAAAGAGGATACGCGTTTCGTTCAAAAATTGTTTTGAACTTCTTCAGTCCAAGCCCTTCGACGTAAAGAACACAGGGAACTGAAAAGAGGAAAACTTTTTTCTCTTTTCAGTTCCCTGTGTTCTTTACGTCGAAGGGCTTGGACTGAAGAAGTTCAAAACAATTTTTGAATGAAACGCGTATCCTCTTTCCTTTTACTTCTTATGTGTGTTTTTTACAAAGTTTTTTAATTACTTTATCGTTTAACACCAGTTTTTTGAGTGTTTTTTCAGCTGGATAGCATTGTTTTAAACATAAATCCAATAAAAAATCATTTTGGATTTTTGATAGTGGTAGATGTTGTGTGTGGAAAAATTAAATTTATGCTTAGGCCCTGCTGATCGAAATTAGTAAATTATTTTTACAAAAAATAATTTATAATTAATTAATATTAAATTATGAATTAATGATTACTGTAAAATCCTAATAAGAAGTCTTCTCTAAACTTTGAATAATTTTGTTTTTCACTATTATGCCAGAAAATAATCTCCTACAATCATACACACCCTTCAGCTCTTGATTATAAAGACACGTTTGATGGATTTTTTCAAGCAGTGAAGACTACATGTTTCTAATATTTTATCTGTAAATATATCCTTTTTAAAACAATAATGAATTTTTGATTATTTCTTTGTAGTTTACATTTTATTTTAAACTTTTTCTGCAAAACATTAATAGCAAAAAAAAAAATATTTTTCTGTTATTTTAAATACATGTTGTCCCCCTCCCTCAATTTAATTAATTTTTAACTTGCAGAAAGGGGAGAGAGGCTAATTAGGTTAATTAAGGCAAAGCTATATGAGGCTTAAACTAAGGGAGGAGAGATGCCTCAAGCAAAAGCGTAGCCAGGATTTTTTTCCGGGGATTGCTGAAAACACAAAATCTGGTATGTCAGATAGCTCATGAAAAAAAAATCATAAATAGAGTTAAAAATTTTTGCAGCTTTGGAAATGCATAAACATTTTTTAAAAATTTTGGTGTAGGCCATTAGTTCAACATCAAATTTCTCAAGGAAAACTTTCAAATTTATCCAAATATGCAATTTTCTTTATACCTTGTTCACTCATTTTGGGGCTGGCTGCAGCCCCATCAGCCACCCCCTTGCTATGCCCCTGGGCATATGACTTTTAAAAGAGTTCTAATGCATATTCATATTATATCTGGTGAAAACTGTCCAAAACTCCACACTGTTACATCGACAGCTATACTCGAAGGCCAAAATGCTGAACCTTCACTCGTCAGTCATTTACCAGTATTCAGTGTTGTATTCACTTGGCCATTGGTGGGCTTTATAATCAAAATTTTACAGTATGTACATTTTACTGATTTTCAAAACAAATACCTCTAATTAATTACATACATTTTTTAATTACACATTTATTCAAAAATGAGTACTCCCACGTTTTTTCCTTGGGATAAAATCTACATCACAAAATTATGCAAGCATTAATAAAATTTCTTATATTTTGTGAAAAATAAGTTTGATCTCTCCAAAATGCACAAATGGGACATATCTACACAAGATTTCTGCATGCCTTAGCTCAGAATTTTGATTTAGCAACTGCATACAAATTATGCCAAAAATTCACTGAATATATACAGGCATCTCCTATCAACTGGAAAATGTGATGAAAGCAGCTGCACTTCAAAGAATTTTGCTTGATGAATACATCTTGCATCATGTACAAATTTCAATCAGAAATTACAGAATTTTTATTGTTCTAAATAAAAATTCAAAGAAATCTAAAAAATTTCAATAATCACAAAGTTTGTAAAAATTACATGGTAATTTTTGAAAAGCTGTTAAGTAGTGAAATCGTTAGTGAAAACTGTTGTGGGAGAAGGTCTAATATCCCCCCCCCCCCGCCCCATCCGATATCACAAACATAACAGCAATCACATAAAAAGAAAAGATATTCAGTTAAAAGAAGACAAGAGTACTATTAATGAAAATTTATTTAGTTATAAAATACAGTATTGAATTTCGATAGTGATAACAATAAGCATTTTTTATTTCCGGTCTTAAATTATTTTTTCCAGTCAAACTTTCGAATGCTAATCTAGAATTATTAATATTAATAGCTATATATGTACCTATGGGGGGAGAAACTAATTTGTAAACGTTCAGTTCAATTTAATGTAATATTAACTTAACTGTATAAAAATGATCAAAACAGTAACTTTTTTTCTGGACATACACTCTCTCAAAAAAAGTACTCATGAAAGATAAGCTTCCTACGTTGGTTTCGTATACCAAAAATTATTTATTAATGAATAGGTTATGTATAATTATAGCTTTCCATATTTTCATCGAGTTGTGCATTTTTCCACAGCTGAATAATTATTCGTAAAGCTAAAGTATGAAATTTCGCTTATACTAAGATACTTTTTTTGAGAGGTGTACTTTTATATTTTACCCTTTTAAAAATTAATGACGCGAAGAGATTTGGGAAACTTCCTCATTTTTAGTTGTATATTTATTGTAAATGTTTTTGTAGTCCAAAAAAATGACTTAGAACGTTGCAATTATTCATTTTGTTAAAAGCATATTAATACTCATGAAAAACGGATCGGAAAATTAATGAATAGTTATATTTTCTGTTTGCAAGCAAATTACTTTGATAATTTCTTGATAGATCGATCGATAGATGAAAAACCAACTTTCGTACAATTTCTCAGTTCAGTAGTTTAAAAATCTATTACATCCTTCCCCCCCCCCCTCAAGATAACAAAATATAAGCATTTAAAACTCGGCGAGGGGGGGGGATTTAAATGAGGCCCTGTGGCAGTTTTTGTTTTGTTTTCTTTCTAATTTACATTACATTCGGATTCCGACAGATGGCACTATGAGTCTTTGTTTGCATCAATTGGTCGATCGAAAGACAAACGCTGATTGGTTATTCCCTGATCCGATCGTACGTTATAAAAAGGCGAATTTCCAAATTTTTTTTATTTATTTCGTGGTCGTCATCTGTTCCAGAATTCTTGAATTTTGATTGTTCGGTCTTTCTTTGCTGATAGTTTTTACGTTCTAAATCTTTCATTAAATATGTCTGGACGTGGCAAAGGTGGTAAAGTTAAGGGAAAGAGCAAGACTCGTTCTAGTCGTGCTGGGTTGCAGTTTCCAGTTGGACGTATTCACAGATTACTGCGTAAAGGAAACTACGCCGAACGAGTGGGTGCGGGAGCTCCCGTATACTTAGCAGCTGTTCTCGAGTACTTAGCTGCCGAAGTTTTGGAACTTGCCGGCAATGCTGCCCGAGATAACAAGAAAACTCGTATAATTCCGAGACATCTTCAGCTTGCCATCCGAAACGATGAGGAGTTAAATAAATTGTTGTCTGGAGTTACTATAGCCCAAGGCGGTGTACTGCCGAACATCCAGGCCGTACTGCTCCCGAAGAAGACCGAAAAGAAGACATAACTTTTTAAAAACTGACATTTTTCGAAATATTCATTTTTCTTGCAACATCATTCCAGACTGCCCTCATTTAGTTTTGAGGCAATGCCTTCTGTGAAAATTTTTTCTTACCATCGTGCGGGGTTTGTGTATCTGAACTTTAATTGTGGCTGTATAAATGTGTTGTTCATAGTTTAAAATAAATTAGTGTCCGGTAGTTTTTGGTCATTTGTGCTGCAAGTATTGCTTATAATCCTGTGCGATATGTCTGCCCTAAAAGATTTTCAATGCTGATGAAGGTTGAATTTTATTTCTTTTAGTAGCTTTGCCAATTTACTAATGAAATTCATGAGTTCACAGAAATTATATGGTTATATTTGGCATGAATAAGTTTTTTATATTGCAGAATCTAAATTGTTTCTTGTAATCAAAGATATTTTTAAAAAATCTTTTCTCGTAAAATGAACCCTGGGAAGTCCAACTTTCATGTTTCTTCATGAAAATACTTTGTGAAATGACTATCTTCTATTGAAGCAGCTTAATTTCGCATGGTTATTAGTTCAAAATGAATTTTATGTTGGGCTAACACTATACCAGCATTCAAAAAGTTTGGGCACTGCATGAATGTTTGTCACAACAGCAAGATAAATACTTTGTGGTACTAAATAAATACACCAATCAGCCTAGGATTATGTTTAAAATACTTAAACTGTTTCAAAAGCAACCATAAAGGGGGAAATAATTATCAGTTATGCATATGTTGACAGCGAATATAAAGTCACCATTAAATATCTCGACTGTTCCAAATTTTTATTCTATATGTTTAAATGTTATAACACTATTTTGTGTGAAGGGTAAAAAAAATGTAAAGTTCTAAAATAACTCCTAAACATTAAACTTATGAAACAGCAGTGCTAAATCTAATTAAATTTATAGTAGTTGAATAGTCTTAAGGTTTAAGTGTAAGCTAAATATTCATAATAAAGAATGTAACTGAGTTTATTTTATTTGTATTCTCTTTAGTATTAAGTTTGGGTGACAGTAATGAACCAAGTTAGTTACTAGTATTAGTTTACTTACATTTGTTTAACATCGTCGGAGATAAATTTGACATTGGTTTTAACCAACATGAATAATAAAGTAATTCAAAAACTTTGTAAAAAACACACATAAGAAGTAAAAGGAAAAAGGATACGCGTTTCGTTCAAAAATTGTTTTGAACTTCTTCAGTCCAAGCCCTTCGACGTAAAGAACACAGGGAACTGAAAAGAGAAGTGTTCTTTACGTCGAAGGGCTTGGACTGAAGAAGTTAAAAACAATTTTTGAACGAAACGCGTATCCTTTTTCCTTTTACTTCTTATGTGTGTTTTTTACAAAGTTTTTGAATTACTTTATCGTTTAACACCAGTATTTTGAGTGTTTTTTCAACATGAATAATAGTTTGTATCGTAAGATATGTTTAAAAAATAAATATTTGCAGATTGTATTGTATTGAAAAAATACATTGAAGTACTTTTTTTATTAAATCTAATTTTCGTGTTTAACCTTCAATGCACATGTTTTCTATTTCAGTTTGAGAAACTGCAGTGGTTACTCAAGTGTACAAGTAAATGTCTAAATGTGCAGTAAAATTTACATTTTCAGTATTCACAGGTAATTATGAAGGGGTATCCTGAAAGAGTGAATTTTTTAGAAAAATATTTGAGTAACTTTAGAGTTGAAATTTAATATAAATTTCGGATCTTAATAAAGATCTTGAGTATTATGATGCAAGCTAATTTATGTTCAAAGCTAAGGTTGGAACTCCTCAAAGTTTTCATGACAAAGGCAATACCTTAAATGAACAAAACAAGGTTGTGTTTATGAGACTAGTGGCAATTTTAAGAGCAATGATAGATGGACACTACAGAGGAATGCTTTGGGCAAAGGAAATGCTCTTACTGTAATGAGCAGAACAAAACCTCATAAACACTAAGTTTCTAGAATGTAAACATTGTGAATTTTTGAAAGTTGATTTCTAAGCCTTACCAGATTCCCAGAGCTTGTCTGGTGTAAAATGCTGATCTTTTGCCCACATGAAATAGTTCAATGATCATTGTTTTCGGTCTTGTCTCATTCATTGTGTTGATCCAGAAAAAAGTGATTTTAGAAGGGTCTGCCCTTTACAAATTACAACAGCCCTTCACTTAAATCTGTTTTGTACATTATTTTAACAAAATCAGCAACTCTTATATAGTGAATTTTCATACCAGTTTTTAATAAGTGTTGAAATTCACAAAGTAACTATTTTTCATAAAAATGGGATCCTGGGAAAATTTTCCGGATAAACTCCTGTTAGGACTAGATCATGCTGGTTCTAGCCTTCATTTATCATGGTGCTTCATGTCCTATTGTGAACCTTCTACCATTAAACCTTAAAAAACCAACATAACTACATTTTTAACAATCTCTCTATTTATTGTCAAACATCTTTTATAATTTTCTTGAATGTAATTTTTTAGGATATGTTTTTTATTTTATTAGCTGAAATGGAATGCAGTATAATCAAACATCGGTGGGGGTTTTTGACATGACAAGATCATGCGTAAAAATCTTGCTAACCCTGATTAGTATAAAAAAGTGTGCTTCACGGGTTAAAACAGTCTTGTACTGTATGTAAAACCTTTCTTCTAATGAAATATTCAACAATGGTGATGCATTCCTTGACAATGATGGTGCACATAAAAACAAATTAAATTTGGAAGGAAAGTTGTTTTAAAATATTAAGCTTTAGTCTATGCAAAAAGATTCCTAGTTTCGTATCTCTTTAGTTTATTAATGAACATAAAAGCAATGTTGCACAAAACAGATACTTAGTAGTCAAAAATGAATAGCTAAAATTAAGGAAGTTCTGTTAGAATACAAATAAGAAATTTTGAAAACGTGGAATTTTTCAAATCTAACCAATCGAATTTCATGTAAGGATTGTAAAATAAGTAACTGGAGATTAAACAAAGGCTAAATATGCTGGGGATGAATTCTGGAAGTAGCATAATAGTGGTTGGGGAACCTTTTGATTGCCATCCATATATGGTTTGGTATCGGTATGACAATATATATTTTTAAGGGGGGAGGATGACCCCTCCCTACCCATAAGTATCTGTGTCCATGGCAGGGAATATGCGTAAAATTACATTAATTTTTTGAGAAAGGGGAACTACTACAGGTAGATCCAAAGAAATTCTAAAGCACACAAAATTGTTTTAGCAGCTTTCTCTTAGACTTATTTTTCAAGTTCAAATGAATTTATGTCTAAAATTGTCTGGTGGTGCTAAGAAAGGGGGTTCTGAATTCACTAATGGAAACTATAGCCATAGCCTGGAGGTTTTATTTTCTAATAGCTGCCTAGGCAGCCAGCTTCGCAGTCTCATACCTTACTGTACTCTATGCTCTGTGCAGTGTTGGCCAAATTATGGGACTCATTTCAACAAAAATCATGCTTTCTTTGTTTTAACAGTATTTGCCATTCAATATAATTAGATTAGGGTTACTAAAAATTTTTGGTGACATCATAAACTGGATGTAGACCATATAGGTGCATAAGCCAGGGGATGGCTGATGGGGCTGCAGCCATACCCAAAATCAGTAAACTTAGGATATGGAGAAAATGCATATTCATGGATCAATTTGACATTTACCCTTGTTTAGTTATCTACATGATGAGGCATGTTTGTACGTTCCCCTTGATTTGAAGAATTTAAGGTTCAGCTATGGACCTAAGCCAATTTTTTTTTTCTTTTTAAGTTTTCTTTAATTCATTTTTATATGCCAGCACTTTTAGACTAAATAAAGGGGGGGGGTTCCCTTCTCCAGACCCCTAAAAGAGATAGACTTATACGCATTCTGGTTTTAGAGTTCACAGCCACCCCCCAAAAAAAATTCCTGGCAATGCTACCGATGCCAAGTACTAACATTTCAAGATTTATGAAAAGACATAACTAAAAACATTTCTATTCATAAAGTAATTATAAAACTACTGTATTGGGTGATAATGTGTTGTATAAATTCCTGCAGAAAGACTTTTTTTAATTGCAGAAGCTGCGAGCTTTCTCAAATTAGTGTGGTGTTGCTCTAATGAGCTTCATGATTTCGCTAATGGATACAATTTTAGTTAAATAACACGAGTGTTAATGTGTGCCAGTTAGCAACATGGTGTTTATGTAGTACGGCTGCATTATTTAAAACCAGTGACATGCATTCCACCCAAGCAGTGCTTGGTCAAACGAAATTAAGGATTACTGCCTTTAATTTTTGCTTTCTAACATGCATTTAAAGCTAAATACCATCTATCTTACTTTTTTTTTTTTTTTTCATACATATACTCTTAATTTCTCAACACAAAGATAAATGTCATGTGGATAAGCAAGCATGTTACTCCTCCTACTGTTTTCACTGCAATGCCAACTTTTGGAACTAATCATAGTCTGAATTGAGTGTTCAATATATTGAGAATTACAAACTATGCACCAAATCGAACTGTACAAAACATACTTTCAAACCTTGGAGTTCAACTGAAAGTGATCTCTGAATTACCTTAAAAGAAAAAAAATATATTTTATCGATTCTGTAATCAATCATTTTGCTTCTAGTGACCAAAGAAGGAAATTTACTACAAATAAAATTAAATATTTGCACTTGTTATTAAAAAAACTGTTTTCTTTTCTTTTGTAAGCTCCTTTCAAGGGGAGCTGAGTTATATTAATATCTTGCCTAAACCGAGAGATTGTTGTCACGATGGGAATGTTGATTGAAAGGAAAAGGTTAATTGGAATGGCTGTCTTAGTTTTAAAGGTACTCTCTCTGATGTACTAATATGATCACTAGACAGTTACCCCTGAAGCAGGGCCTACCAGAAAAAAATTTCAATGGGGGGGGGGGGGGGGGACAAAAGGTGAAAAGGGCTCAATTTTTCACATGAAGGCTTCATTGTTATTGTTTTGTTTACAAAATTTTAAATTTGGGGAACTGGACCCCCAGTCCCCCCCCTTGGGTTATTATGCTAATGTTTGCCTTGCCCTGAAGAAACCTTCACTGAGGCATCTCACAAAGTCTGTTTCACGTTGGTAATCTATTTTAAGATACAACATATTATTTAAAAATGTGAGTTGTTGAACCACCGCACATGCCTGTTTAATATGTATCCTTGGTTACAATAATATATAAGAAACAGGAAATGGCTATTATGTGCTTTAGCCCATTGCAATAAACGTGCCAAAAATTATAAATTAGATATTTTAAAGCTGTGAAAATATCCGAAAGATCTTGCATTTTCGCGTGTACATTTACTTTGTCATCTATCTACTGTGTGACATATGAAAGTGACCAGTAACTAATATGCTTTCTTCATTTACATCATTGAACTGTTAATTTGGATTTTTGCACATGTGTTATTGTTGTTATGGGTTATTATGCTAATGTTTGCATCTAGTTGCCATTCACAGCATAGAAATATTGTCGATTTCAGTACCACATATGTGAGGGTTTTATATAAGTAGATTTTTATCATAGAAAATCTTATTCAGTTGGGGGTCGGGGAGCCTACCTAAGAGCTGGATTCTCCGCTCGTCGTTAATTTTTTGCAGTCGTTAACTTTGCCCCGCCTTGAGGTG
Organism: Cheiracanthium punctorium; assembly: GCA_038373885.1. Lineage (NCBI taxonomy): Eukaryota > Metazoa > Arthropoda > Arachnida > Araneae > Cheiracanthiidae > Cheiracanthium > Cheiracanthium punctorium. The sequence continues at coordinate 480,524 of JAWZYV010015304.1, forward strand.
GAGTTTTAAGGAGGAGCGTCAAGGGGTTCATGTGATTGGCTAAAAGACCTCCCGTTTCCCTCCGGAGTTGTTATCGCAGTCGGTAACCAAACAACTGGTTCTGCCCAGTTGGTAGCTAACAACCGACGATTTCGTGAACCACCGGCGGAGAATTCCACCCTAAGAGCTTTCATGGTAAAGTGTAGGCCAGTTCAATTATTCTAATGTTAAATGGGGATATGTCACTCAAATAGATGTCGCATATCCTTTGAAATGGAATAAATGTATATTTTCTTGGCAAACACAGTCAGAAGGTATCTCATGATTGGTCAAAAGAAATGCTGTTTGAAGTGAGTGATGAAGTATCAATCTAACAGAAAATATCATTGACTTGCACTGGCATTCGATTATTGTGAGTGGCAGATGAAAAAATTACTTTAAACCACTGTTGATTAAAATTGCTCTGTCTTTAGTATCAACAATTAGTTAATTATACCCAAAAGTAATTAGAATTAATTTTATTGGGAATTATATTTAACTAATTCCTTATATTTAAAGTTCTTCAAAGGTGATATCCCTTCCATACATACACTTTTCTGGGGGGGTTAGACCAGGGATGGCAATAAGATTTTTTGTGCCAAAAAATAAATCTAAATGCAACTTTTTTCAAATACTCTTCCAACTATTTTCTTTATTTATAATTCATTTTTGTTACTGTTTTTGGTATATCTCTAAAATTTCTTGAAGTGATAGAACACCAGAAGCACATTAGCACATGTCACATACTTGTCACTTCTGGATAAAACCACAGGCTTTGCACCATACACATAAAGTCTATGCTTTAGATGTAGTTAACAGAAGTTTCACATGTTTGATTTCATTTTTTACTATGGAAGGGGACTTGAGTTTGGGCTCCTACTGCTATAATAGCATTAAGGACACACACAAAGAGAAAAGTAAGATTTTTAAAAATGAAATGCAATTAGTTTAATCAGATTTTTTTTTTTTTTTTTTTTTTCAAAAGCTAAAAACTATTGAAACTGCAAGTCATATTTCAAATAAAAACGTGCAACTATTTACTGTTTTTTATTTTCTTAATCTTGAACCTTTTCAAAAGTCCCATGGCTAAGGCACACATCCTGTACGTAGCTAGTCGTCATGTAGCTTTGCCTTCAAACACAATACAATTTCTTAATCTTCTTTAGTAAATAATCGAAAACATCCAAATTTAAAAGATCGAGATGGGGAATACTGATTTATTCATAATCAGTGGATTTTGATGTTTACCAATTTTATCCAATGATCAAGTTGGTGGGTTGGGATTTAGTTTCTGAAAATGCTAACCCTCCCTTTCTGAAATTTTCGAAATAGCTTTTCATTTGTGGTAGACATTTAAGGTTAGTTTAGCGAGCATAAATTCAAAAATTTCATATTTTTACACAGACAGCTTGCTCAGAAGAGCAAGGGGGCAACTGCCCCCTCACTTTCAAAAGTAAAAGGACTTTGCCCCCCCCCCTCCCCTCACCTATGTTTTCACAGTAAATTGCAGAAGTTCCCTAAAAATGAAATAATCAAAAATAAAGCATGTACTTAAATTGAAATTTTTCCCTTTTGACTGGTCATATTCAATGATATTGTTACCTGGTTATAGGTAATGGAGTGTTCTTATGGGCTAAAGACCTCTAATGCAGAAGAAATAAAATGAAGATCTCTTAAAAATAAAGAATTATCACTCCATTAGTGAATATATATATTTTTTAAAGTTGTCTTGAAATTATTTCCAAAGTATTTTTTACTCATAAAGAAGTTGGTTATTAAATAAATACTTGCATATAGTGTATGATATACAGTTCAACTCGATTACATGGGCGCCGGCAGAATATTTCCCGGGGGTGGCAAAGACTACTTCACTGTATGGTTACCATGCTGGAAAGAGCAAAAAAGCAAGGAAAAACACTGCATACAAAAATCCAGGGGGTCATTGCCCCTGCTGCCCTATGCTGCCGGCGCCCATGCTCGATTATAATGTTATTGGAGAGACTCGATAATTTTTTATGGCACTATGTAACAGAGTTACTTAAATAGTGGTATCGTGTTTTGTGGGATAGTGAAACAGAGTGTTTGTCATTAAAAGTGAGTTGTCTCTATAAAGATGGTCATTATCTAGTTTACGTTTTACAATGTTCGTAGCGTCCCCTGATCTAAAATCCTGGATCGTTTTACCTTTCTTTTAAACTAACCAAAGATTTTGCAATTTCATTGTTTCTTCAGAGGGCAGCTTTTCAAAATTATTTCTCTGCTTGACAAAAAAAGCTCAGTAATTACCGGATAAAGAAGTCAGTGGCATGACAACACCTTGTTTGAGCAAGAATATATGAATCACGCTAGTTCATGCAAAGAAAATAGCTCACAGTTTCGGAGCTCAATGCATTTTCAGTTGAATCACACACAAGGACGCATGGAAAACGCGTTGAGCACCAGTGACCAGCAAATCGAGTATGATCGCACCTCGTTAACGCGAAATCAACGGGATCGCGGTAGTTGTTTTGCGTTAACCGAATTTTATGCTTTCCCATAAATTTAACTTGTCAAAAAATAAACGGTAGTGTTTTAAAGGAACCAAGCACGTGTTTCTTGTAATCCAGTATTTCATTATTAGCGGTTTCGGTTTCCCGTTAATGAGACCAACTGTACTAAAAATAAAGAAACCGTTTCCATTCAGTCAAAGGTGCTGGTAGACGGCCGAAGTGTGAAGGTCCCGGGTTCGGGTCCCATCGCGCGGTCGTCCATCTAACGGTCTGGAGTTTTGGTAGGTTTCTCCAGATGTAACGTGAATACGCGTTAGAATCCCTTAGAAAGTCCTCCTACCAAAGCATCCCTCATCTTAGGCAGATACCCCTCGCGCAGGTTTGCCTTAATCGCAATTACAATCATTCAAAGGAGAAAGTTCCTAGCATAATCTGAAACAATTTGCAGTTGATTTAACGATTTTTTTTCTATTTTCCTAACAAAATTAAGCATAAGAATATTAAACAATTTTTAAATCACCGATGAGCAAATAGGTACAAAAGGATTTTTTTGCAATACTTTAATTTCGTTAGTAGAAAAGAATGGGGTGGGGGGTAGGGGTCGCAATACCGAATCATTTAAGCAAAACCGGTATTTTCGGTATTGGCTCCAGACCAATACCGATAATCCGCTATTTTCGATATTTCCGGGATTAAGCTAAAGTTAGCAAATTTAGTATTATAAAGTTAGTTTGCGGAGGAATAGTAAGTAGCTTTCTAACCTAAATGAATTTATCTTCTAAATAAAACAAAATATTCATTGACACAAGGTTTATTATTTGATATGTTGGTAATGAATCAGTTAGTTCTTAGCAATAATTTACTAATACTAAATGCCCGTTTATTCCTTTATTAAAATAACTTAGGTTAACTAGTTCAAATACTTTAATTAAATGTAGTGTTTGACTAGGAAGTAGGATTCCTACTAGGAATCAGTTCTAAAAATAAAATGTTTATCAAACTTAAACATCTCACAACAGTCGCAACATAAACAAAACGAACCAAAAAAATGCACTTCTAATTAATTCTCATAAAACATAAAATTAATAAATTCTCATAAAACATAAAATTAATAAATTCTCTCTCTCTCGGTCTTGTCGTAAGGTGAACGAACTCGCGCGCGCGTAATTTGAATGAAATGGCGCGTAACTTTTTCTATTTGTATTTGTTTTTTATTTATTTTACTAAAACCGAAAATACCGAATATTCCGGTTTTTGTGAAATGAATACCGGTATTAATTAGACCTAAATTTGGCCCGGTATTCCGGTATTTTCGAAATTCGGTATCCCGGTTTGCGACCCCTAGTGGGGGGAATAAAAGTTGCCGGACTTTAAGGAGTATTTCGATGAAATTTTAATCGAAAATTTGCGGAATTCTTATGATATTGTGACTAGGTGAAGAAAAAACACTTTCAAAAATTGCAAAATACATCGTTCAACTCCATGATAGACTGAAAGGATTTCCGTCTAATAATGGAGTTGAATCTCATCGGACTCCGATTTGATAGGGACTGTCACTAAATTTGAATGAATATTGGTTACATGAAAAACATTTTGCTGAGAGAGTGTTAGAAGAGGCCCAAAATTTTAGCTCCCTGTAGAAAAGGTGCAATTATAACAGACAGGGGGCTGTAGCTTTTGCGCCTTCTCTTATTTTTTTTTCTTATTTTTATTAATGGTCTTAATAAATTTGGAAGTATTTTAAAACCTGTTTGAATACATTTACATGGGCGCCGCCAGAATATTTCCCAGGGAGGGGCAAAGATTACTTCAACGTATGGTTACCATGTTGAAAAGAACAAAAAAGAAAGGGAAAACACTGCATACAAAAATCCAGGGAGGGCAAGTGTCCCCTTGCCCTATGCTGCCGGCGCACATGTACATTTATTTTATTATAGATAGCGAAGATGCTTTCGTTCTAGGGCAATTTATAAATCTGTGAAGGAGGTTTTTTTTTAATTAAATTGCTAAATCTTATTTTTCAAACAGTTCAGTGACTTTTTTTTTTTTTTTTTTTAAATGCTAAGATTAATATTGGAATGCTTGTAGTCCTGTAACGTAATAATAATATCATTATTAAAATTTGAAATATTTTCTTTTTCATTAGTTTACTGAATTAAAATCATTGTATGTGCTAAGCATTAAGGAAACCATTGGCGTAACAGGGCAACCTTTTTGGATTTTCCTAGAATGGGCTTCAACCCACCCCAGGAACTCCATCTCCTACTCTTGCAATAGAAAATCTTTCTAGGATGGGCTTAGCCCGTTTTTATCCCTACCCAGTGAGGGAAACTCAAATTATCGTTGGGAACGGGAATCGAACCTAGATACTTAAGTATATTTATAATATTTATGCAAGTGATCATATAATGGAAAGAACTCAAAACCTTATTCAACACTGTAGGAAATTTCGAATTTCCATAGACTTCTTAAAATTTTAAATTTTCTATGGTTGGAACCTGTTTATAACATAAATAAATTGTTCACTTTTAGTGCCTCCCCAGCCCCACGATGTCCGAGTGGAAAAGGCACTGAACGTGGTAGATGGCTGAAGTGTGAAAGTCCATGGTTCTAGCCTACCGCGCGGCTGTCTGTTTAACGGTCTGAAGGTTTGGGCGGTTTTCTGTATACGTAATGGGAATATGCATTAAAACCCATTAAAAAGTCCTCTTCCCAAGGGGTAATCTCTAGGTAGATACACTTTATGTAGGTTTGCCTTAACGCAATACACATTAATGCCATCCCTTTTCCGAATAAATATTAGGTGTACCGGTAAACAGTGACCTTTTTTTGCATGAAATTCAAACAAATTTTCAAGCTGTGCCCAATCATGTAGGACTCATAGTGATATTTGTTAAATTTAAAGCAACAAACTTATAGATAATATAAATATATATATATTCTTTCAAGAAAAATGGCCACCCTCCTGCTTTTTTCACCCTCGTTGGAGGATTATATTCGAAATGTTCTGAAATCGATTTTGAGGAATTCGTGAGTGTTGTATTTTACAACAAGAATTTTATGGATATATTTTTTCTTTTTTAAGATCAAGCAAGAAAAGAACGTTTTGGCCCCCTCTCCCCCATAAGTTACGAATTTTGGAAAATGATCTCCAATTCACCACCACCACCTACGCTAAAAAAAAAAAAAAAACCACATGCGTGCCAAATTTCGTATTAGCTTCGATAGTTTTGTCTAGGCAAAATATTCGACAAACGGAAAAATTACATTACTTTCCAGTGTATACCTATAGATATCGTTTTGCTGATGCTGAATGCCGTGTCTTAAAATTTAAAAAAAAAAAAAAAAAAAAAAACTCGATAAATTATTCAGAAGCGAAACGTGGAAATACAAAAAAGTGCTAATTTCCGCATCACCGTTACCCCTAATCAAACAGAACTATTGAACGATGTAGCAGCGATGGCGTCCCATTCCCGAATCGTTTTAAAACAGAAAAATCAATGAAGAGCGTTTTCTTTCTTTTTTCCCAGCGAGAGAAGGGAGAGGTGAACGACGTCGTCATGGTAACTCGAGTATCCGCGGCGGTAATGCACTATTTTGATAGCCGCGTATATCGACCAACCTCTCTGCGGACAAAAGATGCCCCCAAAAAACAAGTCCTAAAGCAGAGCAGCAACATGCAGAAAAAGAACAGGAAATCCAGAAACGCCCCTGCTCCCACCCCCTCTAGGCTCGGTGAAATAATTTTATTTCTTCGTTATTGTTCTTCACGCTTGATGGAAAGGTGATAAAGAATATCATTGAATAATACCAGTGCGTGCGTGCGTGCAAGTAGTGGCGGATCCGAAGGGGAGGGCGCGCAACCTTGATCCCTCTTGACCTTGAATATCTGTCGAGTCGTGAGGCAGTTGAGTCCAAATTTAACCTGTTGGCCCTCATCACTCATCATTGAGAAGACGCAGTGATGAAGACTTTCCTGTGAGCCAATGTTGCTTCTCAGCTCCGGTCATTGAATGACGTGTGTCAAGCTGGCCGGACCACATTCCGCAAAATGGAAAAAAACATAACAAAAAATTAGTGCTAATTAGTGCTCGAACCTCGGAATTAGTGCTACTTATTTAAGCGAGTAATTCACAATTCAATGTTGTCCGGCTATCTTGACGTCAAGCTGGCCGGCCACATACAGAAAAAATTATTTTTTACCAAATTTCGATACATACAGAATTAGTGCTACATTAGTGCTGGCTGAATTCCAAATTACAGAATTTTTGATTCGTATTTTAAAAAGTTATTAAATAAATGATGTGGTCCGGCTATCTTGACGTCAAGCTGGCCGGCCACATACAGAAAAATTATTTTTTCCAATTTCGATACATACAGAATTAGTGCTACATTAGTGTGGTGAATCCAAATTACAGAATTTGTCGTATTTAAGAAAGTTATTACATAATCAATGTGGTCCGGCTATCTTGACGTCAAGCTGGAAGGCCACATAAGGAAAAAATATTTTTTACGAATTTTGTTACATACAGAATTAGTGCTACATTAGTGCTGGTTGAATGCCAAATTACAGAATTAGTGCTCCGTATTTAAGAAAGTTATTAAATAATCAATGTGGTCCGGCTAGCTTGACGTCAAGCTGGCCGGCCACATAAAGAAAAAATTATTTTTTCCCGAATTTAGATACATACAGAATTAGTGCTATATTAGTGCTGGCTGAATACCAAATTACAGAATTTTTTATCCGTATTTAAAAAAGTTATTAAACAAATAATGTGGTCCGGCTATCTTGACGTCAAGCTGGCCGGCCACATAAAGAAAAAGTTATTTTTTTCCCGAATTTTGTTACATACAGAATTAGTGCTACATTAGTGCTGGTTGAATGCCAAATTACAGAAATAGTGCTCCGTATTTAAGAAAGTTATTAAATAATCAATGTGGTCCGGCTATCTTGACGTCAAGCTGGCGGCCACATAAATAAAAATTATTTTTTCTGGAATTTTAATACATACAAAATTAGTGCTAGTTTAGTGCTGGCTGAATACCAAATTACAGAATTTGTGCTCCGTATTTGAAAAAGCTATTAAATAATCAATGTGGTCCGGCCGTATAAAGAAAATATTATTTTTTGTGGAAGACTTAAATTTAGGTACTCTATATCCATAAGCAGTGGCGGTTCTAGGGGGGGGGTCACGGGGGTCATGACCCCCGTGACTGGTCTTCGAAACTGGTCTTCGACCCCCAAAATGGTCTTCGACTAAGCGGCCTAGATTAACCATCCCCCCTTAAAAAAAAGAGGGCCCAAGTCGAGCTCGGACAAGGGCCCAAAATAGGGGCCTAGATTAACCCATTTGTGCCTAGATATTTTTGCCACTTTCTTCGATTTTCGCCAATATCAGCAGTAATAGATACATTTCTGATGTCAACTTCTTGAACAAGGAATGATTTCTCTTAAAATCTTTATGTATAAAACTTGAAGTGTCAACATCCTACTAGGTCATGTTAAAATATTTTGTGGAGTTGAGGTTCAATACTCGTGAATAAAGGCTAGGAAAAATAAATAACGTTTTCGACTGATAGCGATAATGCCGTCCCAAAAAAGGGACGCTAGGCATAAATGGGTTTAACCATCTCCCGCCCCCCCCCCCAAAAAAAAGAGGGCCCAAGTCGAGCTTGGACAAGGAACCAAAATTCAGAAAGGCCTTGATCATGTGCATACATACTACATTGTGCTACTGAAAGAAAATTTCTCTTTAGAAGACCATTGGTCTTACTAGTTTATTTTATAATAAAACTAAAGTATGCACACAATATTCTATATGCTCAGACGTTCATCCTTGGAAGAAAAATATGCAGCCGTTTTGTAAATATGAGCGCTAATCCATATCCATGGAGAGCAAGGGAAGGGGGAGTCACAACGAGCCTGATTAAGGTAAAGGTGGAAGGGGTAGTTGCCCCAAACCCATAATAAAAGAAAACTCAAAATCAAAAAATAGTTTATAGAAAAATGTGTGAATTGTGTGTGCGTAATTTATTACTTTCGTATTCTAACCTCCCCCCTCCCCGTTTCAAAAAGCCTTCCTCGTCTTGAAAAGCAGCCTAAGGAGCACCTATGTTTGTAAATAATTAATTTATGGAATCCAAATCTACCGTAACTGCTACAAGATCATAAAAATTATAGAGAAGGAAAGGGGGGGGTCACGAAGGAAGGGATCATACCTAAACAGGGCCGGATTACCCATTGAGTATGCTTCTGCGTATGGGCTCCTAGGCGGCCTGCGTCAGAGCCTTATTATCGCTTGAGCAAATCGGGACTTTGCCCAGGGCCCCCAATTTCAAATATTGTTCTGAAATACATTTTTTATATCAAAATTTTATGAAAAGTAAAACAAATTTCAAAGATGGGGGCCCCCAAGTTCATCAATGCCCGGGGCCCCCATTGGTCATAATCAGGCTCTGGCCTGCGTTACAATTTAGAAGAATAAAATTATAATCAAACGTCATTAAAGCTATTTTAGTGTTAATATTTTTACAGCATTTGTAACTCCGAGAAAATAATTCTGATTAATTAGCTACTTTGTACACAATAAAAAATTTCCAGCATTGTTAGCCACCACACTTCTTAATTGAAATTTCAATGAATATGTGCTAAAAAGTTTGAAGCTGACTAATTAGCTTGAAGTTTTATGTGCACATTTCAGTGATGTGCTGCATTAGACAGATCATTGTGATATATTTTGAAATTAAATAAAGTAATGAGAATTTTTAGCACTACGTCTACTCGAAACTCGAAAGGGCTATGGTAATCATAAGAAGGCTTTTAAATAAAAAAACCTTCGTAAGCCTGTCATCACACTCCATAATTATAAGCTTTTAATTATGAAATTTGTACCATAGAAGAAATTGTTTTTCCCTTTGAAAGTATCTGGAAGCAAGCAGCTCTGTAAAATTTAAATATGGGATGATACACAACACATTAGCGGCAAAAACCATGTGTTCTGTAAAACATTTTTCTCTCCGAAAACTTATGCTTCCTTTCAGTGTCTAAAAAGTGTTCAAAAATTCGAAGGGAAATCGCATTTTCAACTAAGCGCTAAGCAGGTGTTTTCCATTGACGAAACACCAATCCATTAATTAGTAGTGGCATATCTTTTTAAGTTTAAAGATGGGTATAGTGAGGGGGTCAAGAACCATTATAAATTCTTAGTGATGCCTGATGCTTGTACCACAAACTCAGTGAGGGCTTAGAACTTGGCGGAAAAAATACTTCACTATGTTTTTTTTTTCTTTTTTTTTTACGACCGTTGCAGCTGGTATACAAGTATCAGGTGTATAAATCCTTTGCTCGCATATGATTTCAGTTTTTCTGGTTTTTTGCCAATTCCAGCCCTGGAACTAATAGTTTTTTTATAAAATTTCAAAAATAATTACTTTTTTTAGTGAGTAGCCGCCACCTTTACGTCCAGATAGTCGGCCCACATTGGCATTAATTTTGTATGCATTGCAATTCCAGAAAAAATAATTTTTTTCTTTATGCGGCCGGCCATTTTGACGCCATGATAGCAGGATCACATTATTTTTTACTAACTTTCTTAAATACGGAGCACAAATTCTGTAATTTGGTATTCAGCCAGCACTAATATAGCACTAATTCTGTATGTATCAAAATTCCAGAAAAAATAATTTTTTTCTTTATGCGGCCGGCCATTTTGACGCCATGATAGCAGGATCACATTATTTTTTACTAACTTTCTTAAATACGGAGCACAAATTCTGTAATTTGGTATTCAGCCAGCACTAATATAGCACTAATTCTGTGTGTATCGAAATTTGGTAAAAAATAATTTTTTCTGAATGTGGCCGGTCAGCTTGACGTCAAGATAGCCGGACCACATTGCTTATTTAATAACTTTCTTAAATACGGAGCACTAATTCTGTAATTTGGCATTCAACCAGCACTAATATAGCACTAATTCTGTATGTATCGAAATTTGGTAAAAAATATTTTTTTCTGAATGTGGCCGGCCAGCTTGACGTCAAGATAGCCGGACCACATTGATTATTCAATAACTTTCTTAAATACGGAGTACAAATTCTGTAATTTGGTATTCAGCCAGCACTAATATAGCACTAATTCTGTGTGTATCGAAATTTGGTAAAAAATATTTTTTTCTGAATGTGGCCGGCCAGCTTGACGTCAAGATAGCCGGACCACAATATTTATTTAATAAGTTTTTCAAATATGGATAAAAAATTCTGTAATTTGGTATTCAGCCAGCACTAATTCTGTATGTATCGAAATTTGGTAAAAAATAATTTTTTCTGTATGTGGCCGGCCAGCTTGACGTCAAGATAGCCGGACCACATTGAATTGTGAATTACTCACTTAAATAAGCAGCACTAATTCTGAGGTTCGAGCACTAATGAGCACTAATATAGCACTAATTTTTTATCCTGTTATTTTTCATTTTGCGAAATGTGGTCCGGCTAGCTTGACACAGGTCATTGAATGCTCTGCTGGACCCAGGGTTGCGTCCAGTGGCGGGGTAAGAAAAAAATTGGGGAGCGTTGGTTGCGTTTGAAAAGCTGTTCGTAAACCTTTCTTGTTATATTAAACAAAAACCGCTCTAATAAAAGTTGTGTTGACTTATTATTTGATTTTAAAAAAGACAATCTATTTATTGAAAAAAAAAAATCTGCTGTATCTTAAATGCAACACGCAGAATGTGGATCGAGGTTCATTACCTGTTAATAGCAACATTAATAATCCTGTAATCAACATGTAATACGTGATTAAATAATCAATCCTGTTACTAATCGATTTTAGTCAGTGCTTTCTGTGGAATATCAATTAGTTTTCGACGAACAATGACCAGAAAGTTCGCTATTATTCAGTGGCGGCCCGTGGTCAAAACTGTTAGTGCAGCCGGAAGCATATAGCCCCCCCCCCCTTTCCTCTCGGAAAATCTTTGTTACTGAATTCGAAAGTTGGCGGATTACGCCCTCACCGAGGAAAGAAAAAAAAAAAAAAAGAAATTACATAAAAAATGTAAGAGATCCTATTTTACTTCCATAAAATGGACATAAATTTCAGCCAGCCGCTCTTATCCTCAAAATTGCATTAATCTGTGTCTGATTCGAAGTTTCCTTAGAATTTTCTTTTGTAACGATAACTTGAAAAGAAAAGAAAAAGAAAGAAAACCTACTTATTTTTTCAAGTAAAATTTTTCAATTAAGTCAAATCAATCTCCTTTCTTTTAACATGCGAATCGGTCGTGATGTCCCATAAAAGGCGTTGTTTTAATCATAAGCTCTTTAAAATTTCCCATGTTTAAAGAATTTTCTCGCTCGCCATGTCCTCTAAATGCCAGTTCTTGCTTACTTAAAAACAATACTGCTTTGATGGTAATTGTCCATTCATAAGCGTCTATTCAGGCTTACCTTCTTGATAAATTCAGCAATATAAAGTCGAGAGTTTTCCAAACATATATTCTCCTTACCCCCTCCCTCACTTCTCATCCGAGTCCGAGCCAATCAGTTAGTCGAGTTCTCAAGTTCAGCCGCCGTTAAAAAATCTTTCATCGGCTGTATCAGCTGCATACTCCCTATGCGGAGAGGCTGCTTACGTAGTCGTTGTCATGGCAACGGTGCTGCCAATTTTCTTTTCAGCGCTCTGGGCTGAACCAAAGATTTTCCCAATTGAATTGCGGAAGATTAAAGTGCTTTTTTCTGAATAAGCGATCGGCCACAATACTTTTTTTTTTTTTTTTTTGGTTTTTTTCGGATATTTTTTAATTTACCGTAGAATTCCACAATTCTAATCTGAATTTTAGGAAAATTAGTAAAATAAATTATTTTAAAGTATGTGCTGATAATTTCAAGTGCAGCCCGGCTGTACTTGCTGTATCCCACGAGCCGCCACTGCTATTATTCCAAAGTGAATATTAACAAGTACGTGAAAACGACGTTTCCGACCAAAAATGCTGTGTGATTCTGAACCATCTTCGTTCTGTCTACTACCCCTTACATGCTCGGAGAGTAAGAGTTCGAATCATCCTGCATATAGAGCCATATTCTTCAGCTTGAGAAATGAAAATTCAAAAATCATTAGTGAAGTCTGTTTTCTAAATGAAAATTTCAAACATGAAATAGATATATTTTTCACTAAGCCTTCATATTAACCAAGTTACACCAAATTCGAAATGAACTTAGGGATCTCTTATACTGACAATCCGTGACATATTAAGAGGGAGGGGGGGGGAGTGTCCTCCGAATGTGTGAAGCAGCTATTAAAGAACAGCTATTTTAAGACATTTATATTAACTTTAGTAACAATAAAGGTTTAAAATGCCAGATCGCTTCCCCGCTCCCCTCGAGACAGAAACCTACATACGCTACTGCTGAAAACTCTTTAAGTATCGAAATATTTTTCCTCGTTCACTCATCCATATACCTTTAATCAGGGGCGTAGCCAAGGGGGGGGGGTTATATTTTTTGCCATACAAAATGTATATTCTTCACTCCCTTATCACACACATGTATACATATATGCGAGTTGCAGTAGTCGTAACCCCCCCCCCCCATGAAAAATTTCTGGCTACGCCCCTGCCTTTAATACTAGGACTTGTCTGTAGCGTCATATTTTAAATAAGTTTCTGTTCTGATGTCATGTCACCACTATTTACTACTATGTTTCGCTGTAAAATAATAATTTAAGTGATCATTTTTTAGGCAAAAATGCATAACTTACCTTGAATGCCAGATTACGATTGCTAATGTAAAGTAGTTGTAGTACTAAAAACCGAACATTTGCAAAATGTGCCACTTTTCGAAAAATTTTGTTGTACAATTCCAGGATTAAGAATTTTTTCTAAATGTTTCAAAAAAAGGGCACATTTTTTCATTTATTACAGTGTGCAATGCATCTTATGGAAACTCATTCTGAAGTTTTTGTACACCCTCCAAAAACAGTATTCGAGTAAAAGATTATTTTAGACTATTCTAGATTTGAGAATAATTGACTTTTTTGAAAAACGCAAAACTTGACAGAAATATGGAAAGTCATCTTTATACATTGCCCAATTCATATTCTATGATAAATAATTTTTAATACACTGCCCGACATTGAAATGCAACACCCATAAATAGTGGTCAGAAAGTGTTGAAACTCGGCAAGCAGAGAGAGACGGCAGTGAACAATAAGTTATCTTTATTTCAAAATGATATGCATAATACAGAGGGAGAGCAGCGTCATCTTAGTAAGTTGTCGGACCACCCTGGACGGCGATACACGAAGCAACACGTCTTAGGTACTGCGTCAATGAGAGCACGGATGGCGTCCTGAGGAATGTTCTCCATTCCCTGTCAACCATTTGCCACAGTTCGTCTTCTGAACGGACTAGTGACAGGGTCTGCAAATGGCGTCCAATCACATCCCACATGTGTTCGATTGGCGACAGATCAGGAGAGTACGGTGATCAGGGAAACGTCCGTACACCTTGCAGAACACGTTGGCTGATGCGAGCAGTGTGCGGGTAAGCGTTATTATGCTGATACAGGGCATTGGGAACCGTTTGAAGGTAGGGGAGTGTTACCGGCCGCAGCACATCATCCGCATATCGTTGAGCCGCCACAGTTGAGTGCCCCAAATACGAACTAGAGATGACCAGGCGTCATACGCAATTGCTCCCCAAACCACGTTGTCGCGTGGTGGGGCGTTCTCCAATTGCTGCCGGATTGGACCTGTTTCCACGTCGACGCCACACGCGTATGCGGCGACTATCACTGGAGAAACAGAAGCGTGACTCATCTGAGAACACGAGCCTCTGCCATTCTGTCGTCCACGTCGCTCTAGCCTGGCGCCATTGCAGTCGTTGGCGTCTATGTTGTGGAGCCAATGGCAGTCTTCTTAACGGACGCCATGAATGTAGGCCATTAACAACGAATTGACGGGAAATTGTTCTGGTCGATATAGGAACAACCAAGGTGTCTTGAGCATGTCGTAGAATGGAGGTTGAAGTAGCTTGCGGAGCAGCCACCGCTTGTCGGTGGATGCTAGAGCTGAAGCAAACCGCATGTATTCGGTACTAAGATACGGATAATCACTCAGACTCGAAGTAACGAATTGTTACTTTTCGGTTGAAATCGTTACTCGTTACTCGATCCGAAGATGTTTCGGATCGAGCAGCTTCGAACTTCGAATACAGACTGCCAGGCGAGGCGTTATTTGTTACTGGGGTTACTGGATATCGGATCGCGGTTTCAATGGGGAAAATGACTTTCGAGTTTGCATTTCGGATCGACCAGCAGGGCCGTGGCTGGAGTTTTTGCGGCCCGGTGCAAGGATCAATTGTTGCGGCCCTTTCCCCTATATATATATATATATATATATATATAATATATATATATATATATATATATATATATATATATATATATATATATATACATACATACATACATACACACACACATATATATATATATACATACATATATATATATATATTACCTAGTTATGGTTGGGATTTGTCATGTTTCGTGATTCTGATATTCAAAAGGTATTAAATTTTAATTAAAATTGAGTCATCTTGAGTCTCATTGAGTTTTTTTCAAAACCATCTTCCTTAAATTTTTTTAAGAAGGCTATCGTATTTTTAATATGTATCAAAGCAGTATCAATAATCATAGCTTTGTTCTGAAATATTTTGTAGACAAAGTTGAACTGCGATAATATTTCATACCAAATACAAAGTGATACCAAAAATTTATATTCTTTTAATTCATTTGCTAAGGATAAAGCTTCACTTCGACATCTTGCTTCATTCGACGTTTCAGATATTTCAACTATTGCGTCATATATGTCACCAGTCTGAAAACGGAAAGCTCGTACGCTGTCAATTCTGCATTCCCATCGGGTTTCAGATAATGGCTTAACGGTTAAATTTTGGACATGTTTCTTAAAAATACTCCATCTGTTCGTCGATGCAGAAAATAAAATGTAAATACGTTGTAAAATACCAAAAAATGTAATTGCAGCTGTTGATGAGCGTGCCATATCACCCAATACAAGATTCCAATTGTGGCAACCACAAGGAACAAAAAGAGCTTTTTCATTTAATTCTAAAATACGAGCTTGGACACCTTTGTTTTTTCCACGCATGTCGCCCCCATTGTCATAACCCTGGCCACGACAGTCATGTATGAAAAGTTCAAGAGCAGAGAGTTTTTTTAGAAGAGCGTCACAAAGATTAGCACCTGAAGAGTCGCTTATTGAGATAAAACCTACAAATCGTTCATTTACAGAAATATTGCCGTCTTCGTCAATGTCAACATATCGCAAAATCATTGTCATTTGCTCTTGATGGCTTATATCTGGTGTACAATCCAAAATTACAGAATAATATTTAGATTCTTTAATTCTTAAGCAAATTGACTGAACAACCTTTTGGGCTATTAATTCAATAAATTGATTCTGGATTCTATTTCCCAAATATGTATCATGGATTTCTGAGTTTGTTATTCATCTCAAATGTTCAGATAATACCGGATCAAATTTAGCCATCTGTTCAACGACACCCAAAAAATTTCCGTTATTTTCACTGTACAGTTTTTCGTCCGTACCACGAAAGGGTAAGTTTCTTTGTCCCCAAAATTGCACAATAGACAAAAGTCTTTCCAAAACTGAACGCCAATGCTTTCATTTTCGATAATTTTTTCTTGCTCTGCATCTATTGTACACTTTTTGAGAAGTCGATTTTCTGGTTCAACCCATGAGTTATGGCACCTTTTATGACCAGCAGATGACTCGTGAGCAGATAATTTACTTAAAATTTTTTGCCAGTTTCTACAACCTTCAGCATTGTTAAAGCATGTTTTATTGACAGTGTTGAATAAAACAGAAAACTTAATTGGTGGTCTTTGAATATACTAGCCAGCGGCGTTCAATAATTTCACCATTCGACATTTTTCTCTGATAATAACTTGTTGAAAAATGCATTTTGTGCTTATCTAAGGGGAAATTGAAATCCAGTACATGATGTGGACCTATTTCGGCAATCATTTTTTTTCACTTGGTGGCTTAACACTGGTGGCCACTTTGCAATGCCGGTGTAATCTGAAATTTCTTCATAAAATAAATCTTGTACTGAGTTAGAATCAAATTGATCTACTATATCAGGTTTTGAAGCCACATCCAACAAATTACAAGAAGAAAGTTCCACAGTATTCCTTATCGACTCACTTTGAGGAAAAGATGCAAATGATACATCCAAAGCTGCATTTGAAGGGCTTTTATCAATACTCGGAATGTTTTGTGCTTCATTGCTTGAGGACGCACATTCAGCCACAGGTCGAAAGTGCCTCAGCAAAGACCCTCGCATTAACTTAGTCGTTTTCTCATTTTGCTCTTTACGTTTCCTCTTTGTTGCTCCCGATTCATTTCAGGAACCAATGCCAGTCTTAGGCATTGGAGACAATGATACAGTACTAGAAACACAATAAAAAGCGCTGAAAACTGAATAAAGGTTTTGAAGCCGTGACTACCAAGAAACCTTAGCAATTCATAAAACTGAAAATACTTACTTTACTATCGGTTCCAGCCGACTCTGAAAATACTAACTGCCAGAACTTTTTTTTTTTACTGTTTTGTAATTTATTTTTGCATCATTCTAAAAATTATTTATTTATTTATTTATTTATTTGTAATCAACTATTCTGTATTTCAGTTTTATTGGTTTCTCAGTTCGCTTTTCTACTTCATAAAAATAGCTTTCCTTTCCATCATGTGCCCGACGACGGTGTGTCTGCGAATCAAAGTTATTTCCCTTCTAAATTAGCTATCGGTTTAGTATATAGAATGTAAATTGTGGGTGCCTGCATGTCTTTTTATATCTGATGTTGCAGGATTGCCATACTTGTGTAATGGTGTTCCCTATGTTCTCCCAAGTGGCGCCTATGGAGCCTACTACAAGGTCACGCGGGCAATCGCTTGTAAGTGGCTCAGCTTTTTCGTGCTTTGCATCAAGTTTTGAAAATCATTTGAGTTTGCGTGCAAACTGTGATATAAAATGGAAATAATTTAATGTTCCTTATGCGGCCCGGTACGATTTGATCCACGGACCGATACCGGTCCGCGGCTCCAGGGGTTGGGGACCACTGTATTAGCATGTGCAATCGACTCTTTTTTTTTTTTTTCTCTCTCTTCATTGAGTTTTTTTTTTTCCAGACCGAAATTTTTTACAGCCTTCGATTTTTTGCGGCCCTCGATTATTTGCGGCCCGGTGCGGTTGCACCCTTCGCACCCCCCAAAGCACGGCACTGTCGACCAGGTTCGAACTTCGAACGGGAGAAAATGAATTTCGGTATTTGAGTAATAGTATGTTCCTTTCCGTTACTAGATACCGGAAGTATTATGGATTCTCGCTGTTGGGAGGGAAAAATCAGTTTCGGTATTTGAGGAGTAGTATGTTCTGGTTGCAATTCGTTTGTGCCGCGCCGAATGGAATCGTTTTGATGAGGTTTGGAAGAATCCGTATGTTTCGTTACAGTTATGGAGATGGAATAGTATCTGCCGCTCTATTGATATGGGTCGTACAATGGGGGGATACGATCCGGTGTATAGTATGTTATTATGCGCAGTTGAACTCTTTTTTTGCGGGGGGGGGGAGGGGGGGGTTCTTATAATTGTAGAGGAGCAATACATATAAGAGAAGCACGTTAGTAAGGGGTGCTAATTTCGGGCTTTCTAACATTTTAGTACTAAATAGTGGTGCAATCAGAATTCTTTCTTTCAGGGTGGTTCCGAAGCAGGATTGCGAACTTAACTTTTTCTTTTTTTTTTTCATATTCTCATTTAATTTTGTAGTGTGATTATTTTATTATTTTTACTATTCTTATAAATTTGTAAAACTATTTTGCTATGCTTACGTCTTTTATTTCATATTCACATTGTAAATATTTCGAAACATTGCCACTGATTTTTGGTAAACTGATTTGTTTTACAATCTTTATGGGTATTTCCAAATATTTTATGTCAATCTCTTAAATATTTATTTTTATTGTTCCTCTTTTCAGTATAATCTAGCAAATAATACGCTCATAGATGGCTGCACTAGCAGTATCAAACTACTACTGGCAAATTCATAGTAAATTTTATAATTCTAGTGGTTGATGTTATGTATTTCATCTACACATTCAGTTTTATACTTTTTGAAATGTTAAATAAATTTTCTGTTTCTTCTAATGTCTGATTTTAATGTACTTTGTATTGGTACTATTAGAATACATATCTGTAATCCCTTAGATTCCTTGGTATTCGGATGCGTATGATCCTATTCTATTAGTAGTAACGAAAGTAACGAGTAACGAATACTTAGTAACGAATAGTGAACATCTAAGTAACAAATACATACGGATACTCATTTTGTCGTTACTTTTACAGCACTAGTGGATGCGTTGATCCACGCATGCTGACGTCACTCTGGCTGCACCGGCACCCTTTAAACATGCCACATTTCCTTGTTCCAACCATCTTCGCCACAGCCGGTGTACAGTGGACACATCCAGGTGTGTGTCTGCCGAAATATGCCGAATGGACCAACCTGCCCTTCTCAGTCCAATCAACCTGCCCCTAATCGGTCAAAATCATCGGTCTGCTGGAACTGCCTCCGTTGAAAGCGACCTGGCATTCTCTGGTTACACGTGTCCTCTAAGAGAAGAATAAAATTTCTACGACAATTTCTCTAGCAGCAATACTTTCACAAAAATTGTCCGTCCTACCGGTTCCTTCTCGTATATCTTTTCCCACGTGCACTGGCGAGCTGCCAATTTTACATCATTAGCATAACTCGGCAAGGTGCATTTCCCCCCAAATTTGCATAATTTCTGACCACTTCTTGATGTTGCATTTTCAATGTCAAGCAGTGTATACGAAACCAACGTAGGGAATTTATCTGTTAGTCGAATACTTTATTTGGAGTGTGTAAGTCCAAAGTTTATTTTAATTTGTGTATTAGAAATGGGCAGAAGTGTCAACAAACAACATGCGCAAGATCTGTGCGCGCGTTTGAGTGGAAGAAGTTTTACATCTGATTGGTTGAAGGCCCGACGTTTTGCCACTCAGAGCTCTGCGATGTTTACGATTGACGTCAGCTGCCCATTCCTAATAGCGACCGTGAGTCAGGTTTTGTTTCTTTGAACTCCTCCCTTAAATATACAGTAACTATATTCGAGATACCTGCCCGTTACCAGAAAATATGGTACTTACGTATTATCCCAGCGGCCCGCCAAGACCACGGATTTTTCGCCAAGATAAATGCCGGGCACTTGAAATTGTTTATGGTTTGGAATACGAATCGCAACAGTTTGCCAGCACATTTGACGAAAAAATAGTCTCACGAGAATGATCGCCGCAATAATACGCAAGTACAGAAAATATTTCCGAAAGGAGGGACGACCTGCATGATTGGCAGAAGGCTCTTTTAAATGTGCTAAGGAACATTCACATATTAGTATGGTGAAATCTTATTTCAAATGACTACTTTTCCTAGTTTAAGTTCTAACCCCTGTAAAAATATTTAGGCTATAGACCATGCCAAGATCTCTTCATGAAAAGTATGTGATGCGAGGCCCTCTGAAGCGCGAGGCCGGCCTATCCCCGCCTCTGGTTGCGTCTGCGCAATCGGTGGGTTCGGGCTCGTCGTCTTTTCTATAATGGGAGAAATCAGACGAAACCTGACTTTAGCCCATCGTTTACACTCAGCCCTCTTTTCACGGCAGCGAGCGGGAGAATGGCAGTAACGAGTGTAAACTCCTCCTGCTCATGCCACGACCTTTCTTGCTGACCTCTCTGTCCGGTGCTATCCCCCTTCAAGGGATTTTTAAAGGGGGAGGAGGAGGGAAGTGCAGTAGAAAACTACTTACAGGAGAAGGCGAGTACAGCTGAATGTATAAACGCTCGCTGCTTTTGGAGTTGACGCAGAAGTATTTCCTGGAAAAAAAGCTGCAGCGAGAGAAGAAGTGGAAAGGGCTGAATGTAAATGGGGCATAATATTGAAAATTTATAGAAAAAACAATCTGGAGTGACTCCCCTCGACTTTCCGAACACTTACGATTAAGATCATTACCAAGCATTTAAATAAACGCAAGCGCACTTTCAAGAATTTCTCTCCATATGCCATATTGTAAAAGAAATCTTTGTCGTAGCCCTGTAGAAAAACTATAAGTCCTATGCACATCAAAATCAATACCGGTCTTTCAAATCAAAATCAATAACTTTTGAGTTCGAAATGGCGCGTCAATGCGGTAATTACCTTGTTTACCGTTTCGGGCCTCCCCAGGAGATTGGAATAGACTGTGGTTCACATTGTGAACACTGTTTGGTCTACACAATTTGACAAAGTGAAATTAAGTTTATACTACTATTTGCTTTGATGTAGCAGAATGCTGTTTCTAAAATTATACTGAAATCATACGGCGCATGAACACCCATGACTGAAATGTATGTCGTTCGTAATTTTGCAAATTTGTCCACTTAAGGATAGAGGGTAAATTATAAATATCTCTACTTCAGGATTCTCAAAATCACGCCTTGAGGTTATCGCTAATATAAAATATGATACATAACTCATAAAATTTCTCTTGAAATATTTAGTTTTTATTTTAGCTTGATTTATTAGGTACGAAACGGTGGCCGCAAATATGACTAACAATTCAAAATATTTTTTGAATAATTATTAACTTGTGCTTTAGATCAAATTCAGAGCAAGATAAACAATGTTTTTTTTTCTTCTGAATTTTTATTTCTGTTTACACTTAAATACTTGGTTTTACCAATCTTTTTTTATATGGTCTAACATATATTTCAACATAGAAAAGGTTGCTTGCACTTATTTATTCTGCGGAATCTAGTTTTATTTTTAAAGATATAATTTTTGTAATTTTTTAAATTTTTTAAAAAAGAAGAAAAAGAAAATAATCAAGGCTTAGCTAGAGCTGTTCATAGAGGTATGAAATTGTTAAAAAACCGGGAAATAGTTTAGAAACAGACTATGAATAGCGTTTTTTGGAACCTCTGATGATTTCAAACAACACAATTTCAATTACTCATTTGTTTTGTCTTTCCCTCCGGCCGCCCCTCTGATCAAACAGATTAATCAGTATAAAAATTATATTAATTAATTTTAAATAAAATTTAAAATGTATTTGTGTCAATTACTGAATTACACTGTTTTCTTATACGGGGGGCGGGGGGGGAATTCACTAAAGAATAATAATAATAAAAAAAAGACCATAAAGCCTTTTTAAGAATGCTTAGCTTATACTGTAGTTCCATAGGGGCGCAACTGTTTGCTTTTGCACGAAGTGTTTCTAAAGCTAAATCCGGCCCTGCATGTCTGGATAGCATCATTTCCATGCAAGATGGAGCTCCTCCGCACATCGCAAAGCCAGTCATGCAACTGCTCAAGAGGTATTTCGGAAATAATCGACTTATCAGCCGTCATTGTCCAACACCCTGGCCTCCAAGATCACCATACCTCAATCCTTCTGACTTCTTGCTATGGGGTTATCTTAAAAATGTTGTGTACAGTGGCCCGATTGCAAATTTAGCTGAATTGAAGACACGGATTACTCAACACTTTAGCAACGTCACCCCTGAGACACCCCAATCTGTTCTGGAACATGCTGTTTATCGCTTTCGCAGCTTGTGGCGGAGAATGGTGGAAGGCATATTGAACCTGTCTGCCGTACGTCTAGCGATAATTAAGAGGCGTTTTCATTGTTGTTTTTTATGCGGTTTTTTGACTAAGGACAATTAAAAACCAGGGACTGATTTACGGCAGGGCATTTGGGGCACGTGCCCTGGGACCCCAAAACTTCCTTTTATGTAATCATAATAGCTACTAAAATTATCTCTGAAGAGAAAAATTTCTGATTACTTCATTTCATCACAAATATTCAAAATTTTTAATTTAATGTACCTTGTAACGCTAAAAATTATGCATTCGATTCGATATTCGCAAATTCGTTCGGACACCTCTGCTCCTCCTTTTATCTTTTCAAAGGTGTGTACCGGCTGTAAATACCCATAAAAACATTTCAAAATCGAAAATTTCATATAAGTGGTATCTGTCGTGACATTTTACTGATTTGTAAATGTTTACGTATGGTTAACTTAGGAATGGTAATTGGTTTTAGTTTAATTAAGTAATATTCTGCGGAAAATTTTGTTTAGGTGCCCCCAAAAGTATCTGTGCCCTGGGCCCCCAAGTGTGTAGATCGGACCCTGTTAAAAATCGAATCATTATGTTCTTTTTCGCGGTTTTTGGCCCAAGGACAATTAAAAACCGAATCATTATGTGCTTTTTATGCGTTTTTTTGCCCAAGGACAATTAAAAACCGAATTCATTATGTGCTTTTTATGCGGTTTTTGGCCCAAGGACAATTAAAAACCAATTTTTCCCATCCAATGTGGTACGACCTTGCCGTGGTGGATGGGCTTTCAGCTAACAGTGGCAGAACTGTTGACATTGGCGGTTTTACGGGGGGGGGGTAATGGGGGTAATTACCCCTCCCAGGATTTTGAAAACGAAAGTGAAAAATAATTCTGCATGAGGAATTCACTGGGGTGAAATAAACAAATAACACTATCTACTGGCGAAACATAACTGTTCAAATATAACAATAATTTTAATCGATGGGGGGTGGGGGGTGGGGAGATGCAAGGTTATTATTTTCGGTATTTGGATACTTCATTAATTATATGATTAATTAAACATTTATTTAACATTGATGATTAATTAAACATTTTATCTCTATATATAAAGGAAGATGTCCTGACTGACTGACTGACGATCATCACCCAGCCAAATCTACTGGAGGTACAGATATGAAATTTTAGGAGCTTATAGCTTTTGTACCCAAGGCGTCCTTTAAGAAGCGATTTTTAAAAATTCGAACCCAGGCGGAGACGGCGGCCCAAAACGTTCTTTTCACGTTTCCCTTCATATCTTAGGGTTAAAAGGAGATAGCCGTACAATTCTTGCTTTAAAATGTAACAACACAGATACCTTAAAGTTGTTTTCAGGGTTTTTTTAGAATTCGCACCCAAATGGGCGTAAGGGGCCGAAACCTTCTTTAACATTCTTTTCACGTTTCCCTTCATATCTCAGAGGAAAAAAGAGACAACTGTAAAATTCTTGCTTTGAAATGTAACTAACACAGATACCTAAAAGTTGTTTTCAGAGCTTTTTAGAATTCGCATCCAAAAGGGTATAAGGTGCCAAAACGTTCTTTGACGTTCTTTTCACATTTCCCTTCATATATCAGAAAAGGAAGAGATAGCCGAAAATTCTTGCTATAAAATGTAACTAACACAAATACCTAAAAGTCATTTTTATGGTATTCACACCCAAACGAGGGTAAGGGGCTGAAACATTCTTTTCACATTTCCCTTCATATCTCACAGGAAAAAAGAGATGGCCGTAAAATTCTTGTTTTAAAATGCAACTAACAGCAACACCCAAAAATTATTCTTAGGGTTTTTTAAAATTCATACCCAAACAGGGGTAAGGGTCAAAACATTCTTTTCACATTTCTCTTGATATATCAGAGGACAAAAAAAGAGATAGCCTTAAAATTCTTTCTTAAAGGTATAGGAAATGCAAATGCTTAAAATTCGTTTTCTGGGTTCTTTAAAATGTGCATGAAAAGGAGGATAAGGGTCCACAGAGCACACTATGTCCAAATCAGGTGTAACAGATATCCAAACTGATGTATAACATCCAGGACATTTAAAGGATATTTATATGCGGAGAAAAATATATATCTATAGGACATCTAAATCGCTACCTCTAAATATCCTTAGAGGGCTTATAGATATCTAATAGTCAACCGAAACAAGATATCTATTGGAAATGTATGTATGACATCCATAAGAAATCCATCAGTAGACATCTTATGTAGCTAAATGAAAGAGATGTCCCATAGATATTTAATTTGCCATCCAAAGCTACAAATCTATTGGATGTGCGTGTATAACATCCATAAGAGATGCATTTCTAGAATCTTATTTACGTAGAAGATTGGATGGCTACTGAAAAAAATATACGCAGTTTGAAAGGATTTTCAGAAAAATCGCAAAATCTAGTAAGAAATTTTTTAAAATCCGATGCCTATAGCTTGAATTGAGTGATTATCTATCATGTCACCAAATATCATTTAGTCGTTATTCCGTGATGTGCAAAAAAAAATTGCGCAATTTGAAAGAATTTTCAGAAAATCTCAAAATCTATTGAAATTTTAAAAATTCGACGCCTATAGTTTAAGTTGAGTGACCACCTATCATGTCACCAAATTTTATTTCATTCGCTTAAGTCAGTTTTACGTGATGTGCAGACAAACTTCTTTTTCTTACGGTTGTACCGGTGTCCCAAATACTTAAAACGGGTAGAAATCGCAAAATTTTGTGATACCAAGTAGTGTACCGCAAATTCTAATTTTATTTATTTAGATACATAAAAGTTTTTTCATTCCGAAATTGAAGCAACAATCACTTCAATCTTTAGTCTTCTCACACTGAGTCGAGTCTGTCTGGTGGTTAGAACGCTCGCCTCTCACGCCTTGGGTTCATGGTTCGATACCAGCCGAAGAAAGTAGGTTTCAGTTTAAAAGAAACTTGAAGTTCTTATGTATGATAATAGACAATAGATGGCAGCACCAAGATTCACAGAATGGAGGAAGAATATTTGGGTAAAAAAATCCTAGTTATGACGTCACAATTCACTCTCCCCCCCGGGAAATCTTTGATATTTTGGACGTCCAATTAATATCTATGCTACTTGGATATAGATCTCTTACAGACATTCTGGATATTATAGATATTGTCTAGTCGTTAGAGAGATCACACCCCAAATCTCTTATAGAGGTCCATTTTATGTTATCTGGAGGATCTTGGACTTCTAATAGATATATCCAATTCTGATTCTTTATAGATAACCAATGGATATATTTGTGTTGTATGGGAAACCAAAGCATTATTTTCGAATTTGCCATCATATCTCAAAGGGAAATAGAGATAGTCATAAAATTCTTGCTTTAGAATGTAACGAAGAAGAATGCCTAAAAATAAGTTTGAGGGTGTTTCAAAATTCGTACCCAAGTGGGTGTAAGGGGCCAAAACGTTCTTTTCACATTTCCCTTCATATGTTAGAGGAAGGAGAGATAGCCTAAAATTCTTGCTTAAAAATATAGTGAACGCAAATGCTTAAAATCATTTCCAGGTTTTTTTTAGAATTCGCATCATAACGGAGATAAGGGGGTCAAAATGTTGTTTCCAAAGTTTCCATCATATCTCAAAGGGAAAAAGAGATAGCCAAAAAGTTCTTGCTTTAAAATGTAGCTAACACGAATACATAACAGTCATTTTCAGAATTCATTAGAGTTCGCGTTCAAACAGTAGTTATTTTCATATTTGTTTTCATATACAGGAGAAAAGTGAATTCAGAAAAAAAAAACTTGCATTGGAATGCAACGAACACAAAGTCCTAAAAATCTTTTTCAATTTTTTAAATCGACCATTATAAAGGGTAGTTGACAAAAAAGGTGTTTTTCACGTAATATTTAGCTCTTCAGTGCTGTTAATTTTAGGACAAAGATTTTTGTCTACCTGGCGAAAGGGCAAATCATGTTTCAAGGTTTGAATGATTAAATGTAAAAAATACCCAAGGTCTATTTTTGATGGCTTATCGCCAAAATTGGTAAAGAAATAAGTTCCCGAAGCGATATCTTCCATCTTTGTCGAGTGCCCCACCCGTGGCCAAGCGTATAACGCGCTGAGAGACGGAAGGTGCCTGGTTCAAAACCAGGTCGCGTCTGTCGATCTAACAGTTCGGAATTTTCCGTGGTTTCCTCCGGAACTTAGCGTAAATACAGATTAGGATCCCTTAGAAAGACCCCCCACGAAGGGCACCCTGTTCCTTGGCTTAGAGCCCGCGTGTTGCTAATTGGCAGTAATTCCAAAACACAACCATCTTTCTCGAGAAACTGCCTAACCCTACTGTTTATTTAATTGGAATATTGGTGTCTCTATTCGAGTAAATAAAGGTGAAGTATAGTTAGAATATGACTGGCGGGGATTGGGCGATTTTAACATAGATTTCAATTTTGGAGAACTAGAAGACAAATGCACGGGGAATATGATACACATTCCAAACAGTATTTTAAAAAATCAAGTATAGTTGAACTATGCCTGAAGAATAAAACATTTTTTTGGAGGCGATTAAATATATAAACAAAATTTTTTTGATATCTGTTTACTTATTTTCATTTGTATTCGTTTGTTTTGACAATATCCATTCCTTGCGAAGAACGGGTGCTTCAGCTAGTTCATATATATGAAAGTGTAGTTTGCAGTCAGAAGGGTCCCCTTTCCTCTGTGCGCCCCCTGGTAGTCAGCCCTTCTCTGAGGCACTGAGTTTATTTAAAATTATAAAATATCATTACCCCTCCCAGACTGCAACTCTAGAACCGCCCTTGACTGTTAACTGACTTGGAACTCATTTCTTCCGTTATACGACCCAAACACACATGCACATTGAACACTACAGATGGTTTACTGTGCAACTCATGCCAAAGACGTCGTATTTCGATTCAAAATGTCACTTGTAGCCGCATCCACTTTAGTTATTCCGCTTACAACGCCATATATTGATACATTTTGGAACTTTTTTTTTTGTTATGCCAAATCGTTTCCCCCTTCTACCAGTATATTCAGTTCAAATTTGAAGTCATTCTGACCAGTGTTTCTTTTTTTTTTTTGCGGTCTTTTGAAAGTGGGACTTTAATTATAGGACACCCTGTATATATAGGGAAATTGAAAAAAAAAAAAAAAAAGAGAGATGCACAGTTAAATGTTACTAGTTCTATATACAAAATTTGAAGATTCTACGTTTAAAAGTTTTAGAGTTATGCGAAATTATTTTTGGTTCCAAATTTCGTGATATTTCGGTAAAACTCGCGAAGGCTGACGAAAAATGGCGAGGTTTTGGCCATGGACCAAATGACTGACTATCGTCAAATTTGGCGATATTTTGGCAAAATTCGCCAAGGGCGATGACAAATGGCGAGATTTTGAACATGGGCCAAACAATGACTGCCTACAGATGTAATATATTGAAGATGTCCATAGACATAACGTCTTAACTTTCTTCTAGGTCGTCCTGTAAATAAACTCTCCAGTAGATTGGAACCAAAAATCGAGATGCACTACTAGATGTTACAACAATCTTATATATGAAATTTCAACATTCTGCGACTAATAGTTTTTGAGATATGAGGGTTAAATACATACACACGTACACCAAAAGTCGCCAAGTTTGACGACTTTTGGCGTAATTCTTGAGGGAGGCACGTGACCGTTATCCGACCACTACGTAAGTGTATGATAGGACGGTATTGGGTAAATGGATGAATGCCTCTAAAACTGCCTTTGACCGTAATGTGTTGAAAATCTTTTGAGTGTTCCTGTAGCAGAACTATAAATTATGAAGACACTTTCTTCGTTGGAGAAATTCATCTTGTAACCCTTAACAACATGTATCACTTCTGAGTCGTTTGAAATAGCCTGATACTTCTAAACGCGCTAATGAATTTGTGCCCATAGATCGTAATGTATTTAGAATCTTTTGGGAGGTCCTGTAGATAAATTATCCAGTTGATTGGGACCAAAACTGTATTAACATCAAGTGCCGTCCACCTCAGGTTTAAAAAAAATATATTTGAACTGGAGTGGGTGAATAAAAAAGTATTTTATTAACGATTGAAAATTTGAACAAGATATACACTGCGTGACATTGAAAATGCAACACCAAGAAGAAGTGGTTTGAAAATTAAGCAAATTTCAGGGTAAATGCAAATTGCAGCGTTATGCTAATGATGTAAAATTGGCAGTTCCCCAGCGCACGTGGAAAAAGATATACGGGAAGGAACCGGTAGAACAGACAATTTTTGGGAAAGTATTGCTGCTAGAGAAATTGTTGTAGAAATTTTATTCTTGTCTCAGAGGCATGGCTTGCGCTAGACTTCAAAATCTGCGAGTCATGTTGACTCGCAGTCAGTAAAAGTGAGAGTCAATTTTTGAAAACTGCGAGTCAAAGTCAAAAACTAGTTTGTTTCTTTTAATCTAAGAAAGAGAAAATAAAAACGTTCCTTTTTTCGCATGTAATTAATAATTTTCAACTACATATCTATTTCTCTACAATGCACGATTAATATAAACTAGATTACAGACATGAGTAGCATAACTGTCCGGCTGAAATTTTGCGAGTCAAATTTGACTCGCAGTTTCAAAAAGTGAGAGTCAATTTTTAAAAAAAATATTGATTTACGCGTAAAATGCGAGTGCGCGCGAGCCCTGCTCAGAGGACACGTGTAATCAGAGAATGCCAGGCCGCCGTCAAGGGAGGCAGTTCCAGCAGACCGACGATTTTACAAGGGGCATGGTAATCGGACTGAGAAGAGCAGGCTGGTCCATTCGCCAAGATTGCTAGTGGCCTGCACTCATGGCGTCGGTTAAGAAGACTGCCATTGGCTCCACAATATAGACGCCAACGGCAGGGCCGGCCCAAGGGGGGGTACGAATGTAGGCGATCGCCTAAGGCCCCGCTCCTGGGCCATTTTTTTGCTATCTCATAAGACATGATAGAGAAGAGGCCCCGCTCTTGCGCTTCGCCTGGGGCCCCGCACTCCCCTCGGGCCGGCTCTGCTGCAATGGTGCCAGGCTAGAGCGACGTGAACGAGAGAATGGCACAGGGTCGTGTTCTCAGATGAGTCACGCTTCTGTTTCTCCAGTGATAGTCGCCGCGTGCGAGTGTGGCGTCGACGTGGAAATAGGTCAAATCCGGCAGCAATTGTAGAACGCCTCACCGTGCGAAAACGTGGCATCATGGTTTGGGGAACAATTGCGTATGACTCCAGGTCACCTCTAGTTCGTATTCGGGGCACAATGACTGCTCAACAATATGTGGATGCTGTGCTGCGGCCAGTAACACTCCCCTACCTTCAAACGGTCCCCAACGCCCAATATCAGCAGGATAACGCTCGACCGCACACTGCTCGCATCAACCAACGTGTTCTGCAAGGTGTACAGACGCTTCCCTGATCTGTCACCTACAATCGAACACATTTGGGATGTGATTGGACGCCATTTGCAGACCCTGCCACTAGCCCGTTCAGAAGACGAACTGTGGCGAATGGTTGACAGGGAATGGAGAAACATTCCTCAGGATGCCATCCGTACTCTCATTGACTCACGCGTACTACTTTACGCGTAACTTCGTGTTGCTTCGTGTTGCTTAGTTCTCTTGCGCTAGACGTGTTGCTTCGTGTATCGCCGTCCACGGTGGTCCGACAACCTACTAAGATGACGCTGCTCTCCCTCTGTATTATCCATATCATTTTGAAATAAAGATCACTTATTGTTCACTGCTGTCTCTCTCTGCTTGCCGAGTTTCAACACTTTCTGGCCACTTTTTATGGGTGTTGCATTTTCAGTGTCGGGCAGTGTATATAGGGAGAGAGTGAAGGAATTGAAAAATAGGGTTGGACGCGAGACGGAAAATAGCCGTCTCGCAAAACAGCTTAAAAGCTTTCTCTCGTCTCTCAAAATCCCTATATCATAACATTAATGTCTCGTCTAGCAAAAAATCTGTAAATCTCTGTCTTGTCTCGCAAATATTTGTCTCGACTCCATCCCTAAATTAAAAAATAAATAAGTTGTAAAAACCAATACTTGGCAAATTTATCGACATCTCCCCCCCCCCCCCCTCCCACACACACACACACTAAAAATAGTCTTAGCAATGTCTTTGATGACAGTTGGATTTTATGGGAGAGAGTTTATCGATCTCTATGGCTTTTTTAGGCCTTTATCTCAATAGTTCCCATGTATAAGATCATCTTTATTTCATAGTTTGGCAACACAGTACTTGGACAAACACACATCCTCCTCAAATCAGACCTGTCAGGCTCCACGATGACAGTTTGTGCTAGCATACAGAAAATAAATTTAAACAACCAGGGGATGAGTGGGAATCGAACACACGATCGTACTCGTACTCCTAAGCAATTAGCGAAGAAGAGGACCACTGAACTCTATGAACATAACGAGTGCAGTTTTAACCCTTTATAAGGCCAGTTTATATGTAGAGAGTTGAAAATACTCGGTGTTTTTCTGGCTCATTTTTTAGGATTGTGTGTGTGATTGATATATTTTCCCCTCTACTTTAATATCCTACGTGAAAATTGGAGAAACAAGCATTAAACAAATTAATTCTGCAGGATAATGCATTAATTATTCACAAAATCAAAGTCGGAAAGCTACTTGCTGCTTGTACACGGAATTAAACGCAAAAATACATAGCGAAAAGCGACTATTCTTGGGCTCGCCCCACCATTGGCAGAGCGCATTTGCTGGGAGACGGAAGGAAGGTGCCAGGTTCAAACCCCGGTCCCGTCCGTCGACCTAGTCGTTCGGAGTTTTCCGTGGTTTTCTCCGAAACTTCTCGTAAATACGGGTTAGGACACCTTAGAAAGGCCCCCACGAAGGGCAACCCCCGCCCCACCTATCCCGGCCTAGATCTTTCGCGGAGATAATCGGCCGTAATTGTACATTTCTATTTCTATTTCCTTGAGCTCATTTTTCAAATAATTATGTAGAACAATACGGAGAAGGCGTAAAAGACTACAAAATTCTGAAAATCCACCCATTCCCAAATTCTTAAGGATTTTCGGCAATTTTCAGCTGCAGGGAGCTAATCTGATATCCGATGATAAGATTATTTTTTTTTACGAGTTCATCGCATTAAATGTCAACTTAGATTAATAATCTCCGACGCAAAAATTACCTATCGAGCAAAATATTTTCGCAGGTTTTATGATTTCCTTTAGCCTGGAATAGCTCTTTGAGATTACTTCAATGGTTTTTCATAAATCAAGGACGATAAATGTAGATTGAGGATATTAATTTTCAGAATAACTATATTAAAAGAATCAAACTAAAAAAGAATTTACCAAATAAAAATAAATATTGCAAATATATTTATTGTGTAATCTGAACAACAAAGAATTATAAATAACGTAACAAAGATTTAAAAGAAAAACGTAAATACATTTTCTTTAAGGGTTAAAAAAAAAGCATTATCTATAGCACTTCTCCTAAATGTTTATTTTGGTACATTTCATGCTTTATTTACCAAGGAATCTCTTTTGCCAAAGCAGATTTGTTAGTGTCGTTACTTGTGCTGTCTGACAACCG
This sequence comes from Cheiracanthium punctorium, assembly GCA_038373885.1. Taxonomy (NCBI): domain Eukaryota; kingdom Metazoa; phylum Arthropoda; class Arachnida; order Araneae; family Cheiracanthiidae; genus Cheiracanthium; species Cheiracanthium punctorium. Next base: position 512,342 of record JAWZYV010015304.1, read on the forward strand.
CATACCGTGCCAGGGGGGGGCGCCTTCCAATTTTAGGGTACCAGTGAGAGGAAATCCCACTTAGCCGTGGTCCCCTAATTTTGAACCAATTCCAGAGAAGGGACCAACCCCCTGAAATCGGTACCTCCAGAGGTATCGTTTAACAACTTGGAGGACATTGGAGCCACGACAGATTTTATGTGCCCTAGCTCCCATTAGCGTACACAGTCCCACAGCAGTCGAGCCGAGAGGGAGTTGACCCTCTCAAGCACTGGCCAAGCCGAATGCTGCTTCCCTTGCCGTGTTCTTATGAGAGCGGAGTTTAGCGCCCAGATCATTGCGGGGCCCAAAGTAGACCAAAGTAGCTTTCGCACGTCAAAAAAATATTTTTGAGACTCCTTTTTTTTTTCCAGTTACGTTTATGATTATTTCTACAAAACAGTGGAATAAAGGAAGAAGTGAGCGGGGGGGGGTATAAACCTCCCCATTAGTGTAACTAGGTAGGCTTTTTGAATACTCGTTGTCTGGGATTCAGCCTCTTAAGAGGGCACCATCTCCTATTTTGCTAACAAAAAATCTATTTTTTTTAGAGAGGAATAGACCTTCTAGGGTGGCCTTACGCAGGGACGGATTGGAGCTGTGAAACTACCCGAGCGTTTCAATCAAATTGGCCTACTGGGAGATACTGCTGAAGTGTGCACGCACAAAATTCTATCGTCACCACGTAGCTGTCATTCTAACGGTATGGGAGGTTTATACCAGATATTGTGTGAATACGAGTTAGAACTTTAGAACCTCTTAAAAAAATCCTCCGCCTGAGACATCTCCCCTTTAAGCAGATAGTCCATGTGTGGCCTTGCCGTAACCCTATAAGCCAAACCAAACCAACTTACCTTTATGTAGGACGAAAACTGAACAGAAAATACCGGATATCTGTCTGGTCTAAGCCCTCCTGAGACTCCTGGTCATCGGGTGTTTGCCCGACCGTCCGGTACCCAGGTCTAGTTCGGCCCTTTTTTACCTCTTATCCTCCTACAGAGACGGCCCGAGGGGCGTGCGGGGCCCCAGGCGAAGCGCAAGAGCGGGGCCTCTTCTCTATCATGTCTTATGAGATAGCAATAAATTGGCCCAGGAGCGGGGCCTCTGTAAGCGCGGGGCCTTAGCCGATCGCCTACATTCGCACCCCCCTTGGGTCGGCCCTGCCTCCTAGTTCCCGCTCAGTTAGACCAATGGGGACCCCTTGTATAGTTTTTCAAAAATTTCTAATTTCCATGGAATTTTCATGTTTCGCTACATTTGTTTACACTTCTTGAAATTCTTATTCGGAACAAAAAAAAAAAAAAAAATGAAATGAAATGAAAAGAATGAAATAAATGCAGATTGAGTGCGCGCATATGCAGTCCTCTCAATTGGTCCTCTTTTTTTAAAAATTCCTACCTTCATCAAAGTTTTATTTATATAGCCTAGTATTTTAATGGTTTGATAGACGAAACCTTAACATCTAAAAGAACATTGAACAACTGTTGAAGAGGCAGAACATTTTACGCTATTATTTATAGAGGTAGGAATTTTAAAAAACTAGGACCAACTGAGAGGCCTGCATATGCATAGAGCCCGACTAATCCAACGTCAGGCCCAGGGCAAACGTCTCTCTTGGAGGCCCCTTTCATGCTGATATAAGCAAATGTATCTACACGTTCATAGTGTTATTCTTGATTTGGGGCCCTTTATACTGTGGGACCGGGAGCAGCTGCCCCGTCTGCCTTTACCTTAGTCAGGCTCTGCGTACAGGGGCAGCCCTAGGGTACGTGGCGCCCTCCTGCAAACGTAAAAAGGCGCCCCCTTTTATATATTTTTTTCAAGTTTATGAGTTTGAAATTGCAGCCGGATGCGATGCTTGCCTTGCTTACAGTGTCGGGCCTCCCCTGTCTGCGTATATGATACAAGAAGGCACATGCAATCAGAAAGTCTTAATCATCCATCTAAAGCTCCGTGAGAACCTTACTATTCAAGGCAATTTAAACGTACGAAAAAATCAGTGATCGCAAAAACATTTTCTGGAGCATTTTGCCTAAGGCCGTACCCAGGGGGGTGGACCAGGGGGTCCGGAACCCCCCTCCAAAAATTTAGACTTTTGTTAACAAGATAATAATGATGAAGTCTTTGTGTAAAAAATTCTGCTTTTTTCACCATTTGGACCCCCTCCGAAATTTTTGGACCCTCCCCGAAATTTTTTTCTGTGTAATGGTCCTGTTTTTGTCCCCTTTTAGGAACGAGATAATTTATTAATACAGAATTGTTTGGAAAGTATGTGTAGTGTAACTGGGGGGATTTCGGGTAGTCGAGCCCCCTCTCTTGTGAAGCAGGCCCCGTGGCTGCAGCCCCTATTACTCAAGGCCGTAACCAGGGAAATTGAAATCATAAGGGTTTGATCCTCTCCCCCTTTCCAAAAATTCAGTCAAAGCATTAGTAGTTTTTTATTTGCGTTAATTCTGGACTGGAGATCAATTATGGGTGACAAGATTTTACCTCTACATATTCCCCCGAAGAACTGCATATCCATATCCGCCCATTTTTTTTCTGGCTACGTCCTTGCTGTTTCCGTATCTTAAATCCAGCCCTGTGTATAAATATGTATGTTTGAGCTTTTGGAGAGGGGTGGGGAGGGGGAGGAAGGAGAGACTGAAACCCCTTAAGCCGACCCCTGCCTCTATGTACCCTCTTCGGCCCCTAAGTGTAATTTTAGGATATTTTGTTCTGGAACCGATTTGAAAAAAACTTGATAAGACAGCAATTGTTTTAATCTTCTTTGGGGAATTTTTTAAATAACACTGGACTTTGTATAAAGAACAATCAAATATTGATATAATGTTTTTTTCAGACTGAATATGTTATATGCTAATTTTTATAAAAATAAGTACGATAAAAACTGAGACTACTGCAACTCACACATACGCATACATGTGTGTGATAGGGGAGTGAAGAATATACATTTTGTATGGCAAAAAATTCCTCATGGGGGGGGGTTGGTTATGACCCCCCTACCCCCCCCCCTTGGCTACGCCCCTGCCTCTACATATTTCCCCGAAGCGCTGCATATTCATATTTCCCTACTTTTTTTTTCTGGCTACGGCCTTGCTGTTACCGTACCTTAAATCCAGCCCTGCCCCTGTGTTAAAATATGTATGTTTGAGCTTTCGGGGGGGGGGGGGGACTGAAACCCCATAAGCCGGCCCCTGCCTACGCCCCTAGTGTAATTTTAAGACATTTTGTTCTGGTACCAATTTGTACATTTTCACGAGGCAGCAATTTTGTTTTAATCTTCTTAGGGGAATTTTTTAAAAAACACCGGACTTCGTATAAAAAACAATCAAATATTGATATAATATTTTCTGCAGACTGCATATGTTATGCTCATTTTTATAAAAATAAAATAAGTACGATAAAAACATAGTGAGTTTTTTTCCCTCTAATCTTTTATTAAAATAAATTCCGTTCCTGCGGCTTCAGAATATTTGATATCCATCATTTGTGGCTCTTAGACCTTGCAAGTTTGGCCAATCGTGACATATACTCACAGATAATACCCTGACATCAGGGGCGTAGCCAAGGGGGGGGGTTAGGGGGGTCATAACCCCCCCCCCATGAGAAATTTTTGCCATACAAAATGTATATTCTTCACTACATTATCACACATACGTATACATATATACGAGTTGTAGTAGTCGTAACCCCCCCCCCCCATGAAAAATTTCTGGCTACGTCCCTGCCTGACATGTGCTACGCTGCATTCCAATCAGAGTAATCAGACAACCCCTCCCTCCCCCCCCAAAAAAAAAAAAAAAAGATATTCGATTTCAGTAGTTTAACCCATTTATGCGTAGCGTCCCTTTTTTGGGACGGCATTTTCGCTAGTAGTCGAAAACGTTATTTATTTTTCCTAGCCTTTATTCATGAGTATTGAGCCTCAACTCTACAAAATATTTTACATGACCAAGTAGTATGTTGATATTTCAATTTTTATGCATAATGATTTTAAAAGAAATCATCCCTTGTTCAAGAAGTTGAGATCAGAAATTTATCTATTATTTCTGTTATCAGTAAAAATCGAAGAAAGTCGCAAAAATATCCAGGCACAAATGGGTTAAAAACTACCCCCATCCTAAAAAATATAGTCTTATCATTGGTTTCAGTCAAAACATTTCTCATTTCTGTAGACCAAGGCTCATATGCCTATTTACATCTAAAAAACAACAAAAACAAAACAAATGTATGTAAACTTATTAATAAAAAGGAGCCATAGATAAATTGATACATAATAAATATCTCATTCTAGCTAGAATATAATCCAAATAATACTTTTTACAAAACTGGCTCTATTCTATGCAACTTTTAATGACCATTTAAATGGTCGAATGCGCTTTCCTCCCTCCCCGACTTATTTTTAAAATTGCTTCATTTCGTTTCGACAAGTAAACCTGTTTCGCCGTTTCTCTACAGGTTTTCTGGGTTTTCGAAACAAAGACCAAAGACGCTCTCCACCTGACGTCACAGATAAAACAACAACAACATAATAATAAAAGTAAAAGAATGGCAATAAAAAAAGCAAAAGAAAGCTGGTAGATTTATGACGTCAAAGCAGGATACCCTGCTACATTTTCACAATTCTGATTTTTCATTGGCTAACAGATGCAGTAGCTTACTAAAACGTTCAGAAAAGTGTGTATTTAAATTCTTTACTGTAAAGTATACGCTAACGTTCCGAAAAAATACCATTTTGCTTTGGATTGTTAATAAGTGTTAGTGGGGAAGCGTTATACTGTATTTCGTTGTGTGATAATGCCTCCTATACCAAGTGGAAAAGCCGTAAAAAAGGCTGGTAAAGCTCAAAAAGCTGTCCGTACCGGTGATAAGCGTAAAAAGAAGAAGAGGAGGAAGGAAAGTTTCAGTATTTACATTTACAAGGTGCTAAAACAAGTGCACCCCGACACCGGCATTTCGAGCAAAGCTATGTCTATTATGAACAGCTTTGTTAATGATATTTTCGAGCGTATTGCTGCAGAATCTTCTCGGTTAGCTCAATACAACAAACGTTCTACTATAACAAGTAGAGAAATTCAAACAGCTGTCCGTCTACTGCTTCCCGGAGAACTTGCCAAGCACGCAGTTTCGGAAGGAACCAAAGCGGTAACAAAATATACAAGTTCCAAGTAAAAGTTCTTAATTTCTCCAAAAGACCTGGTTTTTATTATTTGGTCAAGTTTTCTTTCTGAAAACATTTTTATCATTTTGCAACGTTAAAAGGATTTTAAAAATGCGAGTCTTGCTACTCGGCAGCTTCAAAATGTGCCTGTAAGATAAAGTGAGAAAATTTTTTGAACTGTGTTTTGCAACTGCGTTTACTGTTTTATTAATTCATAAATTTCAAAGACTAAAGATGCGTTCAGTTCCAGTATTTTTGAAGTCTTCGAACTTTAAAGTTTATTTTAAAATTTTTCATTATTTTAGCTCTGATCTTTTTAAGACTACACATTTAAAAAAATTGCAATGTTTATGCAGTCAGTGCATTAGTATTGATTACTTTTCATAAACTCTTATCATATAATTCCTTCATTTGTTTATTTTAAATGTTGACTTTAGTTATCCATTCCATTCTTTGTACGTTCTGAAAATAAATTTGATGCTGCAATAATCAGTCTTATTTATTCCTATTATGATTAGTTTGTTCATGTTGTCTAAATATAGTCAATTTCAATAATAATAAATATAAGGCGATAACAAGTGTAAAACTGTTATTCTGCTACGTTATTTAAAATCAACTTTCAATAAATTAAAAAAGGGGGGGGGGAGAAGTTTAATATTGTATCGATGTCTTTAATTTCTTAGTTAAAAGCCTTCAAATTTTGTTCTGTATCACTCTCTTCGGGGAGGGAAAGCGCGGGATAAATATTTCTTTAAATTGCTATGATGGTGTTCCTTTCTATGTTTCATTTCAGATATGAAGTCTGTAATTGGGAGGGGAGGAGGTATTCTAATTAGTCTCCTCTCATCAAAAATTGATTTTATGGCCAAAACTATCTCTTTGACATTTTTTTAGGAGGAAAAGTCAGGCTATTGACATAAAAGTAAGTACAAGTTGGCAAACGGTGCTTTTTTAAATGTCATGAAATGCGAGAGAGAATTAAATGCGTTTAAAACAATCTTTTTATATTGTAGCCCACAAGTCTTTATAGCTGAGCCGTAAACTTTAAACTATCTCTGCAACTTTTTTTAATTATTATTTCGATACCACTGTGCACTAATGAATTTAAAGGAGGAAAAGATGCAGTTTTATAATAATATGGACAACATGCGACCTGCACATCCATTAATTTGTCTGGTACAGGGTTTGAGCCGAGTTCAAAAGTTCTTTAGCATAAAGGCTAAAATCAGAGTAAAAGCTTTAGCAAAATGCTAAAATGCCTGTAAATACAAGCTCGCATAGCATTTCCTATGACTTAATAGTGTTTCATTTACATTTGTAAATTAAATATCAAAATGTAGGAATGACATCTTTAAAGAAGTAATACACAGCAGTTAAAAAATTACCTGCCACTGGATTTTGATTTCTATACTCGGGGCACAGCTAACCTGATAATGGAGGGAATGCTGCAGACCGTGTGATTCCGCCGCTTTCAAATAGTTCTTTTCGTTTGCCCTGCTTTTTACAGAACTAAGACATTTATCAAGTGCTAAAATAAAGTGTATGTTATAAAATAATTGCATATTTATCTTATTTGAATTCAATAATTAAAAGGATTACGAAATTAAGTCGGAAATTAGATGTAACGCCTTCACAGACGCTTGACCAATGATAGACCTCTTTCGTGCTGGTGGGAATCGGAAATCCAGATTCGCCTTGAGATTGGGTTGCTTTGTGATATTGATAGCCAAATAATTGGAAAGAGAAACGAGTGTCGGAGTGATAATTCGGAAAGTAGTGAAAAGGCTCCTCTAGCCTTCTCCTCTGTTATCAGGTAAGGTTTGCCCCGAGTATACTAGCCCTCTGATTTTACTTTAAAATTCTCTTAAAATCTTTTCTGGCAGTTTGAAATATTAATAGTCAACATTTATTTCTCCACCAGTTCTAAAAGATGACTGCTGTTGGAAAATCTTAATTCAATATACCATGGTCCAATGTTATAGAGGTTTAAGCTTGTGTTGATTACTCATTTGTGAAGACGGTGCTCGATCTAGGATTTTTTTTTTTTCCAGAAGAGTAAAAATACTCTTACCTTTTTAGGAGTATTTTCCTTTCCAAAAGAGTAATTTAAACAACTAACAATTATGCTAAATTTGCAAATCGCATAATTAAATTGTTAACACATAAATAACTGATTAATATATCTAGGTACGTAAATGTCGGTCCAACCAAAAACTGGTACAGTGGTCACCACTAACTCTGGTCGCATTGGACCCGATTGAAACTGATTAACTGAAGTTGGCAATAAATGGCAGGACCAAAGTGAAAGTGAGGAAATTTAAGAACAAATCAGTAAATTAAAATACACTTTTAAAAAAATTCGCTGTGAAGGATCTAAAACAGCTCTGAAGAACTTGAAACAGAGAAATTTGTCCCGGTTTTAAATCCTCTGGAGTTATTTTAGTTACTTCGTAGTGAACTTAAAAAAAAAAATAAAGTGTGTATATGAACTGTATTAGTCAATAGCTTAACACATGTGCATATTTATTGACTAATAAAGAAAAAACAAGTGCGAAAATGCATATGTAGTACATTATTTAAATTAAAAAAAAATTGCAACAATTTGGAGGGGGGGGGGTGAAATGCAAAATTAAAGGCTGTCATGTAGTGCAAATGAAATTTAATTTTTAATATTAAAGAGGCGATCATTTATCTTGTTCTCAAATGCTTCATGTGAAGTGTTATAGCATTCAGCAAATCTACTGCTGTGACACGTACTCGGTTCGGATGCACTTCGTCATCATCTCCAGGTGTTGGGTTGATCATTTTTATTAAAATTCTGTTAAGTGTATTAACAGTTTTGTTTGAATTACCATAACATCTCCACACATGTGAGAAGTCTTTGACTGGCTCTTTCACTTCTCCCTAAAAGATAAGTGCATCGAAATTTTATGTAATCGCCAAAGATTATACATATACTTGACTGAATAAAACAACATGCAAGGTAACTGATGAAAAACCAGCACAGTTTGGCCATTTCGTTCTGTACATACAGATTTTCACTGGAATAAGCAGCTCACTGGATAAACCACCGTCCGAAATCGGCGACAACTGTACAATAATTGAATTTTTAAAAAATCGGCAAGTCAGTTATTTATCAAAATATACCTACTTGCCTTATTTTATCTATGAGGCATCAAAATCTCATGCTCGACTTTTACAGAGTCACTTGAACAATATTTTATGGTAACTTAGTGTTAATGGTAATTTTCACTATTTACATTCAGTACAAGAATCTGAGAAAGTGACACACCCTTGATTCATGCCCCCCTCAGATTTTCACCAAAAAATTCCCAGTTGTTATATATCCTATTAATGTAATAAATCCAGAATATTTTGTTCCGTTAATTTTTTTTTGCCCCCCCCCCCCCCCCAAAAAAAAAAAAAAACAGTGCAGCACACAAAAATGGACATTTTTCTCCGTAGAAAAAGCTATGGTCAATAACCCTAAACAGGAACAACTTGCCATAAAATTTCTTTCATATCTGGAATGCTAGGAGATTCAACTGAGAAATCTGTGGCAGGCTGTTGCTGCAAGGTCACAAAAATATCTGTTTTCAACATTTTTTGTCATTTTTAAGGCTTAATCATAGCTTGCATCTTCAAGTTGACCTTTAAAAAAAAAAGCATAATGCATTTTGGGAATGGACTAATTGATAAAGTCCAAACAAGAACAAAGAAATCTGATTTTTTGATTCTGTATTCTCTAATTATAAATTATGTCTAAAATATAAACGTTAATTTGTGTTTTAAATAAAATTATTTTAAAATGTTTTCACTCCTTTTATATTTAATTTATGGGTCATTCCATTTCAAATCAATCAGTAAATTCCAAAAATGTCACCCACCGTCTCGGATTTCTTTGAAAATTTTTATAAATGTAGCCATTAGTGTTCTAACTAACAATATAAAATTTTACTTCAATATCTCTAATACTTTTTAAGATAAAAATTATTAAAATAATGGGAAAGTGAGCATAAATGGCGTTTTTGCAAACAATTATTTTAATGGTGCTTTTTCAGATAAAAAATCATAACTTTCTTTATTTTCAATATATTAAATTGAAATTCATACCAAAATGTTCACAAAGGTTTGGAGATTATAGAAAAAATTAATTTGATAGTCCTGTTTAGAACTGGAACCCCCCAAAAATTCATAACTTTGATTTTTTCAAAAAATTTTCATAAAAACAATTTTGCAAAAGCTGTTTCAGAAAATGGTGTAGCTCTTAACAAAGCAAACTATTTTTTTACTCTCATGTAAATGCATAAAGTAAGATAATTTAAAATAAAAACGGTGGGTATTTGAGTCCTAATAGGTTAATTTAATTAAAAACCAAATATTTTGAAGATTTTTCTTCAAATGTTATGCTTTGCAAGTGCAAATGTTACTATAAAGTAATTTTTTATTTATTTAATTTTAAAAAGTGCTTGTTTTATTTAAAAGTTAATAATGAGTTAGTTATTTTACTTAAAATTTAAATTTTTTTTAAATTAAATTTTTTAAAACAAAATCAGAAATGCATATACTTAAAGTGTCAAAATTTTTCTAGCTTTTTTTATTGTCAACTACAAATTAATACTTTAGTTAAAAAACAAATATTTTTAAAAAAAAATTTAGCTGTATGAAATTAAATGTGTAAAAAAAGGATTTATTTAATTAATACTTTAATTTAAAAAATTTAGACAAAATTTGAACATTAATTAGAAAATGTGTGCTGAAGATTTTTTGAACATTTAAGAAACATACTACCTTGTTTTAGAATAAAATGAAAATATTAATTATTATGACTAATTGTGACACTTATTTTCAGTATTTTACCAGAAAAAAAAAAGTAGTCCCTTTCCTTCAATCAATCAATTTCAATGGAGATTCACCCATGTTTTGCAATGATACATTAACACTTTCCCTTTATTTTAATAATTTTTATCTTAAAAAGTATTAGAGATATTGATGTAAAATTTTATATTGTTAGTTAGAACACTAATGGCTACATTTATAAAAATTTTCAAAGAAATCCGAGACGGTGGGTGACATGGCCTGGTTGATTTGAAATGGAATGACCCTTTTGTCTACAAAAGATTATTAAAAAAAATTATATTTATAGATTAGTACATTAAAAAAAACCTTTTACCTCATGAAACATAGTAATTTTTATACAGTGCGCACTGGTTATAACGTACCTAGAAGCTCAGTCCCGATTGAAGTCCTTTATTTATAATATTATTTAACTTCGGTTAAACACACTTAACAAAAGTACGTACTTCGGCTATAATGTACTTTTTATACCAAAGCCAAAGATTAAATTTTGCTTTTCTTTAAGCATTTTATTTCCTTGTTCTTGGAAATTTCAGTACCTTCAAAAACACTTTTTGTCTGTTTTCAGATTCTCTAGCGAGGTGAATTGTGTATGAATGAAGGCAGCGATCTTCTTTCTTTTTCGACTGCTAGGTAGGGCTAAGAACAAGACCGTGTTTTTTATTTGTCATTCATCAGTGTAAATGCCCCCTGAAAAGCCCTGTCTATAATGATTCTGATGATAGTGAAGAAGAAACAGGGGAGCCTATACCAAGCATACCCAATGCATTAAATGCTGCAAAAACATTATCATGATTTTTTGAATGCCGCACTGATGATGCAGAGACTCTACAAAAGTCTATTATGGTATCCAAAACGGTATTTTTAAAGTAGCATCTGAATTTTTAAAACAAAAGAAAATTAAAGATTATTTATCTCAATAAAAATTGTAAGTAATAAAGAATTTTCTCTGTTTAATTTAAATTTTAAAAAATCCTACCTGTTGAAAACACATATTACAATGAAATTATGAGCCCTCTTTCTTTTTTTGTGTAATATTGAATCTTACTGGCGGTACTGCTTATAACGTACTACTATTTTAGGTCCTTTGAGAGTATGTTATAACCGGTGTCCACTGTACTACATTTCACTTTTCACGATTAATACTACTAAATAAACATCAGCATACCTCTTAAGCCAACAAATGCAATTTCATGTTAATCAATTTTCAGTGTTACTTGATTATGCTGAATCCCTTTTTGTGGACTACTGGTATATGGCTTGGCTTGTTTCAGTCATAAAAGTTATGTGTACTTGGCAGGGACTTATGAGGGTCAGAACAGGGGAAACTTGATCAGAAACATGACGCTGACATCGCAAAGTTTAGAATTTTTTTGCTTGGATAAAATTAAGAACCAAAAATTCAACATTCTAGAAGACTGTAAGCAGTTTAATAGTGAAAGTAAACATTACTGTTTAGTCTCATTATTGTGTTTCAGGGATGAGATTCTTCAGCTTTTTGTAAATTAAGAGAAATTCACTTTTTTCTCTGAAAAATCTGCTTTTTTGTGGATTTCTGATAGTAGTTATTAATTAACTGTGCAATATTTTTATCCTGTAGCATGTTCTGATGTTTTATTTCTTAAATCTTTTTTTCTACGTGCATTAAAAACAATCATCTTTCTTATGTAGAACTTTCTTGCTCTCGTATGATTTCAGTCTTTTTGCTTTTTCGCCAATCTCATCCCTGTTGTTTATTCAAAGACTAACAATAAGTTTAGGACTATTAGTAATGAGTAATTAAGTATGAATTAAAAAATATATATAAATACATATCAGTCTATGTATTTTAATAGAGCTGAAGCAAACCGCATGTATTCGGTACTAAGATACGGATAATCACTCAGACTCGAAGTAATGAATTGTTACTTTTCGGTTGATATCGTTACTACTCGATCCGAAGATGTTTCGGATCGAGCAGCTTCGAACTTCGAATACAGACTGCCAGGCGAGGCGAACTAGAAGGGAAACGGGTTCCAGTAATCGAGTACTAATATCTTCTGTTATTTGTTACTGGGGTTACTGGATATCGGATCGCGGTTTCAAGGGGGAAAATGACTTTCGAGTTTGCATTTCGGATCGACCAGGTTCGAACTTCGAATACAAGACTGCAGGAGGGAGAAAATGAATTTCGGTATTTGAGTAATAGTATGTTCCTTTCCGTTACTAGATACCGGAAGTATTATGGATTCTCGCTGTTGGGAGGGAAAAATCAGTTTCGGTATTTGAGTAGTAGTATGTTCTGGTTGCAATTCGTTTGTGCCACGCCGAATGGTATCGTTTTGATGAGGTTTGGAAGAATCCGTATGTTTCGTTACAGTTATGGAGATGGAATAGTATCTGCTGCTCTATTGATATGGGTCGTACAATGGGGGGATACGATCCGGTGTATAGTATGTTATTATGCGCAGTTCAACTCTTTTTTGCGGGGGGTGTTCTTATAATTGTAGATGAGCAATACATATAAGAGAAGCATGTTAGTAAGGGGTGCTAATTTCGGGCTTTCTAACATTTTAGTACTAAATAGTGGTGCAATCAGAATTCTTTCTTTCAGGGTGGTTCCGAAGCAGGATTGCGAACTTAACTTTTTCTTTTTTTTAGGCTAGAATCGAAATGAGTAATAAATAACAAATTATTTAAATACACCTTTTAAAAAAATATTTTTATAAAGTAAACGAATTCACACATTTTTATTATTTAAAATATTATTTGGAACTAAAAAAAATATTTAGCATGGAAACCTAAACACATTTTTTAAGTAATTGTTTAAAAAATATATAAAAAATTGGGAGCGACCCGAGATTTCTATGCCCACTCCTGCGTAAGCCACTAGTATTAAAATATTTCAATAAAGTTCAGTATGTTTCTAAAATGTCGGTGTTTAGGGGGCCATCTGCCCTATTTTATGGTACATTTTATTCCATGAACTCATGGAATACGCATAATCCGGTGCAACCATTCTTTCTGTATGAAAGGAGTGATAATTTTTGTTTAAAGAATGCTCTCATATATGCACCCACAGAAGGGGCTAACCCCTTTCATCCCAAAAGTGCAGAAATAGAACTGGAAATATCTTAAAAATAGATAATTCTCACTGAATTAAACAATTTTAAATTAAAATATGGTAATTTTTAATTTACTTCGAAAAATGATCCAGCAAAAGAAGTTTTTGATATGAAATAAGAACTCACAAATAATAAAGATATTATGCTTGTAGAAACGCAAAGTAGTTGATATCATACTGAGATCCCCTGCCCTGTGAATTTTATATATGTGGCCCAATCCCTGGATCTCAGTATTCGAGAACCCGCAACCCAGAAAAAACACGAGTCACAAGCTTTCCTTTACACTTTTTATGATAAGAATGAACAGGTTAAACCAGCGTTCAGAATTAAAAAAAGGGGGGGGTTGAGAAAAGAAAAGAATGGCATATGTCTTTGGAAGATTTCTATGTGCACTCAGTAATTCGGATAATTTAGCATTGTATAAAACCATAAATGTGTATAAAAACAATCTGTAAATCAGAGAAAATAAGCTCTAAATACAACTTTGTACAACTTCGCTAAAAAAAATTCTTTTTGGTTAGGTTTTGCTATGGGTTTATGTATGGGCGGCATATACCCATAACAACACTGTCCAGGATGTGTTGTTATGGGGCACTATATAACACCCTATTACCGATTCTATTAGTAGTAACGAGTAACGAATAGCGAACATCTAAGTAACAAATACATACGGATACTCATTTTTTCGTTACTTTTACAGCACTATATTTTAAATAGAATGAAAAAAATAAACAAACCAGAAGAGAATAAGAACAAATCATTATTTTAAGTAGCACGGGCGCCGACTTGTAAAAATTATTGGGGGGGCTCGTATCCTTACGGAGGTGAACGGGGGGACACAAAATCCTTCTCTCCGTCAGTATAATAAAGGGGTTCAGAAATTTTAGAATTGAGATTTAAAAATGTGCTTTTTTAACCTAACACTTTCATGAAAATAAAAGGAATTCCATTTAATAAATTTTTCAAAAATTTTTTGAACTCATTTTTTAAATTAAGTATTTAAACTCAAGATCTCGAATCAGTCTTCAGTACACGTATGGAGAAAGCAAATCTCCCTTCTGAAAGAACAACTGAAGTTTAATTAAGTTAATAACAGCAAAACAAGTAAAATCTTTTTCGAAATGTATTTAATGATAATTTCATAGGAAAGAAAATGCATGCAGTCCTGGACTGCATGCACGGAAAGCTGTTCTACAAAACATTACTCCAGCTAATATTTCAAAATACCCTAGAAGTACAAACGAGACGAAATACTAAAATCCGGATTATTTTATTTACTTGCAAACATTCATAAGAGATAATTTTTACTAATATAAAATAGTATTTTTTATTTTACTACATGATGAAATACCCATAAATTGAATCGACTTTAATTAAATGTCGCACTACTTTAAGACAGAAAAACTGATCACATTTAAATTACATTTCTTTGACAACTTTTTACAGATTACATTTAAAAATACAAAGAAGTAATAAATACCTCCTTTCCATGTATTAAAACAAATCAAACAAATATACAAACCATCATACAAAGTTACAAGTCCTCTGTTCTACACATACATATTAAACGGATTTCCGTGATTTGAATTGTAAAAACAAAAACAAATAAATAAACAAAATATACTTTTAAATTCATTCTCATAGTATTTTCACAGAAGGAAAAAAATTAATTTTTCAATATCATCCTTGTTAACATTTAAAAATGATTTAACAAAGAAATCCAAGTGCGAGAATATATCAAAATTCAGAGTCTACACTATTTTAGGTCTTCATAAACATTTTAATATTGAAAACTTTCATTTTACATTAAACTAAGAATACTCATATAAAGAATACTTATATATTTCAATAACATTAAAAATGAAAAGAAATGAAATGTGGTGTTATGGCCAACTATCTGCGCGAGGGATCTAGGCCGAGGGGGGGGGGGGGCTTCTTGTGGAACTTGGCATAGAAAACTCGACATATAAAATCTGCATTGCACTTTAAATCACACTTCTTTTTGGAAAACCGTTCCAGATTACCTTAACAATTATGAAAACAAATTAAACCAGCACATAAGCAATTGGTAAATCAGAGACGCTCCTCGCAAAATGGACACATAGTAATCATTTTATAAACTAAAACCATAATGAATTATGCTATTTGAAACATATTTTGATGATATTTGTGCAACAATATATGAAAACTTATTTTTATTCAGTACGGAAAATAATTGTATAAAATATAATCGTGCTTTACATTTAAAAGTGGAATAACACAGAAACAGATATACAATGCCAAAATTATCACTCTGAATTATTGTAGATATTTACAGACAATTTTTAAAAATACTCAATATTTTCACTTTACATTAAAATAAGAATACTCAATAATATGAAAAATGGAAACAAAATGAATGAAATCTAATTCGAAATCATAGTCTACGTCATATTATTTTTAAAACATATATAAAAACTCCACTGCACTCTAAATCACCCTTCTTTTTGGAAAATTGTTCCAGATTACCTTAACAATTATCAAAACAAATTAAACTAGCACACTAGCAATTAGTAAGTCAGAGACGCTTTGGCTAAATGGATACATAGTATTCATTTTATAAACTAAAACCATAACGAATTATGTTATTTGAAATTTATTTTGATGATATTTGTGCAACAATATACGAAAATTAATTTTTATTCAGAACGGAAAAAAGTTGTATGAAATATGATTGTGATGGCTGGGGTACGAAGGGTTTTTTGTTTAAAAGCCTTCTTATGATTACCATAGCCTGTTCGTGTAGACATAGTGCTAAAAGTTCTCCTTATTGAATTTGCAAAATATACATCCATCTAATGCAAGGTATCACTGAAATGTGCACATAAAAATTCAAGCTAAATAGTCAGCTTCAAACTTTCTAGCACATATTCATTCAAATTTCAATTAAGAAGTGTACAATGCCAAAAAGTGTTTCGTGTGTACGAAGTCAATAATGAATCAGAATTATTTTCTCAGAGTTACATATACATATACTGTATAAATATTAACACTAAAATAGCTTTAATAATGTTTGATTATATTTTTTTCCTTTTAAATTTTAACGCAGGTCCCTAAAATGGTAGGAGCCCACAGGCGAAAGCCTACTCAGTCTAATGGGTAATCCGGCCCTGTTTAGGTATAGTCCCTCTTTCCCCATGACAGCCCCCTCCTTCCTCCTCTTATAATTTTTATGGTTTTGTAGCAGTTACGCTAGTTTGATATTCCATAAATAATAATTTACAAACATAGGTGCTTCATAGAGCGCTTTTACAGAAGAGGGAGGCTATTTGCAAGTGTGGGGTGGAGGTGGGGGTCGAATACGAGTATATGTATCACACACGCCCAATTCACACATTTTTCTATAAACCATTTTTTGATTTTGAGCGTTTTCTTTCATTGTGGGTTCGAGGCAACTAACCCATCCACCCTTACCTTAATCATGCTCGCTGTGACTCCCCTTTCCTTTGTCCTTCCTATGTATGGATGAATGCACATATTTACAAAACGGCTGCATATTTTTCTGCCAAGGAACAACGACTGAACACATAGTCAGAATATTGTGTGCATACTTTAGCGTTGTTATAAAATAAAGTAAATTAGTCAGAGACTAATGGTTTTCTAAAGAGGCATTCTCTTTCAGCAACACAATATGATATGTATGCACATGATCAAGGCCTCTCTGAATTTTGGGCCTTCTCCAAGCTCGGCTTGGGCCCTCGTTTTTTTTCTTCCTTCTTTCTTGGCAAGATGGTTAATCTAGGCCCAGGGGGGTCATGACCACAGTGACCCCCCTCTGGAACCGCCACTGGTACCACATGCGGCTAAGAGTAGCAAAATAATGAACCGAACAGAAATCTTGCAATTATGAAACGAAAATCGCCTAAAAGAGTCTTAAAGATTTCATGGTTTTCAAATGTTCATTTCTAAATTTTCGTATTTATGTGTAAACTACCAAAAATTTTTGAAAATCGTAGGGGGGCTGGGAGATAGCTAAGTAGTGCTCAGCCCGCCCCCCCCCCCCCCACCTCTGATTACGCCCTTGATGGGGGAAAGAGTTTTATATGTAAAGAGAGAAGATAAGAGCAAGCAATTATAAAATATAATCCAGAAATTGTGCTGCTCGAAGATTTTTATGAAATCATTTTTTATTTAGCTCTTAACTGTAGCTAAATCAGAAACGTTAAGCGTTCGATATTAGTAAAGTTTTGATAAAGCGTATAAAGAAATGAATACTGTCTATATCCGAAACTATATTAAACTTCAATTTTTCATCTATCTCACAAGGTTCTTCATGATTTAAAATCTTCAAACTTAAATTTGACAATCAATTTTCTGCCTTGAATTGTTTTTAAGTCACATTTAAACGGTTTATTTTCAGCATCGAAACTTAATACTGCTGGGAAATGGGAATGTCACAATTGTTTGCAGTTTTGCACAATGGGAAAATCTCCCTTATGGTCAGACGTCTACAGAAGAGTCTTCATCTCACAATAGAACAAAAGTGAAAGCTTTTGCTGTACTGACTAAAAAAAAAAAAGATTACATTACATGAGAACGACCCTCCTAAAAAAAGCGCAGTCTTCTACCTACTAGAAAGCAATTCCATCATCAATTGTGTCACGGTGTAAAATCGGAAGGGTTCTTGTGTGGGAAAACACCCGTTTCTTTTTGCCTAGCTATCTGATGGTCATTTGTTTGTGCTTGCGCTCTTGATAAAGAAGGTTGACATCCGTGCCTTACGGCATTACAGGCGCCCAACGTAATTCCTGAATCCCTGTGAAAGAAAAAGCGGAGTGGGAGACAGAAGAAGCTAGCGATACATTCTCTATTTTTAGGATTCTTAAGTTTAACCGATATGGAGGAAGAAATATGATTTGACACAAAAAAGTTGGAGTGAATTTTTTGAAGGGGCTCAGCCCCCTGAATAAAAATATTGGGGGGGGGGGGCTGAAGCCCCTTCAAGCCCCATGAAGTCGGCGCCTATGTTAAGTAGTTAAAATACAAAAAGATATTACTGAGTTAAAAATAAATTCCACTTTATATTGAAAATGTATATGCTTTCAGCTTCTGTCCTACGTTTTCTATTAATGTTTAGCACTTTAAATCTGCTACTGTGAAATACATGCCGTAATTACAATAGTTGTCATAAATATATTTAGGTTAAAACAAATAATTTAGTTATACAGTATGGAACCTCTTATCCGGAAAACCAGTGATCCAGAATCATTTTTCAATTGATTAAATTCCTATTTTCCCGAAAGAAAAGCAAAAAATGAGTTTTGATTTATATTTCTTATACTTTTGTTTTTTTTTTTATTTTGAGTACTACAGCTAGATTTTTATAAAGTAAGCAATCTGGTAAGGTATTTTATTTATTTTTTTAGTGTGTGACTAACAGTGGCAGATTATTGCAAGTTTTTTTTTTTTTGGGGGGGGGGTTAGTTTGATTAACATATGCATCCATTTTATGGAAGTAAAATAGAATTTTTTACATTCTTTTTTCTAGGGGGGGGGGTCGCCCCCTCTGCCCCCCTCCCTTTAATCCACCCTTGGTCACTAAGTTTTCAAGAAGCCATCATATATTTACTACTTCCTCTCTAAATGATTATTATTTATCTTGATCATAGAGTTTTTTTTTATTATTTTGCTAGTATACTAACAATTAATGTTTAATTCTAATCAAAAATAGAGAGTAACATTTATGCTACCAATCAAATCAGTAGATGTCATGTTAATCCCCAACCAGTTATTCCCCAGAATACACCCGGTCCCAACCATTCCGGATATGAGGTTCCATACTGTAATTTAAATTTTTTTCATTCTATTTAAATTATTTAATGATCTGCTTTTAATTAACTATGTATGTCATTCCATTCCAACTCAAAATTTGCTCATGAATTTTAACCCACTTCCTATCATTCGATCGAGCTGAGAATTTGCACGCATGTGTGATTCCGGAGACACAGAGTATTGCTCTTTTTAATTTTTCAATACTTATTACTTCCTTGTACGTAGTATAAGGAAGTAATGTGATCCCAAAAAATTTTGGCGGCCAAATTTCGACAAAAAAAACCGATTTTGACTACCTCTAAATTTAATTAAAAAAATTTTTTCGATGCATCTCATCGTAAACTAGCATGCACGATCATATTAACGCGTCTTCAACTCATTTTGACCAGCGGCGAGTCTATTGTGGCCAGTTTTTCCATGCCGTCTGTACGTACGTATGTATGTAACTCGCATATCGCAAAAACTATTGGTCTTAGAATGTTGAGATTTGATATTTAGGATTGTTCTATGATCTAGTTGTGCACCTCCCCTTTTGGTGGCAATCGAATGGATAGTTTATGTACAGGACCGCCCAAAAGATTCGAAATACATTACGCTCTATGGGCCGAAATTCATTAAACTCGCCTAACTCAAAAGCTATTAGGCTGTAGAATGTTGAAACTTCATATTTTGGATAGTTGTAACATCTAGTTGTGCACCTCCCCTTTCGGTTCCAGTCTACTGGATAGTTTATCTACAGAATGGCTCAAAAGATTCGAAATACATTACGCTCTATGGGCCGAAATTCATCAAAGCGTTTTTTAGAGGTATTGGGCTATTTCAAACGACTCAGAAGTGATATATGCTGTAAAGAGTTAGAAAATGAATTTCTCCATTCAAAAAAGTGTCTTTATCATTTATAGCTCTGCTACAGGAACACTCAAAAGATTTCCAATACATTACGGTCAATGGCAATTTTAGGGGCATTCATCCATTTCAAGCACAATACCGTCCTACCACATAAGTTAGGTAATGGTCCGACCACGGTCACGTGCCTCCCTCAAGAACTATGCTAAAAGTCGCCAAGCTTGGCGACTTTTTGTGTACGTGTGTGCATATTTAACTCTCAAATCTCAAAAACTGCTATGAAATTTCATATATAAGATTGTTGTAACATCTAGTGGTGCATCTCGATTTTTGGTTCCAATCTACTTTAGAGTTTATTTACAGGACCACCGAAAAGAATTTCAGTACTTTAATGTCTATGGACATCTTCAATATAATACAACTGTAGACAGTCATTGTTTGGTATATGCCCAAAATCTCGCCGTCTGTCCTCGACCTTGGCGAGTTTTGGCGAAATATCGCCAAATTTAGCGATAGTCAGTCATTTGGTCCATGCCCAAAGTATCTCCATTTGTCATCGTTCTTGGCGAAATACCGCCAAATTTGGCGATAATCTGTCATTGTTTGGTTCATGCTTAAAATCTCTCCAAATGTCGTCGACATTGACGAGTTTTGCCGAAATATCGCAAAATTTTGCGCCAAAAATTATTTCGTATTTTGTATAAATCTAAAACTTTAACCTGTAGAATTTTGAACTTTTGTATTTAGAACTATTGTAATATCTAACTGTTTTCAATATCTTTTTTGACAGCAATCGACTGAGAATTTATTTACAGGGTGAGCCAAATGACTTTAAATACATTGAGGTGTATGGATGCATTCAATTCATTGAAAGTCTGTGGTCAATGACTACTTTGGCTATCCCCAAAATCTCTCAGTTTATCTCAAGTTTGTCGGCTTTTGGTGAAATATCGCCAAACAAAGCGTCAGAAGGAAATCTTTCAAATTGAACTCAGCTTGGCGATATCGAAATATTTGGCTAGAAATCGCTAAACCTTACTATTATTGATATTTTATCTCTTTCAAACAAATAAGTTTAGAGGAAGTGCGTCGAAAATATTTTTGATCTAATAGACGTGCAAGGAAGTCATCTGTTGGACACATCAGATTTTTTTTAAACTATCAAATATTTCTTTTCCTAAAAATTGTGTTGCCTCACACATATCAGCTGGTATCTGCTTGGTCGCCAATTCTTAATGATTACATACTCGGAAAGTTCTTTCGATTCTAAAAAAAGGTAAAATCGGTTATCTCTATCTTAAATTTTTAATTTTTAGAGATATTTCGAAAGAAGATAAATTATTCCTTTAAATTTCATATGACATAAGAAAAACTATACATTCCAGGTACATTTAAAAATTACTCTGAATACAGAATGTCCTTTCCTAAATCATTTATTTTTAATTTTTGACAAATTTTTTAATCAGAAGCCTTAGAATTAAGCAGTTCAGGCTTCTCTCTTTTAAAATGTGAAATATTCTTATCAACCCTTGGTGGGGGGACTTTAAAGCAGCTGTGTTTGAATGTCTTGTTGCAATACCAGTGACTGCGCTGCAATCTGATTCGGTTCACCCCCTATCTCCGCCGACTGACCTTTCCCATGCTCTAGCCCCCTCCTGATAACTTTCCTGTGAAGGGAAAGCTACTAGTCAACACTTCTTGGACATCCATTTCAGGTCTCCTTAACCAACCTTTTTCCCTGTTCAAACTTCCCTCCTACGGTTGACTAGGGTTTTTTTGAAGTAGAATACAACAGTGGGATAAACCCGACCATAGGTGCACCCACGGGCTTGATTTTATATCTTAATATTTCGCCTCATCATTCGTCGTACAACAAAGTTACAAATGTGATTCATTTACAAATAACATGTACTTTCATTTGCTACACTTAATAATGACATAATAATATACCTAATTTTTAATTTTTTATTTATTTATTTATTTTTTTTTTTGAATGGTCACTCTTATGAGCAATTTTGAATTGAAATTGTTAATGAATATTTCTATTCTGATGCAATAAAATCTAATTTTATGTCACAAAATAATATTATATTCATTAATATGAAATTGAAAAAATTGTCATCCATATATGGACCCCCTTTACTCTTCGAAATAGATAATTTTAATTACTATAAAATCGACTACTGAAAGTCAAAATCTGAAATTTTGAACAGACACCAAAAATTATTTTTGCGTTGGTTTACGTCCAAATTCAGTTAGGTCAGTATTCATATTATTTTCTAATATTAATATCATAATTCACATTAATAATTTATTAAAAAATTGCAGTAATATAAAATTATGTTTAGGTTTTTCAGTTTTCATCAAAAACACAGATAATCTAAACGTGTATATTATTTGTGGAAACAACTGTACACAGTCAAATAAAGGAGAAGCAAGCCTTTCTTTTTGTCCAGTGACTTTCCCTTCTAGGAGAATATATCACAGAGGGTGAAGGAGGTAAAGTGTGTGGGGAGAACCATTGGAACAAATCCCTTAGAAATGAAAGAGGGAAGTTTGAACAAGGAAAACAGGAGAGGGTGGAAATCTTGTAGATAAGAGAGTCTGCGAGATTTGGGGGCCACCTCTAATTCATTCCGAGTAGAAAATAGGCATAGGGACTCTCTGTGCTTGCATTTTTTGAGGCCAAATATAGGGAACAAATTAAAACAACACTGTCCTCTTTACACCTGACAAAAATCTCACATCTCAAATTGAGCAGCGATGCTCTAATTGTTTTTAAAAAACCTACTACACTCAAAAACGACAAGCAGAAAGCGTATTTTCAAATTATTTTTCGAATAAAAGCCTCATTTTCAGTATCTGTTTCAGTAGTAAAAAGTTACTATCACCCATAAATGAAGACATTTTTAAAGGCAAATGATGTCCTAAAAGTTCTTTTTAGTTATATGAATTTTAAAAATAAACAATAACTATTTCCAAATTCAACTTAGGAAATTTTGATAACATTCAAATATTCTTCTCTGAAACGGCAAACAAAGATAAAATAACGGCAAGCAAAAATAAAATGCGTCTGTCAGTGTGTAGAATCTACACATTCACATGCGTTAAAATCGTTTATTCAAAACTAAAGCATCGATGCATATGCATGTAAATTAAGAACTACAAAAAATCTTATAGAATCGTTTTAACAGTGGGTGCAAAAAGGTCTACATATGTGGACCTCTGAAACGAAGAGTGTATTTAGCAACTTTCCCTAGACATAATGGATAGTTGAGGTACTCCAGAATTCCAAGGAATGCGTTACTTGAAAACAGCAGGAACTTTACCGATACTGAATAACTCAAGAAGGCTCCACTGAATTGTATACTGTTCAATAAAACTCTTGGTACTTAAGGGTGTTTCAGCTGCCAATTATTTTCAAGGAACATTCCTGGACTTTTTTACAGTTCTGGTTATTTTAAAGTGAAATGCATGTTTTTTAAGCGAATCGTGAGAGCAATATATGATTAAGGGATGAATTAAAGGAAAAATGTAAAGTTTTCAGATGGAAATGTTTACTTTTTGTATGGTATTTGTAAGTCTTTATCCATTATTTCCAATGAACATTTCTTGATTTTTTACACTGACTAAGGGCCAAGACCTCTAGACTCGCTACGCTCGCTTTTCGTAAGAGGCATTCGGCCCCTAATAAGGCTTATTCATGAAAAAGGCATAATTTCAACTAACAAAACCCAAAGGTTGGATCAGATAGAATGTTACCGAGCTACACATTGCTTGGTTCTTACATGTTGCTTGGAACATAAAAATTTAAACTTCGCACTATTTTAATTATGTAAAACCCATGGAACACCTTGCGTATTAGCCACTTCTGGTGAATTTTCATAATTTGGCGACTTGCGTATATGTATAGTTAATAATTAGCTCTAAGAAAACAGTAATTAATATGTTTTCTTTGAAAAAACTACAGATCAGCTAGGATAGCTTGTCACCAATGGCAACTTTTCATTATTTGGCGATTTACACATGCTCACAACCTATAATTACTGCTCATTTAAGATTTCCGGAAAACTATTACCCATATTTTCATATACATAATCCTTTGCAGATTGGCACATTTAGCACGATGAATTATATCATTGCGCCGTATGGGCAAATATCCAAAGTGCACTATAACTATTATAATGGCATAGTTAACACCAGTGCCGGATTAAGACAGCGCGGGGCCCGTAGCAAATGTTACCAAGGGGCCCCCTGCTCAGTGACGCACCCATATATATATATATATGTTTTTTTTTTTTTTAGGGGGAAGAGTTCACCTTCACATTAAAGTAGTAGAGCTAAATTAAATGAGAAAATAAATAGTGCTAATTATATTACAATTTATGTTTAGTGCTAATTAATGGTGTTACAAATGCTAATTAGATGTAAAGAAAACGAAAAGGTCCCACGTGTTATATTCGCGAGAGGTTTATCCCAGTCCTTCCTCCACCTTGGGTGTGCTAATCTGTAGGTTTTGTGCGATAATAAAATAAAACAGAACTTTTACGAATTTCCTTGATTCAAAATGAACAAATTTGAGTGGGCACTAGACCAATCAATTTCTCCAAGTAAATTGGTGTGCGGAAAAAATGCCCGTCAAAATAAACTTGGGGGGTTGGCTAAATACATAGTGAGACTGGCGATGCTTAAAGTTATTTATTCGTACAACTCAGGTTTTTTTAATGAATGTTAATGTTCATGGATATATATTTAAAATTTCTAACACTTCCCACCTTTCCCATATGCAAACATATCACTAGACAAGTCTACACACATAAAATAATAATTGTTTCTGTAAAATTTTTAGAACCTTCGAAATCAATATTTTAAACTGTGCCTTTAAACACTATTTTTTCTTCTATAAAAATGCATGCTTGTAAAATTATTTCATTATCTGGACGGTCTTTACTAATAATAGGTTACATATTTTTAACTTCTCTTAATTTATTTAATGGGTTAATTCATAAGAAATCGAACTGGGGATAGATAGATCTAGCACAATAATACCTCCGCCATTCAAAATATACTGCATGCACGGAAGGCATTTAAACTGTACATGCTTGTACAGGGGGGCTGTTACTTCCACATACCACTTGAAATACTTCTAAAGGTCATTTCGTTAGTGTTCTACAAGCATATGTGCATTACTTTTCAACTTATCCTTGTTAAAATGATATAAAATATTTTGTTCAAAAAAATCTTTATAAGAGGATTGTATCTTTTCTAAATAGAATAATCTATATAATAAATAATAAAAGATTCGGATAAAACATTCATTATCGTATTGCGTTCAAATGTTTTTGCAAGACATAATAATCCTAAATGTGACAAGTAATTTGTGAGTTTCTTTGTGGATCAAGAGTATCCGAAAATTCTTTTTGTTTTCAGCTTGCCTGGGGTTATGGCTTCTAGGATACCCCGACCGTCTTGTCTTTGCGCGAAGATCCTCTCGGTTCTAATTATTTTATTTGAACGAACGTACTGGCATTCGTGCTCTTGACCTGTGGTTTCGACCGGCCAAAAATCTATTCTTTTAACGTGGTTAATTTCCGAGATTAATAAGATAATTTATCATAATAGTGGATTCCCCAACTATAAAAAAAATGACTTACATTCTATATATTATTATTGTTTCAAAAAATAATTCGCCTTTGTTTAAATATTGTAAAATGTAAAAGAAATAATTAAGTAAAAACAAAGCAAGCCAACTACCAAAAGCCTACCAAAAGCCAAGGATGGTTTACACCCTAGTACACTTTCGAATTTCGCCAAAGCCACCCGCCTTTACTCTAAAACAAAAGAACTTTGGGGGTTTCCCAACATCCGTTTAAAATACCATCCTCATATTTACTGCAAAACAAAATAACTTTATGTGCAATATTTAAATAAAAATTATTGTTTCGTGGGGGAGTATTATTGATTATGGGGCGCGTTTTTCCTACAATCTTAATCCTATGGATCTCAGCTCTCGGGGAAATGCAGAAGGTCAACTCGCGTTCCAGAGAACATCTTCAGAAATAGCCACAAATATTTCCGTTCTATTGAGTCATTTTGAAAAGTTTGATTACAACTTCATTAAAAAAGTTATTCGACTTGTTACTGAAAAGTCCCTGAAATGATCGGGACAGATAGACTACAGCCTAATGAATAATCCGGCCCACTGACGGATTAATACAATTTTGTGGGCGAAGGCTTGGATGGAAGATTCACATACATATATATAAATTTTATGGAAGTAAGTTGGGATTATTTACATTAATTTCATTTTTCTCAGGAGGGGCAGTCGCCTCCTCCGACCCCCTCTCTTTAATCCGCCCTTGATCAGACCCTGAGTCTGTTCTTTTGTTTCGGCACTTAGTTTTCTTTCTATATTTTGTTTATTTCTGGAATCCTTCTTCAAATAAAAAAAAATGTAACATTATTGGAAAGGACTCCATTTTCTAAAGGCCATAGGTGGGTGGTGCAAGGATCTGGATAACCCCTCCTCCGTTTGTCCAAGTTTCGCTTTTAGTCAACAAAAAGATAATGATACAGCCTTTCTTTCTGTCTTTCTTTTATTTCCGCCCTTTTGGATGCTCCCTGAAATTTTTTTCTCAGAACTGTGTTTTTTGTTCCACAGTATTGTTAAATATACTCTTGTGTGTGTCTTATTGCTGACTTTAAAATACTCATTCAGTTTCGCCTAGGTAATGAGTTGACTAAATAATGCAGGCATGCAACAGCCACATTAAATATATTAATGACTATGTCATTTTATCTCTCACCCCCTTTTGAAAATGTGACATAAAAATGAGACACGAAAATGCGTTACGAAAACGCGACATAAAAGTAAGAATAAATGCCCGCTAAAAATGTTAGTATGTGTTACGTAAACCACCGATTTCTGTAAGCTCCGTAAGGTTGCATTTATTTGATAAAATGATTGTTTAAAAATTTAATCCGTTTATTTAAATATTATTAGTTCACAACAGATTTAATCTATTGTTACAATATTTACTAAGCTGTAGAATGTGCATCACATGTATTTTTCTATCAATAGGTTACAATCCTAAAAATTTCAACATAGGGTTACCAGGTGAAATGCACGATAGATGAGAGATAAAGCGACATAGTCCATAAATATCGTTTTAATATGGCAATCATGAAACTAAAAAATTAGGGGGGTTCAGGGGTTCAACTCATTACCTAGGCGTCTCCCATTGACGAGGTTCGAACAGCCGAGTTATACATATATTCTTTCAATGAGTTGTCTACAACTGATTTACAGTTCCACTATATAGAGCTACAGAAATTGTCTTATCCAAAAAAAAAAAAAAAAAAAAGAAAGAAAAAAAAGAAAAGAAAAGAAAGAAAGAAAAAAAGAATTATAAGATTTATCTGTTGCCTTAAAAAATAAAGAAAGATAAATCATGCCAGGCTCAGAGATTATAAAACACTTTCCAATACAAAAAAAAAAAAAAAAAAAAAAAAATTGCGACAAATCTGCGATGTATTTCAGTTAAAACTGGCGAGATTTCGTAGATAAAAAAAATGTTGTATTATCACTATAAATGCAATTTTATGAGACCCTGTAAAAGACCTTTAATTATTTTTAGCGTTTAACTGAAGAATATAAAAATTTTATACTCATTGTCTTGTGCTAGAAATGTATTAGTGCCTCTCAAATGCCACAGACTGCAATGTATGGGAATTTTTTGAGTGCTCCTGTAGAACTATTAATAATACGGACGTTATTCTCAATAGAGAGCATCATTTTGAGAGCCTTGGTAATATATATGCCAACTTTGTTTTCTTTCAAAAATCGAATATCTCTAAAATATGTTTTCAAGAATGACTGTTGATTCAGTCATTCCTGTATCAACAGATTTTTAGACTGTGCTATACATTGGATTTTTTTCTCCTGTAAAAGAACTATAAATGCTACATACACCATTTTCAATATGGTACATGGTACTATACATAGAAAAAACATAAATTTCGCACAAATCGATCTATATCCACAGCAGTTAGAACACTGGATGGGTGGACATCAGAGCATACAAATAACCGAAATCATAAGGAACTCAAACTTGCTGGTAGGTTAAAAATGTATAAATAATCCTTTTATACAACATAATGGTATCGGACGAGCACAGAGAGCGAGAAATTTATTCTTTTAAGGGTTAATAGTCTCAAATTAATTTTCCAAGCGCTAAAGAATCAAAGTTTGCAATTTTGTTTCGTGTAAATCCGTTAACCCGTTTCGGGTTCTAATGCATTAACAGATTTTCGTCGGTCGGAGACCCCTCCTACTCCTAGGCAAATAGCCCTTAACAAAACACAGTACAATAAATCAGTTATTTACAGTGCAAGTAACGAATTTTCAAAATTCCCAAAGAAATCGTCATTGCTTAATATAATCACATTAGACATATTTCGAGGTACTTACATATTATCCCGGCGATCCGCCAAGACGAGCAACTTTTTCGCCAAGATAAATGCCGGACACATGAAATTATTGATGGTTCGGAATGCTATTGGCGGCAGTTTGCCAGCAAATTTGAGGAAAAAATAGTTTGGCGTTAATGACCACCGGGATAATACGTAAATACCTTTTACGATTTATCGTAAAATAATAAAAATATCCCCGAGGTCGGTTCATTTTTCAAAGCATTTTTTTCGCACCCTATTTGGCAATTTATAGCAAAAGTCGCCAACATTGCCGGCTTTTGGCGCAAGTTTTGAAGGAGGCACACGATTGTCGTCGGATTATTAGCTAATCATATTGTAGGATAGTATTATATGCTTAAAATAGATGCCTGTCTCTAAACTGCCATTGACCGTATAGTATTGAAATTATGAGTGCTCCCGTGTAGAAAAACTTTTAACTATACAGACACTATTTTCGATGCAAGCTTCATTTTGTAATCCTTAATAACATCCAATTTTGTTTCATTTCGAAGAGCAGAGTATCTCTAAAACTAGAAGCCTTTTGCGGAGGCAATTATACAACGGGAGCAAGAAAAAACAGTTTAAGGAAATTTTTCTTTCATTCAATATATTTAATTTTCATCCACCTAAAATAAATAAGCTCATATTCAATTTTTATTACATACCCAAATCGAATTTCATGCTCATCTGGAAACGCGCGGAATCTTTTCGCAGTCGAAAGCTTTCGTTTTGTATACATAAACATTCGCATATCCAGCAGACGATTTATTTGTGGGGAAAAAAATAATAATAAACTGTGTAATCGGGAGAAATTATTTTAAACGTATTGGAATCCCCCAATTGTATGACGTGATTTTCACTTAAAATAGGTCATTTTGTCGCGCAAATGATCCACTTTTTTTGACTCTCGGAAACGAAATGGTGCTGAAAATAGCGAAAAATCGCTTAAAAATGCTGGAACGGTTGGATTTTCAGATTTTCAAAATTGACAGATTGTTATCTATATTTTTTTACAAAGTTGTGAAAATTTTCAAGCGGATTGTACAAACGATGTAGAAGTTGTTAGGCTTTTTGTCCTTGACATTGTAATCTTTTTGCAGTCATTGAGGAAAAAGTTTTATCTTGAAGTCAGGGTTCAGCGCAACTACAAGGGTTGATCAAATGAAAAGGTACGAAACGTCGCAACAACCTAACCGTTATCATATTTGTCCATGCAGCTATGAGAGCACGTAGCGAGACATTTAGGAATGCGATTGGAGCCTTTTGTGTGGATAGGAACATGCGGGGGCCCCGCAGGAGAGAGCAGAACTCCTGTAAAAAGCACCCTCCTACGTCCAAATGACGCGGCAGTGTGTGTGAGGACAGGATGGCGTTCACATTGCAAAATTCGACGATTTAGGGGCAGCGAGGCATTATCCGATTCCTGACAGCGGAAGGTGTTAAACCGACTACTATTCATCGCAGGATGAGGACCGTATACTGGGAAGTCTGTGTGTCCCACAAGTCAATGAGAAAATGGAATGTCCGTTTTCGCCAAGGAACTGGCCAAGTTCAAGTGGGAGACGTTGGACCATCCGCCCTACAGTCCGGACATGTTGCCCTGCGATTTCCATGTGTTGGGTCCACTGAAGAAACCACCTGAAAGGGAAGCACTTCAACTCGGACGATGTACTGGGTCTCGTCACGGCCACATAATTCTGGGAACAAGGAATCCTGCGGCTTGTTCATCAGTGGGATTGTTGTGCTCAGTCCTATGGTGTGTATTTTGAATAAAGTCTACATTTGTACCCACCATGTCGTTTCGTACCTTTTCATTTGATCACCCCTTGTAGTTAGTAGGATGATGCGCTTTAAAGAATAACGTCCCATAGAGCGCAATGTATTGGGACTATTTTCAGTGCTCCTGTAGAAAAAATCTATAAATGCTACATAGATCCTTTACAATAGGGTACATGGTACTGCAGAAGAATAACATATATAAATTTCGTAGAAATCTATGCCTATTGACGCGAGTTATATCAAGGACGGACAAACAGACAAATCGAAATCTTAAAAACTTTTCTAACTTGTTGGAAAGTGTCAAAAAAGCTAGATCTTGAAGGGGAAAGACGAAAACTTTCAAGGTAAAGGCGCGGGGCCCCCAAAAGCGCGGGGCCCATAGCATTTGCTACATTTGCTATATTGTTAATCCGGCACTATTTAACACCACCAAATATTTCTACTAGTAGCAAATACTACAGCTGGACCGAACCGGCTTTAAAATAACCTGCATTTTAATTATTCTTCATTTTTAAGATATTTCATTCTAACATTTTTGAACTCGCGATTTAGATTCAACTTGCTTGGAAAGCTATCATTTTGCCAGATTGTACCTAATGCCAAAATGGCACTTTTAAAATCAGTTACAATTAGTTATTCTATTTTGGAAAAACGAATGATCGCTAATTCTAAACTTCTGTTGTCTAAGCGAACTTACTATTTGAAAATGCTCAACTTTGTGTGACACACTTTGAGTTATTTATAGTCATATACTTTTTAATTTGGTGTAAAATGGATGTAATTCTATTTCATGTTTGTCAATTTCATGCGATTCTACATACTTGGAATTGCTTTGTTGCAAAGAAATGAATGATTTTATGTCAAATCTGGCAACCATTTTTTTTTTATTTTTTCAGTTTTTTATTACTATCTTCTAAAATAATTCGATTTTCGAAATTTAAGTCGGCTTATCAGGTTCCTCGAAATTTTCCGAATCCGTGGACATGTTTCTCGAAATTCAAATTCCCACGGTTTAGGAGAAGATAGCCCAACAAGCTTGCGACAGTGGCCGTTACTTTTTTTTAGAATAGAGAGAAATAAGGAATTAAAGCATTAATTACTTATAAACTGAAATACTTACCTTATTTGCATTAAGGTAAATCTGCATGTGGGGTATCTAACTAGGATGGGATGTCTTGGTCGGAGGACTTTGTAAGGAGTTATAACGCGTATTTACATTACATCTGGAGAAACCGGCCAAAACTCCAGACTGTTAGATCGACAGCCTCACGATGGGGACTTCACACTTCGACCGGTTACCATTCTGCATGCCTTATCCACTTGGCCATAGTGGGGCTACTAAAGTATTAATTTAGATTACGATCCAATGCTATGAAGAGGCAAAGGGCACTAAAGAAAATATTGCTCAAGAGCACTTTCTGCTCTAGTAGCAATCCTGGAACTATGAATGAAGTTCCTGTCTTTTGAACAGAAATTTATATATAATATTTTCAAAAATTCGGTTCTCAAAAAGAAAAAAAAAATATCTATAAAGTTCTGTTCAAAAGACACGAACTGTGTTCATAGTTCCAGTATTGCTACTAGTGCAGAAAGTGCTCCTGAGCAATATTTCCTTTTGGAGCCCTTTGTCTCTTTCCCTCTTCACAGATTTCGATCATAACCTAAATTAATACTTTAGTAGCCCCACCATGGCCAAGTGAATAAGGCACTTAGAATAGTAGACGGCCAAAGTGTGAAGGTCCCAGGTTTGGGCCCCGTCGCATGGCTTTCAATCTAACGGTCTGGAGTTGTGGTTGTTTTTCTCCAGATGTAATGGAAATGCACAATAGAACTCCTTAGAAAATCCTCTGACCAAGACACCCCCATGCAGTAGCGGATTTAGGGGAGGGGCTAGGGGGCTTCAGCCCCCCCCAAAAGAGATTGCTAAAGGGTAACATTCTGCTTCATTATGCACTTTGAGTATGTAAAGTGATCTTTTTTAATCACTTAGCCCCTCCCAAAAGTTTTTACATTGGTTTAGACTAAAATTTTGCTTTATTGTAAAATTTTGTTTGCGTGAAATAAGCTTTTTTCAAAATGTAGCCCCTCCCAAAACAGACTTTCTGGATCCGCCACTGCCCCATGTTAGACAGATATCCCTCTCGCAGATTTGCCTTAATACACACAATATAATATTTTAATAACTAATACTTTCAGTTTATCAGTAATTTCAGAAATGTTCTTTGGAAATAATGGGAAAAGATACTCGCAAATACTATACAGAAAGTGAATATTTCCATCTGAAAACTTCACATTTTTCCTTTAACCCGTCCCTTGAATATTGCTCTTACGATTCACTTAAAAAACTTTCATTTCACTTAAAAATGGCCAGAACTGTAGAAAAGTCCAGGAATGTTCCTTGATAATAGGCAGCTGAGGCACCCTAAATTTCCAGAAAGTACCAAGAACTGAACAATGTGCAATTCAGTGGAGCCTTCCTGAGTTATTCAGCATCAGTGACGTTCCTGGTACTTTCATGTAACGTTCCTTGGAATTCTAGGGCACTTCAACTATCCATTATTTCCAAGGAAAGTTCTTAGATTTTTTTATAGTATTGTTTTAATTTGTTCCCTATATTTCGCCTAAAAAATTGTAAGCGCAGAGAGTCCCTATGCCTATTTTCTACTCTGAATGAATCATATTGTGAAGCAGTCACTGGTACTGCAGCAGCACACCCTATTAACCAAAGGTTGATAAGAATATTTCCCACATTTTAAAAGAGAAAAGCTTGAACGGCTAGACTGTATGGCTTCTGATTAAAAAAATTGTCAAAAATTAAATATAGTCGCACATTTTTTGCCAATTTGTATGGTGAAAGTCTAGGTGCGACTATTACATGTGTGTGCAAATTTTCAACTCGATCAGATGATAGGAAGTGGGTTAAAATTCATAAGCAAATTTTGAGTTGCAATGGACTGACATATATAGTTAATTATATAAAAGCATATCATTCTATAATATAAATAGTATGAAAAGAATGTAAATGATGACTAACTTAATTTTTTTTAAATCTAAATATACTTACGATAACTATATTATAATTACAGCATGTACTTTATAGTCACAGATGAAAATGCTAAACATTAATAAAAAACATAGGGCAGAAGCTTAGAGCATATACATTTCAATATAAAGTGGAATTTATTTTTAACTCAGTAACATTTTTTGTATTTTAACTATTTAAAATAATGATTTTTTCTTATTCTCTTCTAATTTTTTTTTCATTCTACTTAAAATATATAAACTGATATGTATTTTTATATATTTTTTAATTTATACCTTATTACTCAGGTCTATATTACTCGGGACTTATTGCTAGTTTTTGAATGAACACAATAATTAGACTAAATAGTAATATTGACTTTAACTATTAAACTGCTTACAGCTTTGCAGTTTCAAGTTGGAAATTTATTAACATATAAATATTCATAAATATGTTTATGCAGGAATATTAAATTTTTGGTTCTTCATTTAACCCAAGTAAAAAATTCTTCTAAACTTTGTGACGTAAAAGTCAAGTTTCTCATTAAGTTTCCCCTGTTCTGACCCTTAAAAATCCCTGTTAAGTACACAAAATTTTTATGACTGAAACAAGCCAGATACTAGTGGATCACAAAAAGGGATTCAACATAATCAAGTAACACTGAAAATTAACCAATATGAAATAGCATTTGCTGGGTTATACTTAGAGGTATGCTGATGTTCATTTAGTAGTGTTAATCCTGAAAAGTGAAACCTAGTACAAAAATTATTAAGTTCATGAGGTAAAGGATTTTTTGTTTTTTTTTTAGATGTACTAATCTATAAATATAAAAATTATTTTTTAAATACTCGTTTGTAGACATAAATTAGATATAAAAGGGGTGAAAACATTTTAAAATAATTTTATTTTAAACATAAGTTAATGTTTATATTTTAGACATAATTTACAATTAGACAATACAGAATAAAAGAATCGGATTTCTTTGTTCCTGTTTGGACTTCAATTAGTCTATTCCCCCCAAATTCCAGAAACTAAGCTGGAATCTTTAGAATGGTTGTTGTGTGTGATTATGACAACACTACACTAGGGCCGATCTGCCAGGGGTGGGAGTGTCTTAGTAGGAGAACTTTCTAAGGGGTTCTAATGCATATTCACGTTACATCTGGAGAAAACCTATCAAAACTCCAGACCGTTAGATCGACAGCCGTGCGATGGGACCCGAACCCGGGACTTCACCCTTCAGACGATTGATTACCATGTTCAGTGCCTTATATGGTAGGTGGCTGATGTGTGAAGATCCCGAGCTCGGGCCTATCGTGCGGCTGTCGATTTAACGGTCTGGAGTTATGGGCGGTTTTCTCTAGATGTAATGTGAATACGCGTTAGGACCCCTTAAAAAGACCGCCGCACAAGGCATATCTCCTTGGTAGATGCCCCTTGCCCGATCTTGCCAAAACAAACAAACTCGCTAACAAACAATCAGTGCCTTATCCTTATCTGGAGAAACCCTACCAAAACTCCAGACCATTAGATCGACAGCCGCGCGATGGGACCCGAACCTGGGACCTTCGCACTTCGGCCGTCTACCATTTTTAGTGACATAACCACTGTGCCATTGTGAGGCGAATCTTTAAAATGAAATTAATTCAAACTAATATTAAAAAATGTTTAACTGTTATTCAAATGTCCCCTGTTATTATTAACAAATAACAGTAAAATTCATTATAATAATTTACAAATACTGTTTTATTATTCATAGACTACTAGGTTATAAAAATACAAATAAATAGTAATTTTAAAATAAATTCTATTTTTCTAACCAAGAATTATCAGATAGTTCTAATATTTTTACTTCAATCGGAACGTTTGCAATATTTTAATACAGCAACCAGGCAGCTGTAATTTAATATTGATTAATCAAAATGATTAAGTAAAACATTAATTACTGTAAAAAAGGTGTGCATAGAACGACGCTCAATGTAAAGGTATAGGGTTAATGAAAGTTTTTTTTAAGGAGGGGCCTCAACTATGAGTAGCGCCTCGGGCCTCTCAAGACCTAAATCCCCCCCCCCCCCCTCCATCGGAAGCCCATCGTTCCGACCAAGGCCTCACCTGCATCAAGTACGGGCAACCTTTGAAAAGTTGCGGGCCAAACTTCAGGATCAGGATGTTGGCGAAGTCGAAGGCCAAACCTCAGGATGTTAGCGAAGTTTCGGGCCGTATAATTGGGATTTATATGGGTGTTTGAATGGTTTATACGGGGTTTTGATATTTTCTGCTGGCCGGATCAAACGCCGCGGGCTGCCCATATCTGTCCTACATACTTGGTTCCAACGCAGCCGTTCATGGAACAGAACTCTACTATCTTTGAAAAGATAATAGAATTAGGTTTAGCTCCATAGTATTGTAAAGAAATATAATAAATTTATCCCTAACTAAAAATAAATACATATATATACATGAGGTTATTCATAAAAAATTTTTCGTAATAAATTATTGCGGTGGAACAGTGTTATTGGTAGATGATCATAAAATTGCAAAAAGAAATTGTAGGGGGTGTAGCTCAGTGGTAGAGCGTTCGCTTTGCATGTGAAAGGCCCCGGGTTCGATCCCCGGCACCTCCACAAATGTTTTTTCTCCACGCTTTCTTCTCTCATGGTCGATAAGTTTCAATTAACCATATGAAATGCTTTTTTCTTTTTTCCCTAAGTTTCTGAAACATCATTAGTAGAGAACATGAGTCCATTTGAGTACGCTCGTTCGAGCTTGGCTTCAGTACCTTATGCATGAAAAATATCATATTCTGTACGAGTATGGAGTTCTTGTAGGAGGAGCAAAAGATGTCAAAATTCATTGATTTTATATAAATATTTTTGAAAAGTAGAATATTTATATGCTTTTTTTAAACAGCATTCTTAAAACGACGTATTCTTTTGACATATCCGTCTCATTTCTTAGCTAACCATTCATTTTATAACTTGAAGGAAACTTCACTAATCTTATTCTTAAATTATTTACTCTTCTGTTATTTATAAAAACCTGTCATGCCACGCTTATAGTAAAATAAATAGTTGTAAACTAAATAGTATGAGTAAACTTTGTTGATAAATAAATAAACTGCCTTCTTCTGAACAATTTTCTTTACCCAACGGCTTCAGTATAGAAAATATTTTACTCCGAAATAGTGCCGCAACAAGAGTTTACGCCACTAGGAGCGAAACTTAATTTTTTAGTTTCCCCCTCGCCCCCCCCCCCAAACACGACGCCCGGGATCAGCGCCGGCCCGAGGGGCGTGCGGGGCCCCTGGCAAAGCGCAAGAGCGGGACCTCTTTTCTATCATGTCTTATGTAGGTTACTACTAGCACTGCTAGTACATATTAGTTTTATTTCTCGGCTTTTTTCATGATATATCGCAACCATCTACCAAGCTGGGTCTAATGTGAAAGCAAAAAACTGGCCCAGGAACGGGGCCTCTTTAAGCGCGGGGCCTTAGGCGATCGCCTACATTCGCACCCCCCCTCCCTGCCGGGATAAACCTTACTTTTGGCAGTCCCTTTTCTGGAAACAAAAAGGATTTTGTCTCTCTTCCAATACGGCCTTCGGGCACATGCCCCATTCGCTTCCCTCTGCCCTGATTTTAGGTTCACGCTGGGAAAAAAAAAAAAAAAAAATCCACGAAAGTAATTTCAGACTAGAGTGGAGTAAAAGCCCTCTCGGTTTCTTTTCATTTGAAAATAAATAGAAATCTTTTTTTTTTTTTTTTACTTAAACTTTGAAAATGAAATTTTACTTATTATTGACAGCATCCTATTACTTTTTAAGGTCATTATTTCCTGTACTGACTACAGTTGTAAAATTGGAGGAAATATAAAAATTATTACTGGGTGAGGATGTTATTGAAGTTTGTTTTGGTGCTGCCATCTGCTGAGTTTATTTACAGCTACATTGAGTTAAAATCTTAAGCTTTTAGCAGAATGTTGTTGTTATGTTGGAACATGCATTCGGATTTGTGTGCTGGTTCACAAGGAACAGCTTATAAATCCACGTCAAAGAAAGGACAAATAGAAGGGGGGGGGGGAAATGCCTTGGGGGAGGACTTTTCTGGGTATCTAGCGCGTATGCACGTTACATCTGGAGAAAAACGCCCAAAACTCCAGGCCGCTAGACCGACGACCCCGCGAGAGGACAGAACCCTGTTCTTCCACTTGAGCCATCTCCCAATGTCAGTGGCTTTAACCACTGTTCTACACATTGGTAGCAGAAGGTTTCGTCTCGGGTTTTTGCGATTACGTGAATTACTCGGAGAATACATATATTGTGCTCTATTGAGACAAAGCTACGCAAAGGCTATTTTTCAGGGGTAGGGTAGGGTGCCTTAGTGAGATCGGAGGACTTTTTAAGTGGTTCTAACGCGTATTAACGTTACATCTGGAACAACAAACGACCCAAACTTCAGACCGGTTATATCGACAGTCGCGCTGTAGGCCAGAACGCTAGACCTTCGCACTACTTCACCTGACTACCATGCTCAGGGTCATCTATTCGGCCATAGTGGGCCCGTTTACATGGACAAAAATGCGGGGTCAATGCCCGGGATTTTCCATTTTCCCATGTAAACGGGCCTAGTGGGTTGGTGAATACATAGAAGGAAGGGTAGGGGGAGTTGTCAGAAGGGAACTTTCATTTTTCTTAGCATCTTCAAAAAGAGTAAGAATGCAAAGTAATTTTTAACATTTTCCAACGAGGTTGTAAAGTTTATGATTTCGGTTTGTGTGCCTGTGCTTCCGACCGTGCTCTAATTGCCGTAAATATGCATCCCATTTATATTACATTTTCCCAATTTTTGAGATAGCACATGATGGAAAATTTTCTAACTCTGATCCCACAAATCATTGGTCTGAATTCACTGGTACCAAACCCCTACTCACCGCTGGACTAGACTAATTCTGAATTAGCTTTAAACTGTTTAGCACAAATTCTGCTCAAATAAAACTCCGTTAAGAAAAAATTCCTCCCGTTAATTTAAAAAAAATCTGATGTGTCCAACACATGACTTCCTTGCACGTCTATTAAATCAAAAATATTTTTTACGCACTTCCTCTAAACTTATTTGTTTGAAAGATATAAAATATCAATAATAGTAAGATATAGCGATTTCTAGCCAAACATTTCGATATCGCCAAGCTGAGTTCAATTTGAAAGATTTCTTTCTGACACTTTATTTGGCGATATTTCACCAAAAGCCGACAAACTTGAGATAGTTTGCGAGCTTTTGGGGATAGCCAAAGTAGTCATTGACCACAGACTTTCAATGAATTGAATGCATCCATACACCTTAATGTATTTAAAGTCATTTGGCTCACCCTGTAAATAAATTCCCAGTCGATTGCTGTCAAAAAAGATATTGAAAACCGTTAGATATTATAATATAGTTCTAAATACAAAAGTACAAAATTCTACGGGTTAAAGTTTTAGAGTTATACAAAATACGAAATAATTTTTGGCGCCAAATTTGGCGATATTTCGGCGAAACTCGTCAATGTCGACGACATTTGGCGAGATATTAAGCATGGACCAACAATGACAGATTATCGCCAAATTTGGCGATATTTCGCCAAAACTCGCCAAGAACGATGACAAATGGCGATACTTTGGGCATGGACCAAATGACTGACTATCGCCAAATTTGGCGACATTTCGGCAAAACTCGCCAAGGTCGAGGACAGACGGCGAGATTTTGGGCATGTACCAAACAATGACTGTCTACAATTGTATTATATTGAAGATGTCCATAGACATTAAAGTACTGAAATTCTTTTCGGTGGTCCTGTAAATAAACTCTCCAATAGATTTTAACCAAAAATCGAGATGCACAACTAGATGTTACAACAATCTTATATATGAAATTTCATAATAGTTTTTGAGATTTGAGAGTTAAATATG
Source organism: Cheiracanthium punctorium (assembly GCA_038373885.1). Taxonomy (NCBI): domain Eukaryota; kingdom Metazoa; phylum Arthropoda; class Arachnida; order Araneae; family Cheiracanthiidae; genus Cheiracanthium; species Cheiracanthium punctorium. The sequence goes on from JAWZYV010015304.1 coordinate 551,358, forward strand.
CACACACGTACACAAAAAAGTCGCCAAGCTTGGCGACTTTTGGCATAGTACTTGAGGGAGGCACGTGACCGTGGTCGGACCATTACCTAACTTATGTGGTAGGACGGTATTGTGCTTGAAATGGATGAATCTCCTAAAATTGCCATTGACCGTAATGTATTGGAAATCTTTTGAGTGTTCCTGTAGCAGAACTGTAAATGATAAAGACACTTTTTTTAATGGAGAAATTCATTTTCTAACTCTTTACAGCATATATCACTTCTGAGTCGTTTGAAATAGCCCAATACCTCTAAAAAACGCTTTGATGAATTTCGGCCCATAGAGCGTAATGTATTTCGAATCTTTTAGGCGGTTCTGTAGATAAACTATCCAGTCGAATGGAACCGAAAGGGGAGGTGCACAACTAGATGTTACAACAATCCTAAATATAAAGTTTCAACATTCTACGCCTAATAGTTTTTGAGATATGCGAGTTTAATGAATTTCGGCCCATTGAGCGTAATGTATTTCGAATGTTTTGGGCGGTCCTGTAGATAAACTATCCAATCGAATGGAACCAAAAGGGGAGGTGCACAACTAGATGTTACAACTATCCAAAATATGAAGTTTCGACATTCTACGCCTAATAGTTTTTGAGATATGCGAGTTTAATGATTTTCGGCCCATAGAGCGTAATGTATTTCGAATCTTTTGGGCGGTCCTGTACATAAACTATTCATTCGATTGCGACCAAAAGGGGAGGTGCACAACTAGATCATAGAACAATCCTAAATATCAAATCTCAACATTCTACGACCCATAGTTTTTGAGATATGCGAGTTACATACATACGTACGTACGTACGTACAGACGGCATGGAAAAACTGACCACAATAAACTCGCCGCTGGTCAAAATGAGTTGCAGACGCGTTAATATGATCGTGCATGCTAGCCTACGATGAGATGCATCGAAAAAAATTTTAAAATTCAATTTAGAGGTAGTCAAAATCGGATTTTTTGTCGAAATTTGGCCCCCAAAATTTTTCGGGATCACATTACTTCCTTATACTACGTACAAGGAAGTAATAAAATAAAATTACACGTTTCAGATTTGTATACGACACCCTACCAAAAAAAAAAAAAAAAATAGTAAAATGTGCCCCATACACTAATGAGGTGATGTACAAAGTTGAGAATTATATTTTTAAAAGTGTCAGGGAATCCTTAAACAAAGATGGCCTAGGGTTGTACATGAATCTGAACAGTGGCGGATCCAGAAATTTTTTTGGGGAGGGGCTAACTTAAAAAAAAAAAAAAAAGCCTTTATTTCACCGAATTGAAATGTACTATAAATCAAAATTTTAGTCTAAACCAATGTGCATGCTTTTGGAAGGGGCTAAGTTATAAAATATGATCATTTTAGTTAGTGTATAATAAAGCAGAATGTTACCCCTTAGTAATCTCTTTTGGGGGGGGGGCTGAAGCCCCCTAGCTCCTCCCCTGCATCCGCTACTGAAACTGAATATAAACGATTATTCTAGAGTGGGAAAAAAAAAATCTTATAATTTTTGTGCGACTCTTGAAATGCGATCATCTGGCGTGATTTTTTTCCCTTCGAGAAGCCATTGAAGAGTGGTTTACGTCAGCATATTTTTAATTTTTATATATATCTCTGACACTTTTTGAAATATAATTCTCAAATTTTGTACATCATCTCATCAGTGCATGGAGCACATTATACTAATTTGGAATTTTTTTTGAAAGGGGTCGTATACAGATTTAAAACGTGTAACTTTGTGAAAATTAAAGAGAGGAATTTTTTCTTAACGGACTCTTATTCCTTAACTTATTTTGGGCATTTTCTCAATTTACATTGTCCACTTATATCTGAAAATTCTTAACCCTTTGAGGCGCAACCCTTTCCCAATGCTGAAAAAAGGGCTGCCGTTGCCATCGCTCGACTTAACTACCAGAAAGATGGCGGACGATCGAAACGTTCATCACGTGCCACAGATCTAGAGACCCTTTTTTGACGACAGCTGGCTGTGCACGAACGTTTCGATCGTCCGCCATCTTTCTGGTAGTTAAGTCGAGCGATGGCTTTCAGCAAGGCAATCTATCCAGCTGTTCTCGGATTCTTCCATTTTTCAACAGATGTCAATGCTGTTAAAAAGAATCGTGACCATTTTTTTACGGGAAATGACGTGCTGAAAAGTAAAGGTTTCTCGTGGAGCTATGTCACCCGCAACTATTTTTATAGAAATCCAATCTATTCTTCGTGACTGGCAACAGTCAACAGTCAAAACGAGTTTGGTGTTCCCAGAGCGGGAACACTGCGCGTTAAAGGATTAAAGCCCGTTACTACCTCTTTGGGACACCCTGTATAATTGCGAGTTATAGCCGGATCTAGAATTATTTCGTAAGCTGAAACCACCATTAAATAAGTTTTTGAGTTGGATTTGGTGTCAAAGAAATTTATTCGATTGCCTTTCTATAAACTGATAAATAACTATAAGATTGCGGGATATTGTCTTAGATTGAACTAGATTTAAGATATTTTAGGTAAACACTGTGCATTCTACAAATAATTTTTTAAAGTAAATTTTTCAAAAATGAATTTTAAACGTATTTGTTTTCATTATACAAAAATGTCAAGTTAGAACCTAATTCAATTCTTCCTTCACGGAATTTATTGCCCTGTGTATGGTTCTGCATACGTTACTACCTTATGAATTTGGATATTATTCTAAAATGAATTTTGAGTTCTGGTGTTGTTGCTCCCATAGTTGCAAGCAAAAGACATAACGGCAATGATTCTGTGGCGGCACAAGATCACCTCCGCGCACACAACACCCGGCAATTGAAGGCCGGTCGAATAGGTACATTTTGGCCGAGCTGGATTGCGCCTCATTCTACCCCCGATAAGTCCCTGGGTTCAAACCCAGCTCTCGCCCGCACGCTTTCCACATTGGCGACCCGGACAACGAACACGCATTCTCCTTCTCACCTACAGCGACAGATGGCGCCAGCACCGCCCTCTTCCATCTCTCGCTCGGCTCTTCCAAAGTCCGCAACGAGCGGCAGCTACCTCACAAAGTCCACAACGAGTGGCAGCATTCCATAACGCTTGGAATATCGTTCGTCAACCTCCGACTGACTCTCTAGGGGGGGGGGGGGAGTAGTGTGGCGGCACGAGATCACCTCCGCGCACACAACAACCGGCAATTGAAGGCCGGTCGAATAGGTACTTTTTGGCCGAGCTGGATTGCGCCTCATTCTACCACCCATAAGTCCCTGGGTTCAAACCCAGCTCTCGCCCCACGCTCTCCCTTCAATTCCATTTCTATGCTGAGAATCATTTGTCTTCATTGATGCGGGGGGACGCTAAGCACTGGAGATGATTATACAGATACGTGTTTGTAACGAATAGATTAAACATGTTTAGAGGGGTTAATTTTCAAACAGGTTCTTACAGGTTAAATTTGTCGTTTCTTGATTTTAACTGTCGAGGGTAATCAGAGCCGCAACTAGAAAAGTGGGAGAGGGAGCAAGCGGGGCACGTGCCTCGGGCACTGTCAGGGCCCGATTATGACCAATAGGGACCCCGGGCATTGATGAATTTGGGGGTCCCCATCTATAAAATTTGTTTTCTTTTTCATAAAATTTTGATATATAAAAGAATATTTCAGAACAACATTTGAAACTGGGGGCCCTTTTGAACCGGGGACCCTGGTCAAAGTCGCGATTTGCCATGCGATAATAAGGATCTGCTCACTGTGCTGACTGGAGTGACAAGTTAAGTTTTGCCCCGAGTGACGTAAACTCTAGTTGCCAGATTGTGCGTAACTAACTAATCCGACCTACGTTTGTTGTCTTTTATGGAAACCCTTTTAATACAAATGAACACCGCACCTGTTTTTGTAATGTTGATTTCGCCTGACGGAATATTTTTTCTTTACACTTTTTGATCGCGCGCATATTCGAATTTTAAATTCATGATCGTGTTGAAAAACATAAATTTGTCCACTGACTTTTAAAACTAAGGGGGCGAATTTTAAAAACTGCAGATGGTAGGGACCTCTGTTCCCCCTTATAGATTACGCCTACGTAATAACGAGAAAATACGATGTTTTAGGAAAAAAATTTGAGACTTTCGTTTGAACAAATTTGCAAGAATATAAATTATTAAATTTCTATGAATTTGAAAATGCACTTATATGTATGCAATGCAGTCGCCCAGGTGGTGTAGTGGCTTAAGAACCAGTGGACAGTGCCTAATCGGCAAGTTCCCGCCCATCTATCTATCTAATAAATAAAGCAATGTGTAAACTGTCCGTTAGTTTGTCTGTCTGTCTGTGTGTGTGTCGCGTAGCTCCGAAACGGGTGATCGTAGACCTACCAAATTTTGTACGGAAATTCTCCAAGACGGGTCTCGACACACCTCGAAGCGATTTTTTCAAAATTCGAATTATTTTAAGAGATATCGATAAGAAAGTGTCGTAAAATGATCATTTTTGTTCTCGCCATTTCGCAATTGTAACCCTACAGTGGAAAGAGCGAGGTTTGAGCATATCTAGGTTGCCATGTTTGGCGAGTTTATTAAATTATTCAGCTCTTGAAGTAAAAATAAAAGAATAAGGATTTTTTTTGTTTGGGTTATTTGTAAGGTTATTTCTTAAGTAAAATATCGTGTGCATGTGAAATCAGAGCAGGAATAAAATATTTTATACTCAAAACAAAAATAGAATTTGGAAATTTTCCGAAAATAAATGTGAAACTTTTTAATTTGGTGAAAAGTGGGTTGATATGCGATTTTGAGGAGGATTGTAACGCTTGGCGCTATTTATCGTAATTTAATCGTATGCTATTTGGGTTATGAATGCACCTGAGAATAAGTTTTTGAAATTTTCATTCTGTTGGAATTGTGCATTTTTCTGAGCATCTTTTCTCCATCTACGAAAAAAGGGAAGACCCATGGATTATAATACGCTTTTAATATATAGCACTTTAGTGCGTATTTAAAATCTGAAAGTGTTACAGATTTTCTATGATTCTAGCGCTTGGCGCAATTTAATGAGAGGGTATTTTTAAAAACAAGCGTAGGTTATCTTATAAATAAAAATGAAATTCTGTTTGTCAGTTTGTGGATTTGGGTAGTATACAAATTCACAAAAATGGACCTGTCACCCTGAAATTTTGCACAGATATGTAAAATAATATAGAATAAATGATACTCCACTTTAAAACTTTGAAAGTCCACCCATTCCCGGAATTTAAGAGATTTTTTATGTTCTCCACGCAGAAAGCTTTACGTAATTGTAACGCCTGTAGTGAAAAAAGTGTGAAATAAGCATCGTGGTTCCCATGTGTGGCGATTTTGCCGAATAAAATGTTTTAAATTCTTAAAAGTAAAAATAAAAGAATCAAAAAATGAAGAAAATCGGAAACCCTTTCAGATTTTAAATACGCACCAAAGTGCTATAGATTAAAAGCGTATCATAATTTATGCGTCGTCCCTATTTTCTTCCTTATTCCAAGGTTGGAAAGGGTATCATTATTCATGAGTGAGCAGTATGTTTCTTCCTTCTTTTATAAAACCCATCTTTGGAATCAAAATCTATCTTAAAATCGCCTACTAAAACTATTTTACAATCTTCGCCAAGTATATTACAACTATACTTCACCGTTTTAAATATTGTTTCGAATGTGCATCATAATCCATGAGTGTGCCGTGTTTGTCTTTCGTGGGTTGATTCCTACTGAAATGCCCCGACTCTCGCTAAGGTGGCGATCATTAAACATATGGAGTTACCACGACGATTTTTTGTATTTATGTCGCAATCGTAATTTAGAATTAAAATGGCGATTTGGAACAACATGTAAGTAAAGCATACCGTTACATTTTTATTTATTTTGGGTTGCCAATTAATGTAGTTTTAATAATTAAGTGTCTTCAAATTCCTTAACTGGTGCGTTTATCGCTAATTTGTTCACTTTAGTTTTCATCTAGTTCTTTTGGGAGCGTTGAAACGTGCATAACTCCTAGAGACCCATGACTGCGAAGCTCGCCAAAGTGCGGCGATTTTTTAGGTTGGCGAGAGTGGGTGGGTTAAAATAGGAACCAACTCTTTCTTGTTCCATAAAACACATCTTTGGAATCGAAATCTATCTTAAAATCGCATACTGAAACTGTTTTACAATCTTCGCCAAGCATATTCCAACTATCCTCCAACTTCGCCAAGCATATTCCAAATGTGCCGTGTTTTCCTTTCTTGTTCCACAAAACACTTCTTTGAAATTGAAATCCATTCTAAATCGCGTACCAAAACTGTTTAACAATTTTCGCCAGGCATAGTCAAACTGTACTTCACCTTTATAATACCATTTAGAAAGTGTATCATAATCTATAAGTGTACCGTATTTGTCTTCTCTCTTCCACAGAACACATCTTCGGAATTGAAATCTATATTGAAATCGCCTACTAAAACTATTTTACAATGTTCGCCAGGCGTTTTCTAACTATATTCGATACATATTTATAATAAATTGTCGCATTTTGGCACCCAGTTTAGCGATCATTTATCAAAAATTACAAACCTAGTGCGACTTTCCAACATTTTATTAACGCCACCACCCCCCTCCACATTATCTGGCAAAAACACATTTCAAAAGTGACTCGACGCGAAAATTGTACCAAAATCGTGTCTACACAAAAAGCAAGGTTGAAATTAATAGCACTCTGGTGCTAATAATGATTTTTTTTTTAGGTTTATATTTGTAAGGTTATTTTTTAAATTATAATATCGTGTGCGCATAAGAAATGAGAGCCGGAATGAAATGTTTTATACGCAAAACAATGAGGATTGAAGATTTCCGAGACTAATATGTAAATTAATTTAATTTGGCGAAAAATAAAATGGCTGATAGGCCGATTTTGAGAAAGTGAGTTCTAGCGATTTGCACAGTTTTAGGCTTTTTGGCGCAATTTACTGAGAGCTTAAAGAAATAGTATTTTTGAAAACAAGTGTATAGGTTTTATTAGAATACAGCATTAAATTTTAATTATCCGTACAGAAATAATGCAGTTATTAGGGCATTTCAAGCGATCTAGCTTCAGAATTCTCGCCAATTGAGTACATTGATTTAACTTGGGGGGAATTCCGCCAGATTTCAGAAAATTGAAATCTTCGCATTTAGTACATCGAGGTAAAGATGAATAAAACACGTTATAGTTGATAATTTAAAAAATGTGGCTGTATTAAGGGATTACACTTTTCAAATAAATGCCTGCTTTACTGTTTGGCGGTCGAACCATTTCCCATTTTGATTGCTGCTAAGTCAATGCTTCGAATGATTCCCTGAAAAAACTCTTGCAAAATGGCGTATGTTGGCACTTTGGCGAGGCTTAGATTTGAAACTGGATTTTATTTGAGACTGGTATATATAATAACACTGGTTATAGATAAAAATGAATGTTGCTATGTGTGTATGAGGTTGAAAACTCCAGCATCGTTTCTACAATCACCATGGAATTTGGTTCACCTAAGTCTTTTATCATGGAGAAGGTTTTTATGCTATCCGTTTTCTTCTAACTTGCCACTAGGTGGCGCAGCAGAACGTCCAATTCTATTCCGTTTAGCTGTTTGCTATGCGAATATCGTCCAACCAATTTCGATGAAATTTGGTACACACGCGGATATTGGAGCACGGAGAATATTTTTCACTATCCATTTTGCTGTAACTTGGCGCTAAATGGCGCGGTAACGCATCAACTTCTATACCGTTTGACCGATCGGCATAAAATTTTTTATACTTACACATTTGAGCACGAAGAATATATTCTGTGTTACTTTTGATGTTACTCACCACTAGATGGCACTGCAATGCATTATTATTTTTACTCGCCACTAGATGACGCTGCAGCAGGCCAAATTCTTGATTATTCAAACGGTCGCTATGAAAATCAGTATACATTGTATGTATCAGTATGCATCAGTTCAAATAGCTATTTAACAATGAGAATATTTTGGCGTTATCCATTTTGCTATAACTCGCCACTTGACGGAGCTGTAGCAAATCATTACTTTAATTAACCACTAGATGGCCCTGCAGTGTATCACTTCTTGACTGTGCAACTGATCGCTATGGAAATTGGTAATACATAGATATTTGAACACGGGGAAGAGTTTGGCGCGATCTATTTTCCTATAACTTGACACTAGATGAAGATGTCGCGTCAACACGTGAACTTCAGGACTATCCAGCCGATCGTCATGAAAATTCCTATACATCGATATCTGAATGCGAAGAATATTTTCGCCGTATCCGTTTTGCTAAAACTCGCCACTAGATTGCGCTACGCCGCATCGCCTTCTGCACCGTACAAACGATTGCATTGAAATTCGGTATGCATGATTATTGAACACAATATAACGCGATATCCATTTTGCTATATCTCTTTGTTACAATAAATAGTAATCACAACAAATCTTAATATCAAAAAGTCCATTCATTCCCGTGCGAAGAACGGGTACTTCAGCTAGTTATAGATTTAAAAAATATGCATGTAATGTATTATTAAAAAATTGTATTGATGTTTTCCAGCATTAATGTGTGTTTGCTGGAAAGAAAGATGTACAGGCAGTCCAGCAAGGTTGAATAAGTAAGTGACCATTTGACCCTGGCGAAAAATTTGGCGACTCGAAGAAAGTTCTCGAAAAGTAGCGGAATTTTGGCTGTATCTCAATTAGGAAAGACGTTACGAGAAAGATCCAGAAAATGGCGTCATAACGTACTTGGAAATCTATAAATGCCCGACTCTCTCTCGCCGGGTGTGCAGAGTGATAGATCACCCTCCTTCAGCTTCGAAAAGGTTCACGCACCACAAGTACCTTAAAGCGAGAAAATGAAAAAATAAACACAATAATAATGTAAATAATTTTGTAAAATAGCACATAAAAATGTTCTGACTGACTATAGATTTATACATGTATTATTTCACAAAGTTTTAATATCGACGATACGTACATATTTTTATGTTAAAGTAATTAAAAAACTTTGTAAAAAACACACTAAGAAGTAAAAGGAAAGAGGATACGCGTTTCGTTCAAAAATTGTTTTGAACTTCTTCAGTCCAAGCCCTTCGTAGTAAAGAACACACGTCGTAACCACACACGTCACCAGTATTTTGAGTGTTTTTTCAGATATTTTTATGTTATTTTACAAAGTTTTAATTGTTGCAACATCTTTTCAGCTTGCTCTTGCTTTTTGTTTATTTCTTCAGTGCTCCTTCTACTGCTGTTCTATGTGAGCTCTCCGCAGCTGAAGAAGGTTGAATTTTTTTCACCCAAAACATGTGTACAGACGATAAGTACATTTTTATATGCAGGGAATGGTGCAGACTAAATTTGGGTCCGTTTTATGGCCACAAAACACACAGCTTCACAAAAATACTATCCATTAAACGGCCCTTTCATTGACATTTTACGGTATATTTTAATTTGTTTTGTAAATCATTTTAAGGAAAAGCGTTAACTTTCACAAAAAGAGATATTGAAATTTAAAAAAAAATTCACAAAAAGGAACAATGGAAAAAAATGTTGATCGTTCCCTGATATGTGTTATCTTACAGTTCTAACTAGGGATGTAATGAATATTCGGTATTCGGCCTATTTGGCTATTTTGCCGAATTTTCAGTTGGCCGAATATTCGGTAAGCCGAATGCTGAACAGATATTCGGCCGAATAGTTGTGGCCGAATATTGCTACATATTCAGTTGAATAATTTCAGAACAAAGAGAAAAAAAAATTAAGGTGTGTTTTTAAATGCATTTACAAATAATATTGCTTAGTTATACTTCAATATGTTAATTTCATATTATAAAATATCCTAAGTCATTGAATTTTAAGCTGAATGAAACATAATCCGATTTTTTAAATAATATTACAGAAATGCAGACTTTTTCTACTTTCTACTTGGTTTTTAACCTACTTTAGGAGGTGGGTGTAGGAGGAATCTTTTCAGATCCTTAATTGCAAACATAATTTTGAAAAGCTGTTACATATGTTTTCTAGAGGCTGTAAAACCCAAAGCATGATGTTTAGATGCCGAGATTAATCGCATTTACCATAACATATTTATTAAATTACTAGCAGACTCCGGCGACCAGTTGGTTCGCCATGTTAATAAATCTTGTTTGGAGAGAATCCTGTTCCTCACCGGCTTCCTTGGCACTGAAATCGCTCAGATTCTGAATAGAATTTAAAATTAAGATGGTTACAAACAGGAGCGGCCCTAAGGTAAGTGGCGCCCCCTGCTAATGTAAAAAAGCCGTCCCCTTTTATGCTCTACTTAGTTTTTGAGTTCGAATGACGGCCCTTCGAAGCCGGCGCCCAGATGCAATGCTTACCGTGTCGGGCCGCCCCTGGTTACAAAATAGTGG